>CM045911.1:5309327-5892756 GCA_025169955.1 Salix arbutifolia
TGAAACAAATTTGAAGTTAAATTTACAACAAATGAATTGTTAAAGGTGAAGTTGAACAAATAAAATTAAAAAGGTAAAAAATAACCTGACTTTAGCGCAATTGAGTTAATATGCTAAGTTTGCAACCTGATTGTGATATCCATGTAAGCCCATAAAAGTAAATTTGAATAAAAATATAAAATTTAATTACAAAACAACCCAATGTCATAGGTAAAAATAGAAGAAATAATGAAAAAAAACCCAATGAAAAAGGACCTCATTCAATTCAAGTTAACTCACTAAGCTCGTGACTCATAATATAAGAATACGATAACTTAATGGAGAGGAAAATGAAAAATAAAGCATGAAAATCAATCCACAACCAGTTCGATGTTGAATAATAAAATATAAAAGTGAATTGATTTTAAAGAGAACTTAAGAGAAAAAGAAATAGAGTCAACCTAAGTTAGTTTTCAGCACTCGTGACTAACCCAATACATTGCAAACCCTAAAAAAGCATGAAGAAAAAAAATCCTAATTAACCAAAAGCCGAGGGATGTTATTGAAAAAAATATATTTCAATTAACAGAATATTCCAAGACAAAACATATATTAATTAAAATAATGATGAGCAAATTTAATATAAAAATTAAAAGAGATTAAATGACGAGGGACAAAGCTGAAGAAAAAAAACATCAAAAAAAGGTTAAAAACAAAACAAATAACAATAATTAGAATGAGAATCAAATTTGATATAAAAACACAAATAACAAGACACCTTTAAATATTTGTAGGTTAATGCAAAACCTAAGAAGAAAAGGATAAAAGAGAAAGGAAAAGAAAAGGAGTTCATTAAAGCTAAACTATCGTGCCATCATGTACATCCCCTTGACCATTGAGAATATCACATCGGGTTGCTTCCAACGCCACCATAAAAAATTGTGTTTGACCATTGTATGGTGTCTCACATGTCATCCAAATATGTTAAAGGTTTCCTACACGTCTACACATTATTCTATATACTAAAAGAGATCAGACTATTACTGTAAATTATGAGAGCTTTCACTGTGGATTTCAATAGTTCTTTCGGTTTGTTGTTTTGCTTTTTTTTTTTCTTTTTTTTTTCTGTGTTTTGGTGACAGGAATCTCTGATGGCTGGATTCTTTACCTTTTTGCGTTGAACAAACTGCATTTTATCTTATTAGTAGCAAAGCATTAACAATGTTCAAATTGATAAATCAACAAAGGAGATGAGGAGCTCCAACTCCAATCCCACCAAAAAGAAGATCAACCAATTCCAACCTCAGCATAAAATGAAAATCACAAGCCTGCAGAAGCCAAAACTGATCGAACAACCTTAAACCAAACCTAAAACTTGGGATCACAAAAAAAAGCAAAACGAAGGAGTTCCAGAAGATCAAATAGCCTAAAAAACATAAAACATACATTATTTAGGCAAGATCAACAAATAACAAAAAGAGGTCAGTGAAGAAAAAAACTTTCGAAGTTTTGCAGCCAAAGTAGCCAAATTTGAGTTCAAACAAAGATTCAATTTTTTAGATTGAAAAAGGAAAGACAAAGGAAGGGAAAAGATAAAGAGAATGTGTGGCCAAAAATGGAGGAGAAAACTAAATAAGTATTAGCTGAAAAAGAGAGAGAGAACATATCCAGGTTTTCATTTCATTTCAGTCCTTATGTTTTTTAATTTTGAGATTGGTATTCAATCACTTTATATTTTTGGTACAGAAGTTTTGATTTTTTTAATTTTATCCTTTGATTAAAATTAATAATATATATAGTTTTTATTTCGGTCCTTATACTTTAAATTTTTTATTTTAATTTTTTTATTTTTTTATATTTCTGAAATAGTCCCTATTTTTATCCATGTTTATATATATTTGCTCTTAGCTTTGGTTTTTAATTTTTATTATTTTCTTATTTTGTTGAGGTGATATTTTTTTGAAAAAAATAGTTATTAAATTTTAGTTTGTGTTTATGATCATTTGAAAACTGATATTTTTTTTCTCTTTGTTCTTTCTTTGTTTTGTTATTAGTTTTTTATTTTATTTTCAAGTTAAATGATTTTTTTTTTCAGTTTATATTTTTTTGTTTTATCATTTATTTTATTTTTTTGTTTGCTCTGTTAAAGTTTTTAGGTTTTTTTTATTCTTTGATTTTTTTTCATTATTAACGTTATAATAATAATAATAATAATAATAATAATAATAATAAAATACTTTTAGTTTTCTTTCTTTCTTTCTTTCTTTCTCTTTTATTAATGTTTTTGAGTTTTTTTTTCTCACGATAATTTAATAATTTTATTGTTTTAGCAGTAATAGTTATGATAATTTTAGATGTTAAGGCTTCAATATTTCTGTTGTTATAATATGATGTGTTAATGTGTTTCATTATATCAAACCTTGCACGTATAGATGTTATATTTTTGTATTTTTTTTTATCATTTATTTTATTTTTTTGTTTGCTCTTTTGTTAAAGTTTTTAGGATTTTTTTTACTCTTTGATTTAAATTTGTTTTTCCATAATAATAATAATAATTTTAGTTGTTTTTTTTCTTTCTTCCTCTTTTGTTAATGTTTTTGAGTTTTTTTCTCGGGGTAATTTAATAATTTTTATTGTTTTGACAGTAATAATAATGATAATTTTAGATTTAAGACTTTGATGTTGCTGCTGTTATAAGAGGGCATGTTGATGTGATTTATTATATTAAACCTTTCATATATAGATGTTATATTTTATTTTGAACTAACAAATCTTAATAATTGCTTCAATCTCAATAATTATAAAAATTATTTGCTCAGCCCGCAACGTAGTGTGGGCAATCTAACTAGTGTTAATCTATTTGCCATACCTATATATCCTAATCCTTATATTTGTTTTAGTTTTATTTTTCATTTTGAATTTGCCAAATTTTATTTTATTTTGCAAATTTGAGCTTTAACCAAGAATAAAAAAGGTTGCTTTGATATTGCAATATCCATGTATCAAGATAACTAAAATAAAAAGAACTTAACATTTGTTAAAACTTCAAAGACACTACAAAGTGAAAACAAGTGAAAGTATTAGCAGAACTAAAAACAAATAACTATGACTAACCAATAAAAAATAATGTTAAAAAATAAAAATAATAAATAAATAAATTAAAAGACAAAAATAAAGAAAAATCTAGAAAAAAAAACACTTTGCAGACCCATAACGTTTTCTCTTATACAGTACAATGAAACATTTAGGTATTTTTACATTGTAACAATTTTTTAAAATAATACCCGGTGTGTGATTTGTCCGAGTTTGAGTTGGTAAATTATTAGGTTAATGAAAACACACACATTACCTTTTCTTTTCTTTTTTTTCTAAAAAAAAACAATATTAATTAAATCTTTATAAACCAGTATTTTGAAATAATAAAAATTTAATAATTAATTGCATATTATTTAATCAAGACATCATTTAGATTTTAAATTCAAATTCAAATTAAATAAAAATACAATAAAATTAAAATTAAAATTAAAATTAAATAATTTATTAATATATTTTAAAACAAAACAATATTTTTTAAATAAAAACAAACTACTGATGTTGAGTCAGGCCTCATCGGAATTTAATTCTAAATCGATTCGAAATGAAACCTAACCTAAGTTTTGAACAGGTATCACTAGCTTGACCCGTCGACAGGAATCACTCAGCTTCACTCCTTCTACACCTTTTAGTAGTACAAAAAAAATAAAATAATATAAAAAAATCAAAGATCTAGCTCACATAAACCCTAGCAAGAACCCAGTAACAATGGCTGAAGCAGAGAAAGGATTAGCTACGACAGGGTCCAAAGAAGGCAATGGCAAGGAGGAGATATCATTGAAAGACAAAGGCAATGAATTCTTTAAAGCAGGGAACTATCTCAAAGCTGCTGCTCTTTACACTCAGGCTATTAAGCTTGACCCTTCAAATCCCACTCTTTATAGGTAAGAAAAAAGTGACCCCCCAAATTAGAATTTGTTGGCTTGGTTAATCATTAAGTTTATCAAAATGCAATCTTCATTATTTTCAGTGAAAGCTGATTCATTCTTCAATTAGGTGTTCAATTATTATTTTTTTGTTGGTTTTGGCTGGTTTGTGATTGTTGCGGTTTAAGTTTCGTTAGGAATTCAAGTTTGGTGCTTTGCCATTTTTACGAACTAGTTGGAGGCGGTTGTTCTTAATCTTTTTGCTTGCCTTCATTCACTGTATTAATGATGATTAGGTGCAATGCAGCATGGTATCTTACTATGCTCGTAATTCAATATTAATTTTCATCAAATTCGAAGATAGGGACCTTGTACCCGAGTTAGAAATGCTTGATCGTACAGTGTTAAAGCTGCACTTTTGTTTTTTCTGTTTATCTCTAACATTTTGCATCATGCATATCGAATTGGTTTTGCAGAATTGGTATGGTGAAGGAACATGCCTTTTTACTTTCCAAATAATTTCTTTAGACCTTTCTTGTGTTAAGATTAGGTTGTTTGCAATGGATTATTCTCTTGTGGCTTTGCTATTCCCAATAACAGTTATGCAATTCATGAATACCATGCCAGAATCATAGAGCACAATTGTGCTTGCTAAATGCTTAAAATGTTGATCATACAGTTAGAAATTGTCTTCATACCATACCCGAGTTAGAAATGCTTGATCGTACAGTTAGAATCCATATGGTTTTCTTGATACTGTTATCACATTTCATTTGTTTTCTTTATGTTTATGCAACTTCTGTAATTGTCTATAAGAGCTCTAGTTGTATGTTCAGTGCATTTTGAACCTTGATAGTCTTTCAATCCTATTTGATAATTGAATGGCTTTTTTAATGCTCATCCATCTCCTGCATTTGTCTATCAGAGGTTTAGTTTTGCTCCATGATATTTCAAACACTCAAATTCCTTAATCTTTCTTTCCCTTTTTATGATTCTATCATTCACCAGCAACCGTGCTGCAGCATTTTTGCAATTGGTCAAACTTAATAAAGCACTCGCTGATGCCGAGACAACTATCAAATTGAACCCTCAATGGGAAAAGGTGCACAGACATGCACAGCCATTTATCATTTGGTCTACTTGACTTCCTAAGATTTTTCTATAACAGTGGCTTTTTGTTGCAACTCCAGGGATATTTCAGGAAAGGGTGTGTATTAGAGGGCATGGAACGTTATGATGATGTATGTCTGAACTCTGAAGGATCTTGTTTGCTTCTCATGCTATTTGGTAGCTGTATAGACAAGGTTGCTTGGATTTTGATTTGTTGCTGATACATTTTGACTGCTCATGTACATATAGGCACTAGCTACTTTCCAGATAGCTTTACAACACAATCCACAGAGCACTGAAGTATCAAGAAAGATCAAGAGGATATCCCAGTTGGCCAGAGACAAAAAACGAGCTCAAGAGGTGCAGAGCATGAAATCCAATGTTGACTTGGCAAAACACTTGGAAACATTGAAATCTGAAATGGTGAGTGTATATTATCTAGCAAAGAGTCATGATGACCATGTTTTTCACCTTATAATTTGAAACACGTATGTGGGAGTAAGATGCATTTTGGAAGTGGTCATTTTCCCATTCACTATATTTCCTTTTAATGGAAGATCGAATCTGGATAACCTCATTTGTCGTCATCTCATCTTGTTCATGAAATCCAATGTTGACATGGCAAAACACTTGGAAACATTGAAATCTGAAATGGTGAGTGTATATTATCTAGCAAAGAGTCATGATGTCCATGTTTTTCACCTTATAATTTGAAACACGAATGTGGGAGTGAGATGCATTTTGGAAGTGGTCATTTTCCCATTCACTCTGTTTCCTTTTAATGGAAGATTGAATCTGGATAACCTCATTTGTCGTCATCTCATCTTGTTTATGCAGATGATTAATTGTTTAAGCTTTTCTGTGCATGTGATAATAGTCCTCGTCAAAAAAATTAATTTAGCCTTTTATTTTGTAGTCTGAAAAGCTTGGATCCGAAGAATGCTTTGAAGATATGTTCTCCTTTCTTGTTGAGACCATGGAGACAGCTGTAAAATCATGGCACGAAGCTTCTAAAGTGGATCCTAGAGTCTACTTTTTCCTTGACAAGGAAAAGACACAAACTGATAAATATGCTCCAGTTGTTAATATTGATAAGGTATTCACTTTTGATACTGTATTATCTTCTCTGGGGACATCATTCTCTGATATATGATATTTGTACTTGTAAAAAGAGGATATAAATGTATAGAGTTCTTCATGATTTTATCGATTACCTTTACCTTGTTTCTTTTTGCAGGCTTTTGAATCGCCCCATACACACAGCAATTGTTTCTCATTTCTAAGGCAGTATGCAGATGATTCTTTCTCCAAGGCAGCTTGCTTAGTGGTGCCAAAAAATATTATATCCTACCCACAGGTAATGATCTGCTTCTTCACACGTGTTGGGTATACAGGTCTTCTTGAGAAGCAAGCCCTTCTTTTTCTTGGACACAAGAAAAAATTGAGATGTGTTCATATCTAGGTATTGTGGTCTGGGAATTGATAAGAATGATCCTAGGCATAGTATCTACTTTAGGACTTTGAATGACATGGCTTTGAAGAGGAGCTTGCTGCGGATGTGGAGTATTTGAGTTTCCCTTCTTTCATATTTTTCTTTTCAAGTAGTGTATTTGGTGCTAGATTACTTTCTCATTTACCATCCTTTATTGGTCTTGTATTTCTCTTTGTTATGGGCTGATATTTGTAAAAGATCCTTGATTTCATAAACATCAGTGTATTCTGTCACTGCTGAGTCAGTCATTGAGCTTGGGCTAGTAAGGTGTTGACCTTACTAGCCCAAGCTCAATGACTGATTCAGCAGTGACAGAATACACTGATGTTTATGAAATCAAGGATCTTTTACAAATATCAGCCCATAACAAAGAGAAATACAAGACCAATAAAGGATGGTAAATGAGAAAGTAATCTAGCACCAAATACACTACTTGAAAAGAAAAATTGGAGAACCCATGTGGTGATGTATCGTGTAGGCTGCTAATTAATAAGCAAGCTGTTTTCTAATTATATCAAGTCTATATTAGATGCACTGCAAATGATTCAATGGCTTTAATTCAGACGAGCCTGACTTGCTTATAATCAAATATATAATTCTTAAATTGTTCAAATCTAAGACTATTTATATCACTTTTGTTTTGAGGTTTTGCCACTCCTAGCTGGTTTGCCTATTCTGTGCTGGGATATAATACTGTACTCAACAACAAGGTCTTATTCACTGCATGCCATTTTTGCAGGTTTGGAAAGGTCAAGGGTCAAGAAAGTGGAAGCATGGGCAGCATGATGGCTTCTTTGTTCAATACGAGTCACATTTCATGCGAAAAATATGGTTTATTGCAAGCACCAATGAAAAGGGGCAAACACTTTGCAGGTTTCTCTCCTCTCTCCACTTCTCTCATATCTAGTCTTTAATTCGTTATTGAAGTTTTTATTTGAGTAGATATAGATCCTTCTATAGATGGCTGAATCATTTGTAAATGATATAACATGTGAACCCTGGTACATATACATGTCTCATGATCATCGTCGCATATAAAATCATATACTCTTTCTCAAATGCAATCACCTAGTTTTTTATTGTACACCCAGCGATTGCTGTCAATCATCTGGACAGATGGGCTCCCACATGCCATGTATTTTATCCATAAATATGTGGTATTTAACAATTCCCGTTCTTAACCGCTTAAACTTGCTGAATTAGGATTTATGGACAGGAAGGAGACTGGGAAGTAGATGAACTCACACACTGTGACAATGTTCTCTAGCTAGCTCTGAATTGTAGTTTTCTAGGACCATGCTAGAATATAAAAAAAACTGGACATGGACTAGTTGCAGCAATTAATCATATCCATTAGGGGGTCCCCATTTCAATGGAGATGATTTATTTCACACTCTTTTTTGTTGAAAAGGATATTTCTTCTTTTTTTCCTTACCTCAAGTTCATCTTCAGAGAAAAGGAAAACATGCACAGTATGCTAAGTAATATGGTATCATCTTAATGCTTAATGCACGCTACTTTGTTTGAAATGGTTCTCTCCAGTCAATAGCGATGCATCTTTTTTCCTGATACATGCGCAACTCTGCATGCCTTATTTGTCAGGGATCCAGATGTTCTAGATATTGGTGCTCATGAAGTGCTTCCACGTCTATTCAAAGAAAAGCCTTAATTCATTCACTTGTATTTTCTTGGCTATTTACTGGAGGATAATACAATGTCCTCTTCAATGGGAAGTTTACATGTGAGCTGAGAACAGACAGCGACAAGCCTAACTGAGAACATACAGAGACAAGCCTTTCTTGTTTGCCTTGATGCTGCACTGAAGTTTCTTGTTAGACGTGATAACTGATAAACACATGTGAGAAGGTGATTTTTGTTAGCCATAATGTGCATTTGTTTACTTTTGAACTCTTTAATGGTATCTTGTGAACTTCTTTTGAGTTATTGCATTTTTAGATGCTCTTTCTTGTATGGTTTGATTTCCTTGCATTGCTTGTAAATTGAGCGAGTCATTCTCCATCCTAGGTATAAAATGCTAATGTTGATGCCTTGAGAATTTGCAAATGAGTAGCACAAAACTTATTTTCTTGTAATCAAGGCATATGAATGAATGACAGATGCTCCATTTCTGATTCCTGATTCCTGAGCTTTATTATTTTTCTCAGTCCATTTCTCAGCCTCGTCTATATTGCTGTGATTCTTTATAGGAATATTATTTTTAACTTGTGTTGCAGTGCATTTTAATTCTTTGTTCTTCTATCCTTTTGCTCAGATAACGGATAAAATGATGGATTCAAACCCCTCTGCTTTCAAGATTATTAACTTATGTGTCATAACTCGTTAGCACCAACAAATGAATGAAGTGAAATCTAAATGTGTCATAACTGTTTGGTAATGTGGTTAACCTGTTTTTTTAAAATGTTTTTCATACTGCTTTTCATTTGAAAAAGCAAATTTATGTTTTTTTAAGTGCTTTTTGATGGTTTTGATATGCTGAAAATATAATTATTTTTGATGCATTTTCAATTAAAAATTATTTTTGCAAAATATCTTGCACCAAGATTGGAGGTTGCTCCTGTCATGCTAGGGGGCCTAAACAAGTTTGTTCTGTGGAATATCGAGCTTTCTCACTGGTTTGCATAAATACTTATTTTATTAGATTATGGTGGACATCAAGTCACAATTGTTGGAGGTTTCAAGAATAAAAAATGGCTGAAGACAAGCAGGCCTAGGATGGAGAACAAGAAATTAATGATCGGCTGAAATTGTGCATGCCCATTCGGCGTAATTTTGTAGAATTTCTCGCAGCCAAATCGTTCTGCATTGTCCATCCGATACTATAGCTTTATTAAGGTAAAAAATATATTAGAACACTTCAAGATGGATAGGACATGAGCAACCATTATTATGCAAAGGCCAAATGTAAGCTAGTGCATTGAACCGCTAAACCCATAAAACTAAATCACTCGACAGAAACAAAACACGCGTACCACTATTGCAAGGCACGTAGGGTTGCCGTGGCAGCATTTTTTCTTTCTTTTTACTCTATGGGGGTTTAGAGTAGATATCTCTCCTGATCCTATCCATTTGGGGATGATGATGTTGGCCTTTCATCCCTACCGTTGGCTCCCGGGGCCTCTTCCATAAGGATGAACCTGTTACGCGCTCCAACAAGGTATTATTTAATTCGTGGGTAGTTAATTTGTTTTATATAATTGCCTATTTATGGTTGAAGGTTGATGAAAATAGGTATGCAATTTCGGGAACTAAAAGTATATTCTTGGGAGGTCTCTGGCTCCTTCAATTGCCAATAGTTACTAAAGATTTTTACAAAGCAAATCTATTTTTTTTTTACATTAATTAACTAAGCTCGTAATTAGGCCTTTAACAAGTGGTATCAGAGCAACGATTCCGCGACATGGCTGAGGGGATTCGTTTATCGTAGCTATCAGATACGGTTCACCATCTGCAAGAAGTCACTACCAAGTTAACAGAGGAGCAATCCAGACATGGGATATTGATGGAAGACATCTTGCAACAACTCAATAACTTAGCATCTAGTTATGAGGGGTTAGCACAAGTGACAACAAGACTCAATTCTAGAGAAGGAACTTCTACAAATACAAAGGGAAATATTAACCCTTTGTGTGAAGTCAACAGTGGAATTCAAGCAAGGACCATTCAACTAGATTTCCCTCGATTTGATGGAAGGGACCCTAGTGAATGGATTTTGAAAGCACAACAGTTCTTCTCATATTTTGACACACCTAAGAATCAGAAGATGGAACTCGCTTCCTTCCACATGGAAGGAAAGGCCCTTACATGGTTTTGCTGGTTGAAAGATTCTAGTCCGGTAGCCAATTGGGAAGATTTCCTAGAGGCACTTCGCGTCAAATTTGGACCAACAACGTTTGAGTATCCACTAGGAGCATTTACTAAGCTGAAACAAACATGAAGTGTGGAAGACTATCAGACAACATCTGAAATTTTATCAAACAAAGTGAATGGGGGTAAGCGAGAAGTTTCGTATTAGTACCTTCCTTAGTGGGTTAAAGGATGAATTGCGAATCATAGTAACCATGTTCAAACCGAACACTCTTGCTGCTGCCTTTGGGCTAGCTTGTCTGCAAGAAGAAGAAGTCAATAAAAAACATAACCCATACAAAATCAGCCAAACACAACACACCACTTATAACTCTACCTTCAGAACCTCACCCAAAACACATACCTTAAACACCCTACCAAAAATTACAGCCCCAAACCAAATCCTTAGACTACCTGCCCCACAACCTGCAAGACCCCATCATACATTGCAAAACCAAAATTCTTACCCTATCAGGGGAATCAGCCCCAACCAGATGCAAGAGTGACGAGAAAAGGGCCCATGCTACTTCTGTGATGATAGATATCAATCGGGTCACAAGTGCAACAGACCAAGGTTGTATGTATTAGAAGGCATGAAGTTTGAGGAAGATGAAGGAGAAGAGATTTTCAACTGAGAAGCCACAAAAATCATACCAGGGGATGTACAAGCTGAGCTATTAGGAATATCCCTGCACGTTATTGCTGGAGTACCATCTCCCAAAACCATGTGAATAATAGGGAAGATTGGAAAAAGTACAGTCATTGTACTCATTGACACTGAGAGTACACATAACTTCATCGATGATAAGGTTGCTCGAAAGGAGAAGATGCCAATAAAAGGGAGAAGAATGGTTGTTCAGGTAGCCAATGGAGACACACTCTCGTGTCCTGGATGTTGCAAGGAAGTTCAATTAACAACGCAGACATGTAATATCATAACCAATTTATTCTTGCTTACTCTAGGGGGTTGTGATGTTGTGTTGGGGGTAGATTGGTTGAGAAGCTTGGGAACCATCCAATGAAATTTTGCTGAATTATACATGAAATTCAGTATGAATGGAAGAGCACACACTTCGCAAAGGCTCAAACAACTAGAACAAGTAGTAAAAGAAGAATTAAACCTTGGAAAAGGTACCTTGACCTGCAAAGAAGTTTGGTTACAAATGATGAGGGTCACTTCAACAATTGGAGAAGTAGAAAAAAAATCCAGTCATTCAAGTTGTTTTGGATGGTTTTAAGACAATGTTTGAAGAACCAAAGGGATTACCTCTTTCATGAAGTCATGACTACCAAATACAGCTCCATACAGCTGCCAAACTAACAAATCTCAGGCCATATCGTTATCCCTATTATCAAAAAGAAGAAATGGAGAAGCTAGTAAAGGAAATGCTATAAAATGGCATCATTCAAAGCAGTCAGAGTCCATATTCATCACCTGTTTTATTGGTGCGAAAGGCAGATGACAACTGGAGGATGTGCATCGACTATAGAGCTCTCAACAAGGATACCGTGAAAGCTAAGTTTCCTATTCCTAATATTACTGAACTACTAGATGAAATTACTGGTGCAAAGTGGTTTTCTAAACTTGATTTAAGGTCCAGCTATCATTAAATTAGGATGAAGCCTGAGGGTATTCCAAAAACTGCTTTTTGTATACATAAAGGGTAGTATGAGTTCTTAGTCATGCCTTTCGGACTCACCAATGCCCCGTCAACTTTCCAAGAGCTAATGAATGAAATTTTCAGACCCTACCTAAGAAAATTTGTCCTAGTTTTCTTTGATGACATATTTGTGTATAGTAAAATTATAGGTGAGCACAGTTAGCACTTGGAAATTATCCTAAGGGTTTTAACTCAAAACCAATTGTATGTTAAACTCTTCAAGTGCACCTTTGGGTGTTGGGAAGTGGAGTATTTGGGGCATATCATCTTAGAGGAGGGAGTCAAGGCAGATCCAACCAAGATTGCAGCCATGATAGAGTGGTCAGAACCTAAAAATTCGAAGTCTTTAAGAGGATTCTTGGGTTTGACTGGTTATTATAGAAGATTCGTGAAGGGATATGGTAATGTGGCAGCTCCCCTCATTGCACTACTCAAGAAGAATTCATTCTAATGGAATGAGGAGGCCACCAAGGCCTTTATAGCACTAAAGGCAGCTATGGTAACCCCACCAGTATTAGCTACACCAGATTTTTCAAAGGAATTTATTTTGGAGTGGGATGCATTAAAGGAAGGCCTAGGAGTTGTTTTAATGCAGGAAAGGAGGCCTATAACCTATCTCATTCAGGTTTTGAAGGGTAAGAACTTATTTCTATCTACTTATGAAAAAGAATTTCTAGCTCTTTTGTTAGCAATACAGAAATGGAGGCACTACCTACTAGGACATAAATTTGTGGTCATAACTGATCAACAGGCTTTGAAGTATCTTCTAGAACAGAAGGTGGGCACTCCCTTTCAACAAAAATGGATAACTAAACTATTAGGGTTTGATTTCAGCGCAGAGTAAAGGAGTGGCAAGGGATACAAGGCAGAAGATGCCCTGTCTCGCATGCCAGCCCAGGAAGACGATTCAATTCAGGAATTGGAGACCTTTCAAGGACAAGCCCAAGCCATCAACTTGGTCAATGTCCAGTGGTGGGATATTCTCTCCCAAACCTATGACCAAGACCCCTAGTTGAAGGAGTTAATCAACCAATAGAATTCAGGTCAACTAGACCCACTCAAGTATCAATTTAGAGAAGGGTTTCTGTTTTACAAGAGAGGATCCACTTGGGAACTATGAAGGAGCAGCAGGATCAAGTTATGTCACATTTCACAGCAGCCCTACACGAGGGCATACTGGTTCATACAAGACACATTCAAGACTCAAAAAAGAATTCTTTTAGCAGGGTATGAGGAAACACATCAAACAATTCATTAAAGAATGTGAAACATGTCAAAGGAATAAAACAGATAACCTTAAGCCGCAGGGTTGCTACAGCCTCTACAGATACCAAGTCAAGTATGGGTGGATATTAGCATGGATTTCATTGTTGGTTTGCCCATGTCTAAAGGGTATAACATAATACTGGTAGTAGTGGGCAAATTCAGTAATACTGTCATTTTCTACCTATGGTCCATCCATACACAGCAACATCAGTGGAAAAAATATTCATGGATAATATATTCAAGTTGCACGGAATGCCCCACAATATAGTCAGTGATCGTGATGCAATGTTTACAGGTAGATTTTGGCATGAGATTTTTCAATTAAATGACACCAAATTACTTATGAGTTCAGCATATCATTCGTAGATCGACGGACAAACAGAAATCATAAACAAGTGGATAGAGGGATACTTGAGATGTTTCATTAGCGACCGACCTAAGGATTGGGTCAATTGGTTAGCCATGGCCGAATGGGCATACAACACGTCTAAGCATTCCTCAATGAGGTTCACCCCGTTTGAACTGGTTTATGGCAGAGCACCTCCTCATCTTCTCTTGTACAAACTAGGAACCACAACAGTGTAAGCTGTGGAGGATGAGCTGAGAAACAGAGAGCACATCCTTGCCTTAGCACGAGAAAACCTGCTAGCAGCACAGACGAGGATGAAAAATTATGCAGATAAGAAGAGAACTAAAAGAGAGTATAAAGTTGGGGATTGGGTATACCTAAGGTTAAGACCTTATTGACAGGTGATCGTCGCCATGAGAAGAAGTCTAAAGCTCGCCCCGAAATACTTCGGGCCCTTTCAAATCCTCGAAAGAATTGGAACCGTGGCCTACAAATTAGACCTACCCAAAGACTCCAAAATCTACCCAGTATTCCATGTGTTGTGTCTCAAGAAAAAGGTTGGGGATTGGGTCGAACCTAACCTAAACTCCCAACGACGATGGCTGATGGAATGCTGACACCTGAGCTTGAGGAAATTTTGGATCGATGACTGAAAAAGAAGGGAAATCAAGCAAGGGTCAACCTCCTAGTTCACTAGAAAGGAACCAACATGGAGGTATCCAAGTGGATTGATGTAGACGAGCTACGACAACTCTACCTAGAACTCGGGGACGAGTTCTTTTGAAGGAGGAGACTTTTTTACGCGCCGACAACCAAGACCTAGTAATTAGGGTTTTTTCCCTTTTATATGTAGGGGGGAGTATTTAATTAAGAGGTATTTCAAGGTGTAGTCTACAAGGGGGTAGTTCACAATTAAATTAGGTCAAGGGACTGTTATGTAATTCAGACTATTTTTGTTATTTGATTCAGTTATTATTTAATTCGTGGGTAGTTAATTTGTTTTATATAATTGTCTATTTATAGCTGAAGGTTGATTAAAATAAGTATGCAATTTCTGGAATTAAAAGTATATTCTTGGGAGGTCTCTGCCTCCTTCGATTGACAGTAGTTACTAAACATTTTTACAAAGCAAAGATCTTTTTTTTTACAGTAATTAACCAGACTCGTAATTAGGCCCTTAACAGAACCTGTAAGCACTATTCACGTCTTTCCATTGTTTGATCTATGGAAATTTGAACATGTAGGATTACGATGGTTCATGGAAAGTAAATTCGCACTCTCGAGTTCTTGTGCTTGAGCTCATAAATTATCTATTCCATTCTCTCTTATCGGTTTCGAACTAGAACTTGTCGGTATACTAAATTATTGAAGTACACATTACAAGATGTTACGCCAGTCATAATTTTTAGAGATTTTTGGTGAAATTGTTTTCTTTTCTTGTTAGTGATGTGGAAAGGAAGTACCTTTCACATTTTGTCCAAACTATGCCACTACGGTAGAATTTCCAACCAGATTTTATGTCACTATTTCACTGTCGATGCATCAGCAGGGGATGCCCACGTCGGTTTTAGTCTGGGTTTGAAACGTTGATTCTAGTCTAAAACATCAAATGTGAAGGGAATAGAGAACAAACATAGAGGTGAACCAACATTTTATAATTTCTTGAAAGAACGACATGCTATCATATTCGATGTAAGAAAAACTGCACCGCAAAATCATCTGTTTTTTCCACGTCTGGACCAATCAGATTTGGAGGGCTTCTTCAGCGTTGAACCATCACACCAAAGCTGTGGTTGGGCCCAATAAGCATACCAGGCAATTCTTCCACTTTTACCTCACACATTATCGTGTGCATCGAACTCAACTGTGCCTGTGACAGGGTTGTTTGATTTGCTTGTATGTAGCATAAAATTGCAAGCTGCCACAGCCTCTCCTACTGTTAGATAGACCCATTCCTGACCAATGATTTCCATGAACTTTGACTTCTCTAGCTTCTTAATCACCTCACTTCTTGGGTTCGCCAGTACGAGCTAGACCAAAAACAATAAAAAAATCCATACTTCATTAACCTAGGACTGGTTGCACAGAAGTAAGCTTAAATATAGAAAGACTGAAAACAATTTAATTGTACCCTGAGATCTCTTCTATCAATGTTTTTCTTTACTTCTTCAAGCATACTGATCCCACTTGTATCTATGCTGCCGACAGCTGTGGATTGAATAGATGGAACACATCAGGGTAAAATTAAGCTTAAAAGGTGCAAAAGATAAATCTGATGGCCAGGCTGATCATGATTAATTAAGAAACTTACCACTCAGATCTAGTATCACATACTGTAAGCTTGATCCTCCAGTGGATTTTAGCTTATCTTCCTCCTCATATATCCATCTTGAGATTCTGAACAACAAAATTTAAATAGCAAAGAAGATTTGAGTGATGGTGCAAATTGTTTAACATTTTATCGTTTAATATCTAAATGTATTATTTTTGAATACCTTTCTCTCAAGTAGTTTGCGTTGGCAAAGTAGACTGGTGCATCAATCTGGAGAATGAGAACTCCCGGAACACTGTCTGCAATTGGGTACTGGTCTACGCTTCTGTAAATCATGGAGTTGGGAATGTTGCCTAAAAGAAAAGTCCTTGGCCTTGCTACGGACATGAGCATCCTTAGCAAAGAAATGGCGACCTGCATAGGCAAATGCTGATCCTATCAGGAATATCCAACCTAACAGTTGTTTTTTTGGGAATAAATACTGGCTGGTATTCATGTTACTCACAGCAATAACCAAGCCAATTTCCACACTGCCAAAGACAACACCAATATATGCACTCATGCAAACAATGAAGTCACACTTGTCAACTTTCCAGAGGCTAATTGCAGCTTCATAATCAATTAGGCCCAGCATTGCAGCAATGATAATGGAGGAGAGAACCACTAGGGGGGTGTAGTGGAACAAAGGTGTTAGAAATAGCAACGTGATCATCACAGCTGTTGCCATGACTATGTTAGAGACTGCAGTTTTGCATCCTGCATTGAAATTCACCGCAGTTCGCGAAAATGGTCCTGCAATCCAATCCAAATCAATTCAATTTGTTTGCAAGAGGAGCTTATGCATTACCAATAAGTTGAATCTGAAAAGATGCTCATTAACTTGCCACGTCTATATAACCATTGTTTACTCATTGGATTGTAGGTCAACCAAAGATTGAAGAGCATTGGATCGAGTGTTTACGAAGAAGGGGCTTATAACAAAGTGAAGCTACATAGTTAGACCCAACCAGTCTCCAATGGATCCATGATTCAATCCCGTTGGGTTGGGTCTCAACTTGGTGCACAGCATAAAATCAGTACCTGTGGTCAGATAACAGGAGGTGCAAGAGCCTGCAATATTCATCATCCCGAAAGCAATCATCTCTTTGTTTCCATCAATATGATAATTCTTGAACATGGAAAAGCTCCTCCCAACAGCTACTCCTTCCTGTATATCCATCAAGCCACCCTTTTTGTTAATTATTTACTTCTCCTCTTTTGGGATTTAGGCCCAGTCTATTACCCGAAAATAAATGAATAACAACGAGCTTAGAGTAACGCTTCTGTTGTTAAAATCTATTGTTAAATACCTTGTAATTAATGACGGATTATCCGTTGTAAAATTAAAATAATTATATTTGCAACAGATTTTCTGTTGATAAACAAATTCTATTACTAATCCGTTGCTGAATCAGAACTGTTATGGAGTAAAGTAAAATCATATTTTTTTTAAAAATAAATTAATATTTTTTAGTATTTTTTAATATTATGATGCAAAAAAATATATTATTTTAATATATTGTAAGTAAAAATCGTTTTGAAAAACACTATATCCTACTACTATCCCAAACATTAGGTGGATAGAGACTCTTCTTTCGTTTTTATTTTCTTCTTCTTTTTACGTACATATTCAAGCTGTGCACATCAATTTATCCATTAGTTTGATGTATACGTGCGAGCGAGGATGGAGAAACCAGAACTACTACTACTTACAGCAAGAGCTATGACACCAGTTATGATTCCAGTTTTAACAGCTGCCATTAGATGTGGAGACCCAAAAGCCAACTCAGATACAGACGGTGGATTCAATCCCTTCTTCAGCTGCCCAATCTGGACAACACAAAGAAATGCAACATTACTTCATAATATAAATTGAATGTATATCTCTGTGCTGATATAAGACACCATTGCGCGCTGATCTTGTTAAAACAGTGGTGCTTAAAGCCATGGCAAAGACGTATATATTTTATATATTTCTCCCTGTCCCCCCTTTCCCTAAAAGGAGGCGCTCCAACCCAGCTCATAGAAATCAAAGTGGAATGAATTTGAAAACTATATAGTAATTTAATTGAAACCACCTTTTTGGAATAGTTATAACAGTAGATGATCGTTTCATCTTATTGGTTTTTTAAGGATTAAAATCATCATTATTTTTTACAACAAAACCATGACTTCAATTGACGATAACATTGATCTTCTTTCCTTTTACCGAGCAGGTGGGATCTTGACCCTTAACAATCCATCCAACAAAGAAAAGGTGTACCTTTTGGTGGGATATTATCTGAAGTCTTAGTTAGGGTTCATAAGCTGTACACGGTCCATTAATTAATATTTTATCTCTCTAGAAAAAGAAAAAAAAACGATTTTTTTCTTCCAAAATCTTGTATAGTGAATAGAGGAGACCATTTTGTTATTTGACTCCAAATTTTAAAATGTGCATGTATAAGAGATTATTCATATGCGCTGATGAGAGAAAACTCACAATTTGAATTCCGTCTTGCTCAGCGTGGGTCAAATAAACAAGAACACTCCCAACGACAACCGATGTCAAGGGTGCCATCGCACTTATCCAAAAGAAGCCTGGCTTTCTCTTGCTCTGCTTGTCATCAAATAGTAACATTGTGAAGTGCAAGAACAAATTAATATCTTGTAAATAAAAATGAAAAAAAAAGACAATTAATCTCTTAATTTGTTACATTAATACTATGAATCAAGGCCAACATGAATACAAAAACAGCAAGGACCTATACTTTGCATCTTGAAATTAAAAATTCTAACATGAATTATGTTCCTTAGTGAAAGCAACCTCATTCTTGTTAAAGAAAAACTTCCAAACGTGTCCTTTAGTTATTGGAGTTGGTGGAGGCGTTAAAATTTCTTAAATATTGACAATAACAAGTAGAGGTAGAGATCGATGATGTGAGCGTTTTACACGTTAATTAAAAGCGAGAGGAATTTTTGGGATTACTTACAACGTATCTTGTGAGAATGAGGAAGAAGAGAAAACAACAGCCCAGGACACCACTTTCCCATCTCCACTGCAACCACCACCACCACCACCACAATAATATAATCATTATTTTAAAATAGAAGAAATACTGAGAAGTGGGTTAAGATACGCACGCTATAAAGTTTTTGCAGACAAAATTAAGGCAAGGCTAGCAAAAATATGCACCTGGTGTGTTTGGCTAAAGACGGAACGCATAACCGATACAAGATCAGTCTCGTGAGTGAAACGAACTAACCCAAGAATCCCTTTAAGTTGCTGAAGGCAAACAACCGTGGCAGCCCCTCCCATGAAACCCACTATTGTTGCATGGGACAAAAAGTCCACAATAAATCCAAGCCTGCAAGTGAGCAGATTAAAATCATGATGATCGCGAAAAAGAAAACAGTGCATGAACCATGCTGTGTTAAAGCAGCATGAAGGAGTATCAATGGTATATATATTTCAATCGATACTCATCATAAGCTTGCACCGTACGTAATTAAGCTATGCTTTAAGAGATGTTCCTGAACACTTGTGCAATGATCAGACAAAATCCAAGTACCGAGGAGCTAGAGAGGACAGTTTTAGATTAGTCACATGGTGTGTTAAAGAAAAAGACTGACCTTAAAAAGCCAAGAGCAGCTTGGAAAATTCCAGCAAAAAACGTAGCGGTTAGAGCTAACTGAAGATAGAGCTTAGGGTTCTCATTAGGGTTAACCTCCTTCCCTAACATGGAAGCTATCAGAAGTGATGCCACAGCTACTGTACCCACGGCCAAATCTTTTGAGCTCCCCAGCATGGCATACACCAAAGGTGGCACAAAGCTTGAATCTACGCATTTTTCAGCAAACACTATCAGCATAGCTATACCAGCAATATTAAAAGGAAATGAATAGATTCAATTACTCACATAGTCCAATGATTGGAGGTAAGTTAGCAAGACTTGCATAGCTTATCCCTTGAGGAACTGCTAGACTGGCAATAGTGATTCCAGCTATTAGATCAGCTTTGAAGAACTCGAAAGTGTAACGAGGAGCCCATTCCAGGATCGGTACAAAGTACTGCAATCCCAAAATGAATTTCCTAGATGCTGGCTGGTTCTTGAATTGCCTAAAGGGGTCATCAGGGAAGAGAGTCTCCTCGATGCCTGTTCTTATTGACTCAATGAAAGGTTTTGCTGGTGGAATTGCCACGGGATGTGGGCATTCATAGTTGTAATTATTGCCCATGATTTGTTAAATTCAGATTGTTTGCCGCAGCTAGCTGGTTGATGTTCTGGGTATAATAAGATGATTTATAGAGAGACGGTGATAATTCACCTTTTTTTTGTGTCCTGGCTAGGGCTAGGGGTAAAATGCTTCTAGCTAGTTGGCTAAGATTGGCGACACAAAGAGAGTTTTCCTAAAACTTGCTATTGAAGGACTAGCTTGCGTGGGCTATAGCTTTGATAGTATTGAAGAGCTATAGTTAGCAAAGCTTGTATATATAAGGAGGATGGGGAGGGAGGTGATGACCTGAGCAAAATGGTTAATGGGGCCCAAACACTAATCTCCTCATTTTTCTTCCAAAACTAAGTGGCAATGCCTTTTATATAGCTCTCCTTTAGTTATTGTTAATAAATATTTTCTTGGAAAATCTTGGCAATGACATCCATTAGAAACTATATCCAATGAGTTTATGACGTTTGCTATCACACAAGATTCTTATTTGTTATGAAAGCACATTTGATATTTAGAAATTATAAAACTCCGAAGGAAAAAAAATCGAGAATTAATGATCTTTTTGAGGATTTTTCATATTTTGAAAATAAAAAAAAAGTGTGTGTATATATATATATATTTGGATTTCTTAGACATTAAAATCTACATAAAAATCCTTAGTTGTCATTACACTGGATGAAGTTACTCAACATTGTAGTTTATACTTTTTTTTGGATGTGAGGAAATCACATCCTGGAAAATATATTTTGTGAACCCAAGTGAGCGAGTAAAACTCCAATTGTTCTATGTTTTTACAAAAAATCCATCTCCAGATTTGAACTTGAGATTTACTGTACAGATCATGTTTTTTGCCATCATGTTATGCCCCTTAGAGACATTATAGTTTATACCACATATCATACGCATAGAAAACATATCCAAATATTTGTTAAATTTTCAAATCATATCTTAAAAATAAAAAGACCACATTAGATACATATGCAAATTCAATTACTGATTATTCCTAATTTCTAGAGGCAATAGTGTAGATTATATTTATTAATTTTATAAATTAATTTGAAAATCCCTCAATTGAAAACTAATACAAGTATAAATGATATATAATTCAATCTTTATATCATCATAGACTTTTAGAAGATTTAATAGACTTTAATGTATTTTGATATTAGTATTACATGTATTTATTTGATTCCTTTTTTTTTTGCTCTTACTTAACATAAAATCTTAAAAAAAGCTTATATCATGAGCTTCAATCCATTTAATTAAAAGAATTAATAGTAATTATTTTGTACGAAATTACGGTTTAATTTACAATATTTTTCATATTTCTTTCGTAACTATTTTTAAATTTCTTTCCTTTTCAGGTGCACATGCTTCAAGAAATATTCATTTATGATTTAATTTTTTTAAATAGATTCAAAAATCTATTGATTGGTATTTGCGTTCTAACCCAAACGCATTTCTACATTCTATAAATCTGTTATATTTTGCATTTGTTTTACAGTTTTCTGCTGTATATTGATAAAAACTGGTTTAAATAGGATATTAATTGAATAAAATAATAAGATATTAACTGAGCCGGTGATACTTTATTCTCCTTTGTAAATAATCTTTGAACCGGTGGCTTGTAATTTAATTAATATTAGTTTTCCTTCCCTTTTTAATAAATCTCGAGTTTGGTAATTATATATATATTTAAAAAAAACAATACGCCTCTAGATTTTAGGCATTAAGGTAGGTTTGTGCAAAAAGAAGAAAACAAGTATTATATTTGGATATTTAGGCTTGCCTAATAAAGTTTAGCGGACGTGCTTCTCTCTTGTTGGTCTGGGATATCCAGCAATGCACGTGGTGGTTCATGACATGTACGACTAAGGCTGTGCTTTTCACTTCAATAATTACCATTCTAAAATGTTTTTTTAATAAATTGCACTTTTTAGCTGTGTTTGTTTTGTTAAATGTTTTTTTAAAGCTATTTAAAAATACTCTTAAAAATATTTTCATTATGAAATTGATGTATTTTAAATATTTTTTATATATAATTTTAACATGTTAATGTTAAAAAAATATATTTATTTTATTATATTTTCAATTGAAAAATACAATACACGACTTAATAAATACACACTTAATCTAAGTAGCTGTATACATTTATTTATAATAATTAGTTTGGCCTAAATAAGTAGGGTTCCCAACTTCTCATCATTACAAGTCGAAAAAATAGCAGTTCCATCACACGAGCTGTTTTTTAATTACTTCTTTTAATTTAACTTGACTTTTTAGAATTTTTATAAGAAAATAAAAGAAATCAACAATTTAAAGGTTTTATGTTTTTTATTTTTTTTCATTCTCAATGATTTTTAATGGTCTTGCTTATAGGATATGTTTTCACATGACATAACGATCAAATTGACGGGGACAAATTTATATTCTCATGTTTTTCTAGCATCGATCGGCACAATAAAAAATCAATATCATAATTGGAATAAAAGAAATATTAAGATTGTGGAAAAGGGTGTTTTTATATTTTCAACTTGTTATTTTTATTATTATAATCAAGTTTAAGAATAAGCATTTTAATATTTTAATAAATATAAAATATTATGTTTTTTTAAGTAGTTAGAGTGTCAATGGCTCCCCCCCCCCCCCCCCCCCCCCTCTTTTTCTCCTCCTTGATTCCCAAATTAACCCCTTCAATTTTTCAAAACAACACTTCAATTGTTTTTTTGATCGTTCAATTTCATCCTCCAAATTTCTCTTCTATCACATTTGGTCTCTATTTTCTTAATTTCTATTTTTTATTCTTTTATTACGTTTTTTTAGTTTCATCCCTTATTATTTTAATTCAAGTAATCTTTATACCAAAATCGATACTTATTCTTTTGATTGCTATTTTTTTTTCCAATTTAACCCCTCATTCTTTTACTCCATTTGATTTCTACTAGATTTAATCCTTAATTTGTTATTTACTTTTGATGATTGTGAGTTTTGCTTCGTGATTTTTTCAACTTATTTTATATAAGATAAGAGTTTTGAAGATTAACTTGATTTAATCCTTAATTTGTTATTTTACTATTTTATATATAATAGTGTGATAAACTTGCCAGTGTTAAAACAATGATCAAACGAGATACACACGGTGATATTGATTTACATGTATCGTATGCTCGAATCTTAATTTTATCATCGTAGCTCAAAAATTAAATCATTGGTGATAAATATATTGCTCTAACTTCTGAAAAAAGAATATTTTCTGGTTAATATCTTAATAGTTTTTTTTCTTTGAAATAAAGGGAGGGGGGTTTACTTTCTATCAGAGTCTTGAATAAGATGATGCACAGCATTCATGTGGACAATAACTGCCAGCCTGAAGCCACAAGGCCCTGGGATTCCATGTTTCACGGAAGCCAGAAACAAGAGATGATGTGTTTCACGAGGGCATAGATGATGGTGGAAAGGAATTTTAAGGTTGGCAGAACTTATATGACCTGTAAGAAAATGGAAATTTCCATGCTCTTTTCCTCTTGTCTTTTTATATAATTATTGTATCCTGCAATAATTAATGGTAATGCCACCACAATCCTCTTTCCAGACTCGCATCTCCCACTTTCTAAGAAACCTCATTGTTGAGTAGTGCCCCAATTCCTCTAAATTTAAAAGCAACATAAATAACTAGTGGTGAATATTGCTGCCTTTACTTTACGTTGTAGTTTACAGAGTGATTCTTAGTTAGCTGGGAATGATGTCAGATTGTCTGTCTTATTCGGATTTAACCCATCAATGATTCATCCTTATCTTGCTTAAATGTATAAATTAGATGATATATCCTCGTGCTTAATTCCAGAAGACCAAATATATATATATAATAAAACTGTTCTGCTGTGAAATCTAGATCGGTGATATGCTAATATTTAAATCCAAAATGGTTCTGCTGCTTGTATGTCGTGATTCATGAATACAGCGAATTAATTCATAGTGCCACCGAAAAGCAAGTTGTTTACGGGGACAAAAGGTCAGCAAACAATACCACATTATTGGAAAGATGCTCATAACAGGATTGAAAGTACTCTTAAAGTAGCAGTGATGAAGGAAAATGCAGTATTGTAATACTCCCTTTTGCATTGAAGGCATAAATAGTCGGGTTTGTGTGAGAATATGATATAAGTTGTTTTTCATTAAAAAATATATCAAAATATATATTTATTATTATTTTCTTAAAATTTATTTTTACATTATCACATCAAAATAATTTAAAAAAATCAAGTTTTCATTAAAAAACAATTGAACCGCACTCCAAACATGTACATAGTGCTAAAGATGAAAGTGCAGTAGCCCGCAAATGGGATTTCAACGTCTTGAAAAATGACAAAATGGGATCTCCTCGCCAACCAAAGGCATCGACCGGAAGTGATTTGTGGTAATGATGAACTTGTTAGTTGCAATTTGGATTAGTTAAGCATTTCACCAGATAAAACTGCTTCTTCTCATTATTTAAGACCCTCCGAAACTCTCCACCATTGTTCGCCACAGATATCTGATGTAAACTTGCGTCATTACTTGAGGAAGACTAGTTTCTCGCACTAGATTAGATATACACATATTATCAGAGAATAATCCAATCAAGGCTCACATAGAGGATTCAAATACTTAGCTGCTAAATTTGCTGCCTCATAATAGCATATTGAATCTATATTTAACCTAAAAACACTAGTGATATAGCTCAATGTAGCATAATCATAACAATTTAACGTTAAACTTGCACGTTTAGGTTAGAGCAATATAAAAATAAATGATTTCTTAAGAATTATTATGCACCTCAACTCATATACAAATGTGTGATTACTGACAACACCTCATGCTAACCGGCTCTCTCTCTCTGGTTTGGTTCTTGGAAGTAATTATCCACATGCGAATGACATCCATGATTGTATCCCATGAATGTTATAAAATATATTTATACGAAAAAATTATGCTATCTTGAAAATAATTTTGCAAGAAATAATAAAATAACCTTTTCACTTTATGAAATATTATATAATATAAAACAGCACCAAAATGTTTCACCCCTACCCAAATGTGTAGGTTAATTTGTTTATGTGGTGTGTTTTGTATCTTGCTTCGATTATATATATATAGTAATGTGCTATATTTTTATATAGATTATACTGAAAGTATTTTTAAGAAAATCTTGATTAAAAAAATCATAATTTATAATAATTTAAAAAATTATAACTACGTAAACTACCACGATATTAAATTTAGCTATAACTGTAGGTGGCTAAAGAGTTCAAAACCTGAGTTTTTTCTTCTTACAAAGAAGAGGCTTGACTTACGGACCACTAATAAAACAAAAACTACATGAATCTCTACTCAACTTAACTAGTTATTTCCAATAGACACATGTTAATTTGGGCATCTATGGCGAGGAAGAGTTTCGGGAGCAAATTGAGGTCATACGTTCAATATTGCTTCGCTTCCTTGGTGGAGGGAGAGGTCGGAGTGTTTTCTTCGTGAAAAAGCTTCTAATCACATGCTTCGTGAGAATATTGCGGTTAACAAGAACAGCACTTAAGAATCTGGATGACTGCGTGGTGATAATGACCGTTCTCGTTTTGGTTGATATTTTCTAGCATGTTTAGAGCTGTAGTTTAACTGTTTTTTTTTTATTAAAATTTTTAAAATGTAATATAATTTTTTATATTAAAAATATTATTTTGATGAAAAACATGTTGAAAAACAAAAAACTTATTCTTTAGTTGATGCATTCTAGTCCACTGAAATGGATTATAGGAACATAATAGTATTAGGCTAGATTCAATATTATGACCCACAAATGGTACTAAAAGTTGAAGAAAACACAGAAATTCCCACTTCCTTGCTAGGGTTTGAAGGAAATCCACGACAACAATACTTGTGAAGTTATTGATTTGGTTCAAAAATGGGAAAGAATAACCCGTAAGTTATGTACTAGATATAATTCGCATTCCATTGTGGATATCATAGAATTGTTTGTTCAACAATTAATGTTTTTGTATATATTCAGTTCAAATTTATACATTTCGAGAGATTAAATTGTATAGGACTAAAATACCAATCGGAGCACTGGATTAATGCTCACGTATCAATGACAATTACTCTAGCTTAAATGACAGTTAATGACAAATTAATTTATACATTACATCTTCCTCTTGATCCATTACAGCTCATGTTAACATCTCCCCTCAAGTTGGTGCATATGGTTCCCGTATGTTCAACTTGACTAGTGAGTTGTGGAATACTTTATTGGACACCGCTTTGGTGAGTATATCCGCTAGCTGATCTTCTGACTTGACAAATGGGAATTAAATTGTTTTGTTTTCAAGATTGTGTTTGATAAAGTGTCGATCCACCTCCACATGTTCTATCATGTTGGATTGGATTGTGAGAGATATCTATGGTCGCTTTATTATCACAAAAAAGATTCATTTCTAAAGTTGGAGCATAACCCACCTCAGTTAGTAGTCTCTTCAACAAGAGAAGTTCACATAATCCCTTGGCCATCCCATAAAATTTTGCTTTTGCGCTTGAGAGTGCCACCACTTTTTGTTTCTTGCTTCTCCATGTGACAAGGTTTCCACCCACAAATGTGAAGTACCCTTAGGTAGACTTTCCTAACTGAGATATTTCCTACCCAGTCTGCATCAGTATAACCATCAATTTTCATATGGTTATGTTTAGTGAACATGAGCCCTTTTCCTGAAGATGACTTCAAGTATTTCAGAATCCGGGTTACAACCTCCATGTGGTCTTCACTTGGACAATGTATAAATTGACTCACCACACTTATTGCATATGCAATATCTGGACGAGTATGGGATAAATAAATTAGTTTTCCCACTGACTGTTGATATCCCCTCTTATCTGCTGACTTTTGGTTTGGGTAAATTCCCAACTTATGATTCTGGATGATCAGGGTATCTACTGGTTTGCAATCCAATAATCCAACCTCAAATAACAAATCCAGGATATATTTTCTCTGTGATAAAATATATCTTTGTTTGACCTGATAACCTCGATTCCCAAGAAATATTTGAGTCCGCCTAGATTCTCCGTTTCAAATTCTTTAGCCAATTTTCCTTGAAGTTGTGATATTTCCTCTTTATCATCTCCTATGATAATCATATCATCAATATAGACAATTAAAGTTGTCGTCTTACCTTCTTGTTTTTTGAGGAATAATGTATGATCTGAGTTTTTTTTTTTGAATAAATTCAAAGGTATATAGAAGAAATGGATGTACATGAGAAAAAGGCTGCAATAGCCCGAAAGCAGGAGAGAAGAGACAACCCTCTACCCTCCCTGCGCACTTAAACAAAAAGGACCCCAAATGGGCTAAAACAGAACAAGCTGAGGAGCTAGCCAACAAGGCCTGTAGCCCGACCGAAACTAAGCTTAAACAAATCTAAATCAAGAAGACAACGATAAGGACCGGCCCACATGGCCTAGAACCTTACAAAAAACCTGGTTGGAGAGGCCTAACCATAAGGGCCCTGCCTAAACACTGCACAAAAAATCCCAGAACAAGACGAAACCTCCTTGCTAATTCCTCCCTTGCGATCTCTGAAGCTTCATTCAGCCTCGATATTCCAGACGGTCCTGACTTGCGCAGGCAAGTCAACCCGGTTTGGGTGATTAGCAAGGTTATCATGAATTTGGTGATAAATGTCCCCACCGATGTTGATGGCCTCCTGGAATCGATGTTGAAATATTCTCCTATTTCTTTCCTGCCACAAGTGGTAAACCGTAGTGGCCAAAATAGAGGGGCCTATCAAGTTGCTAATCGATCGCCTGTTCTTATACCTCTGAGCTGTCCATTGCAACAACTGATGCCAGCGGAGCGGAGGCCAATAAGTGTGAGACCGGCTAGCAATCGTCCGCCACACTTGAGCCGCAAACCCACAGAAAAAGAATAAATGATCATGTGTCTCGACTTCTTGGTTGCATAGCTTACAAATTTTGTCCACCATACCCTCATTGTGAAGTCTATCCATCGTCCTCAGCCTCCCTCGCATTGCCAACCACAGGATGAAGGAGTGCCTGGGCACATGGAGAGGATGCCAAAGGAGGTGGCTTAACTTACTTTTAGGTCTGCTATCCCTTAGCATATGCCATGCTGAGTTAACTGTGAACTTCCCCATATCATTGCCTTGCCAAACCGCCGAATCCTCTTGCATTATCCTAGGTTGAAAGTTGATTTTGCTCCATAGAGCCTGATGACATCTATCGTTTCCACTGAAATTCCACCTTCCTGCCACTATGATGTCAGCTACCCGTGCATTCCATGGGAGACTGGTTGTTGCAAGGGCCCGATGAGGAAGCAAATCTACCGGCCTCTCTCCCATTGGCATCCAATAATCATACCATAGAGAGGTAGTCTTGCCATTTCCTACCCTTGATCGGAAACTTCCTCTACATAGCTCCCTGGCTTGCAAGATCTTTCGCCACGTCCATGATGGGTTGGCTGGAACTGGAATTTGCCAAAAGGATCTATCTTTAAGTAAGTGCTTTTTTATCCAAGCAACCCACAAAGATTCCTCATCCAAGCTAAATCTTTAAGTATGATCTGAGTTGCTTTGTGTAAAGTCGTATTTCTTCATTGCCAAGCTAAATCTCCCGAACCATGCCCGCGGTGATTGCTTAAGCCCATATATAGCTCTTTGTAGTTTGCACACCTCATTGGTTCCTAAAGTTACAGAGTAACCGAGAGGAATGTCCATATACACATCTTTTTCAATATCACCATGAAGAAAGACGTTCCTCATGTCAAACTAGTGTAGTAGCCAATCTAAATTTGCTGCAAGAGATAATAATACTCTAACAGTATTTAGTTTAGCCACTGGTGCTAATGTTTCTTGGTAGTCCACGCCATATATTTATGTGTACCCTTTTGCCACAAGTCGTGCTTTGTATCTTTCTATTGATCCATCAACTTTGTGTTTGATAGAGAACACCCATTTGCACTCCACTGGTTTCTTTCCTTTCGGTAATGGTACTAGATTCCACGTCTTGTTCTTTATTAGGGCTTTTATTTCTTCTTTGATGGCTTAGGTCCACTTTGGGTCTTCCATGGCTTCCTCCACTTTTGTTGGAATATTATGAGTAGAGAGATTATGCATGAAAGTCTTAAGAGAGTCTGTCATTCCCTTTATGGACACATAGTTTGCAATGAGATATTGTGATCTTCTCTCCTCAACATTTGGATCATAACGGTTTGGTGGCTTACCACGATTCTGCCTGTGGGATAATATATAACTAGGAAGAGATTCTATAGTATTGGTGTTTAGAGAGCTTACCTCAGGGTCATTCTCAGGAGTGGGGTCTTCTGGTACTTGAGAGGGGGAAGGATCTTCAGTAGGGGCTTCTATATTAGTTGCTTGATGATCATCTGATCCATATGCTGATTGGGTCTGCTCCACGAGTTCTTCAGGTAAGTTTGGCCATTCTAGTTTCATCCATTTTGGCTCTTCCTGTGAAACCCGGGAATAAAGTATACATAGAGGTAGGAGATTTAAAAAAAAATTAATTTAAAATGTTGTTATTATACAAAATTTAGGAAAAGAAAAGGCAAAAAAAAAAAACAGGGTCAAAATAGAATTAAGAAGAGATTGGACTATAAATACCCATCTCTTCTCAGCCATGTCCAGCTGAAACAAAAGAGAGAGGGGAGGGAGAATTTCGAAATTCATCTCATAAAAACCAAGAGTAAACACCCAAAAAATTGTAAACCCATACAAGCCTTGAATTTCTAAAGTGGAAGAGCACAATTGGGTGGAGAAGTAACAAGAAGAAAGTGAAGAAATTGGGGAAGAAAGGAGGAAAAGTGGCTGGGTATTTTCAAGGAGAAGAAGGCTAGGATTCTTCCAAAATTGTTAGATTTCATCCAAGTAAGGAGCTCTAATTCCAATTTCTATGAAATTAACTTCAATTTGATTAGAAGTTCATGATTGTTCTTGAATTGGGAATTAGGGTTTTTAACACAAAATGTTAGGAAAATGCATAAATGAGTAGGATTTCATGAATAAAGGGAAGACATGGCTGTTATTGATGAGAAATCAAGGATTGAAGATGAATTGGAGACACTTTCCCTTTTTTTTCAAAACTGGGCAGTTTCGTTTCCCTTTTTGTTAGGGACTTTTGGACCTGAAAAATACATAATTCAGGGAGGGTCCCTTCATATAAGTTGTATCTGGGAGTGTTATCTTTCCAACGAGTCCAACCCCGTCTAATTTGGAGTTCTGGAACTCCAGATATGGGTAAAACTCTGATGAGAGGTCAAGCTGTCACATGTGTTGACAATTTCGGCCAAGTTGAGAAAATAGCAAAAATTTAACCATGTTAAGGGTAGAAATCGTCCCTTTCCCTTCATAAAATGTGTCTTGATCTTCAGAAAATAAAAGAAGAGAAAAAATGGTGATAAGAAATTGAATTCATGATATCCATTTGGACTATAAATGAGCTGAAAAATTAAAGGATGATAATGAGGAATATAAGTGAGAAAGAAAAGAATTGGTAAAAGGGAAATGAATATTATTACCATTTGTATTGTTGTTGTGTGTGATATGTGAATTAATATAAAAAAAAATGGTGGGTATTTGTGGTTTCAGGAAGAACCGCGGGTGAAGGGCAACAACAACAACAACAACAGGGTAACGCAAGTCGAACATTCACAGCAGGTAGGTACTTGGTACCTATATTTGTTTTATCTAATAATTATTTTCTTTACTAGTTATTGAACTATAAGTTATAATTTAGTGCTTATTGATGAGGAAAAGAAAACGGGTAAAGGAAAGGTTAGGGGATGGAAAAATAGATATATATGTGTGTGTAGAAAGAAACAAGCTGGTCGATATCGGCGGGTGACGTCGATATCGGCATAATGTATAAACTTGATTAACTATTCAATTTTGGAATAGTTAATGATATCGGCAAGTGACGTCGATATCGGCATGATTTATAAACCTGATTAACTATTCAATTTTGGAATAGTTAATGATATCGGCAAGTGACGTCGATATCGGCATGATTAATAAACTTGATTAGCTATTCAATTTTGGAATAGTTAATGATATCGGCGAGTGACATCGATATCGGCATAATTTATAAACTTGATTAGCTATTCAATTTTGGAATAGTTAATGATATCGGCGGGTGACGTCGATATCGGCGTAATTTATAAACTTGATTAACTATTCGGTTTCAGAATAGTTAATGATATCGGCGGGTGACGTCGATATCGGCATGATTTATAAACTTGATTAGCTATTCGGTTTCAGAATAGTTAATGATATCGGCGGGTGACGTCGATATCGGCATGATTTATAAACTTGATTAGCTATTCGGTTTCAGAATAGTTAATGATATCGGCGGGTGACGTCGATATCGGCATGATTTATAAACTTGATTAGCTATTCGGTTTCAGAATAATTAATGATATCGGCGGGTGAAGTCAATATCAACAAAATTAATAGACTTGATAAGCTTTCTCAGATGAAAGCGAAGCAATTAAAAGAAATAAATTTTCTTTTATATAATCAAAAAAAAATGGTGTATATGGTTGTATTTAAAATCTCATATGATCTAAGTAGATTGATGGATATGTTGTATAAATTTTTCTGTAAATTGCTAGTATTTACTAAATTGTTTTACTTATGTGGAAAATCTATATTTTGCAGGTTCTTCCCATTCTCGTCAGGAATAGATTTTAAACCTTAATTCCTTTTTGTATAAGTTAGGAACTTAGGGGGTTATGGTGAAATTTTGATATGTAGAAGAACATGTAAATTGTATAGAATAGTATTTTTGTAAATTTTGTTTCTGGAATATTAAATGTATCCACCTATGCTCCGGATATTAGAAAGTACTAGATTATCTTAGAATATTAAACTATGTTATGTTCTATGTATATGTATATATGTGAAATCTTTATGTGCGAACTGGCTTTTTAATTTTTATCTTATGCGTGTGATGTAAGATGAAGTTTGGGAATGAATATGGTCCTGAACATATTCTGAAATGAATTATGCAGTTAATTGTATTAAACATGAATGTGATTATGGGTGAGTTGTGATCCAAAGTGTGTGCAGGTTGTGTTATTGATAACTTGGGATCTCCCGATATAGGGGAGACTCTGCCGAAATTTCTAACGAAATTTCGGCGAGAGAGAGAAAAAAAAATTTCATGCTTCATCTACCCTTTTATAGGGTTAAAGATTAACAAATAAACAAATAGGAGAAAAAAAAATTTGGGGTTGTTACACTTCCTCTCTAATCTCCCACCGTAAGGAAAGAAGTGGGTGGATAAAAAGTTTTTGTTTCCACGAAGGTAACATCCAGGGAAACATATGTGTTATTAGACATGGGGTCGTAACATCAATAGCCTTTTTGATGAGATGCGTATCCCAAAAATATGCAACGACGAGCACATGGGTCTAGATTTGTCCGCTGATTTTTATAGAGATGGACATATGCGACGCATCCAAACACACGGGGTGGAAGCATCAAAATTGAAGGTATAAGAGAATGTGCTGAGAGTGCTTGTAGTGGTGTTTGAATCCCAATACATTAGAGGCCATCCGGTTGATTAGATTAACTGTAGTGGTTACTGCTTCGGTCCAAAACTGACTAGGAGCATGAGCACCAATGAGAAGAGCTCGAGCAGTTTCAAGGACTTGTTTATTTTTCCTCTCGGCAACTCCATTTTGTTGAGGAGTTCTGGGACATGAAGTCTCATGGATAAGACCGTGTTGCTGAAAATACTCCTTCATCTAGTTGTTTACATATTCGCCACCATTATCTGAATTAAGTACCTGAATCTTAGCAGAAAACTGGGTTTGTATCATAACATGAAATGATTTAAATATCCCCAGTATGTTGTCTTTATGTTTGAGCAGGTAGAGTCACGTCATACGGGTACAGTCATCAACAAATAGCACAAACCATCTGGATCCAAACACAATAGTAATTGGGAAAGGACCCTACACATCAAAATGTATCAAGGTGAAAGGATATTCCTTTTTATTCAGTCACAACGGATAGGAGACTCTATGACTTTTTGCTAGAATACATGTTTCACTTGAGAGAACAAATCGGGAAACAAATGTTTCATGTAGGTGAAAGACAAATGTCCTAATCGACGATGCCACAACCAAATTTCCTTCTCTTTGAGACTACCAGAATGTCCTATGTGGTGAGCCTTGCCCAGACTCAAGTCATCCATATAGTAGACCCCCCCTCCTAGTACCACACCCAATGATTTCCATGGTGAGAATGTCCTGAAGTTGAAGAAGACAAAAAGTAGGGTACGACATTACAACACAGTTAAGATCAGATGTTATTTGGCTTAAAGAGAATTTTATGAGATAATGAGGGAACAAGTAACGTATTGGGTATTTGTAATAAGGGAGATAAAGGTACAGTGCCGGCACCAATGATAAAAAAAAATATCACCATTAGCATTAGCAATATTAGTCTGTCGTGGTATGGAAATCTGTGTAAAATCCTCAAGGTCAAACGTCATATGGTCAGTGGTTCTAGGATCCAGCAGCCATGCATCTTTTTCAGCATCATCAACAGAACTAACACATACGCATCCGGTCTTACCTGAGTCGGGATTATCTGAATTTTTTCCAACTGGTGGTGTAAAGGACAAGTGAGGCGCTGAATTAACCATAGCAATAGTGTCGTGGTAATCATCTCTATTAGTGGTATCGCAATGTTTTTTTACTGAAAATCATTCCACTAATCAGGATACCCATTTAATTTAAAACAAGTCTCCCCGTGTATGTTTCTGATTTCCATAATGGGTGCACTTTAATCCTCCCGATGGCACACGGGTTCTCTATCTGTGAGCCATGAAAGATGATGTGGCTGTTGTCAGAATGTGTGTGAGATGCTGCCTTGAAGGAATGTTGTCTTGAAGCTGACGTGAAGATCAAGTTTAGTTTGCATTTGTCATTTAAAATTTTGAATTTTCAATTTCGGATAGTTAGCAGATTTATTTGTTAATTATCTGATTTTTGCCAATAATCTCTCAGTGTTGTTGAGAGTTTGATTTTGATTGTAATTCCTGTTTTGTAAGCCTATATATTAGGCATTTCCAATTTGAATAAAGTTAAGTCAATTCAATTCATCAGTTGTGCTCTGTTTTTGTAATTATCCAATTCTTCAATTTCTCAAATTTTCGCATTTCCAGAATTTGATTCAAACAGTAACTGTTACAAACAGTTACTGTTTAGATCATTCAAATCCAACAGTGGTATCAGAGCATTGATCTTACGGGCAAAAGAAGAAATTTTTGAGTGAAACACGAGAGGCTGTGAGTTTCAACACCTGGGGGGTTGAGAGATTTATTGAGAGATCATTTTTCAAAAATCCATGGCATCATCATCATCCTCATCTGGAAATTCACATTCATCAGTTCCAGTTTTCAATGGAGAGCATTATCATATCTGGGCAGTGAAAATGAGATTTTATTTAAGGTCTCTTGGATTGTGGAATGTTGTTGCCACAGACATTGATCCACCCCAACTACATGGGAACCCCACAGCAGCTCGGATGAGAGCTTTTGAGGAAGAGAAGCTGAAAAAAGACAAGGCTATCACCAACCTTCATGCTGGGCTTGCTGATCATATTTTCACTCAAATAATGAACCTGGAAACACCCAAACAAATTTGGGACAAACTCCAGGTTGAATTCGAAGGCAGTAGTAGAGACAAGACTGTCAAACTACTAGCATTCAAGCGAGAATTTGAATTGATGAAAATGAGAGACAATGAATCTGTCAAAGCTTATTCTGGCAGATTGATGAATGTAGTAAACCAAATGAGACTCCTTGGGGAGACATTTGAAGATCATAAGATCGTTGAAAAACTTATGATGTCTGTGCATGAAAAGTTCGAAGCAAAAATTTCAGCAATAGAGGAGTCTTGTGATCTACAACATCTCACCATTGCTGAGTTAATAAGCAAGCTACATATTCAGGAACAAAGAGTTCAAATGAGGGAAGATGAAGTAATTGAAGGAGCCTTTCAAGCTAATAACAAAGGGAAAAAAACTGGAAGCTTATCATTTAAGAAATTCAACAATAGTAAGCAAATTATTCCTAATACTAAATCTGTTGTACCTGTCAACAGACAAGTTTTTTCTCCCTATTCTTATTGCAAAAGAACAAATCATGCTGAGGTAAATTGTTGGTTCAAAGGGAAATCAATCATCTTTTGTGATTTCTGCAAGAAGGGTGGCCATAGTGTGAAGTTTTGCAGATTGAAGAAAAAATCACCTCATCATGAAGTTCAACAACATGCAAATGTTACTGAAGAAAGCAAGGCAGATGAAGAACACCTATTTATGATGACTGGTGATGAATACAACTCCAGGAGGGACACTTGGTTGATTGACAGTGGCTGCACAAGCCACATGACCAAATTCCTATCAATTTTCTCCACAATTGACAGGACAATCAAGCCTAAAATCAAGCTAGGAAATGGGGATGTTGTTGAAGCAAAAGGCAGAGGTACAGTTACTGTGAGAACAAGTAAAGGTACGAAGACAATTTCAAATGTTTTATACATTCCTGAACTTGATCAAAACCTTTTAAGTGTTGCTCAAATGCTGCGAAATGGTTATGAAGTGTCATTTAGGGAAAAAATTTGCTACATTACTGATTCACATGATTCAGCAATTGCAAAAATTAGAATGGAGGGGAACAGCTTTTATATGAATTTAAATGCATTAGAAGGGCATGCATTAAGTGCTAGAGTTGATGAGAGCATTTTGTGGCATAAGAGGTTCGGGCACTATAATTTCAATTCATTAGTGCTGCTGCATAACAATGAATTGGTAGAAAGAATGCCTGAAATTTGTGCTAGCAATCAGATATGTGAAAGTTGTGAACTTGGAAAACAACATAGAAAACCATTTCCACAAAGTGCATTGAGAAAAGCAGCAGGAATTTTAGAGCTGGTTCATTCTGACATCTGTGGACCTATGGGTATTGCATCCCTGAGCAATAATCTGTACTTTATGCTATTCATAGATGATTTAAGCAGGATGACTTGGGTGCAATTTCTGAAGAACAAGTCACAAGCACTGTCAGAATTTAAGGCATTTAGGTGTTTGACTGAAACACAAACTGGACAGAAGATCAAGATACTTAGGAGTGATAATGGTGGGGAGTATACTTCAAAAGAATTCCAATCTTACTGTCGAGATGCTGGAATTATGCATCAATTAACAGTTCCCTACTCTCCACAACAGAATGGTGTTGTGGAGAGGAAGAACAGAACTGTCATGGAGATGTCGAGATGCATGTTGCTGGAGAAAAATTTGCCTAAATTCTTGTGGGCTGAAGCTGTGAACACCTCAGTATACTTGTTGAATCGATTACCCACAAAATCAATTCAACAAAAGACACCACTTGAAACTTGGTCTGGAGTAAGGCCCTCTGTTCAACACTTGAAGGTGTTCGGTTCCCCTTGTTATTTTCATATTCCAGCTGCAACAAGAGTAAAACTAGATGCAGTAGCTGAGAGAGGTATTCTGGTGGGATATGCAACACAATCAAAAGGTTACAGGGTGTATAATCTGAACAAAAACAAAGTTCAGATTAGCAGAGATGTGCAGATAGATGAGAACAACAACTGGAATTGGGAGATGAACAAAATCAATCAAGGAGTTATAACTCCAAGATCAGAAATTGAAGAAACAGATGAAGAATTTCAAGAGCAGAATGGCATAGAAGACACTACTGATTCAGATACTTGCAAGATAAGATCCCTAGCTGATGTTTATGAGAGATGCAATCTTGTGTATTCTGAACCTACAACTTACACAGAAGCTGCAACTTTTCCAGCCCGGATTGAGGCCATGAAAAGTGAAATCGATTCCATTGAAAGAAATGGAACCTGGGAGCTGACAGAACTACCTGATGATAAGAAAAGGATTGGAGTGAAATGGGTGTTCAGGACAAAATTTAATCCTGATGGTTCAGTGTTTAAGCACAAGGCTAGGCTTGTAGTCAAAGGTTTTTCTCAAGTGGCTGGGATAGACTATGGTGATACCTTTGCACCAGTTGCAAGGCATGACACAATTAGACTTCTTCTTTGTCTTGTTGGGCAGCTGGGATGGAAGGTTTACCACTTGGATGTAAAGTCAGCCTTCTTGAATGGAATTCTTCAAGAAGAAATCTATGTACAGCAACCTGATGGTTTTGAAATTGCAGGAGAAGAACACAAGGTATATAAGCTTCACAAGGCTCTTTATGGGCTGAAACAAGCCCCAAGGGCTTGGTATAGCAGAATTGACTCTCACTTGATCCAATTAGGATTCAAAAGAAGTGAGAGTGAAGCTACTTTGTATTGGAAGGAAGAAGATGGTGGTCAACAACTTATAATCTCTCTTTATGTTGATGACATGTTAGTAACTGGAAGCAATTCCAAGTTACTAGCTAAGTTCAAACTGGAGATGGAAAACATGTTTGAAATGAGTGACTTGGGGGCTATGAGTTACTTTCTGGGGATGGAGATACATCAAAGCAAGACTGGGATCTTTGTATCTCAAAGAAAATATGCTATTGATGTCCTAAAAAAGTTCAAGATGGACTTATGCAAAGAAGTTGCTGCTCCACTAGCATTGAATGAGAAAATTTCACAGAATGATGGTGAGAAGCTTGATGACCCTTCTGCATATAGAAGTCTGGTTGGTAGCCTGTTGTATCTCACAGCTACCAGACCTGATTTAATGTTCTCGGCTGGGTTACTATCACGGTTTATGAGCTCACCTAGCAGTGTGCATATGGGTGTAGCTAAGCGTGTGCTGAGATATATAAGAGGAACAAGTGATCTGGGAATCTGGTATTCCAAAATAGGAGGAGTGAAGCTGACTGGCTATGCAGACAGTGACTGGGCAGGAAGCATTGACGATATGAAGAGCACTTCAGGCTATATCTTTACACTTGGTTCAGGTGCAATTTGCTGGAATGCTAGAAAACAAGATGTGGTAGCACAATCAACTGCTGAAGCTGAGTATATCTCAATGGCTGCTGCAGCAAATCAAGCTATTTGGTTGAAGAAAATTCTAGCAGACTTGGGTCAAAAACAGGATACACCAACTGATATTTTTTGTGATAATAAGTCTGCTATTGCAATAGCCCAGAATCCAGTTCAACATGGAAGGACTAAGCACATAAATGTGAAGTTTCACTCTTTAAGGGAGGCTGAGAAGAATCAGGTTATTAAAATTACTTATTGTTCAACTGATGTTCAATTGGCAGATTTAATGACCAAGGCTCTTCCAAAGTCACGTCTGGAATTTCTGAGGTTGAATCTTGGTTTATTCAAGGCAAGTCTCAAGGAGGAGTGTCAGAATATGTGTGAGATGCTGCCTTGAAGGAATGTTGTATTGAAGCTGACGTGAAGATCAAGTTTAGTTTGAATTTGTCATTTAAAATTTTGAATTTTCAATTTCGGATAGATAGCAGATTTATTTGTTAATTATCTGATTTTTGCCAATAATCTCTCAGTGTTGTTGAGAGTTTGATTTTGATTGTAATTCCTGTTTTGTAAGCCTATATATTAGGCATTTCCAATTTGAATAAAGTTAAGTCAATTCAATTCATCAGTTGTGCTCTGTTTTTGTAATTATTCAATTCTTCAATTTCTCAAATTTTCGCATTTCCAGAATTTGATTCAAACAGTAACTGTTACAAACAGTTACTGTTTAGATCATTCAAATCCAACAGCTGTTGGTGGTCCCAATCGGAGTCCTTTGGTGGCGAGTACAGCTCTAGGGGTGGTGCTCTCTCCAATGATCATCACAGCCTGCAAGATTGATTCATGACGGACGTAGGCGTATGCTTGCTCTGCATTTTTTTTATATGATTAAATGATTATTTATGTTATAATTTGAAGGAAAATGGGATTTGCAGGATTAATATGAAATCACAAGCACAAAACAAGTGACCAAATGGGAAAAAAAGAATCCACTCTCAAATAATTTCTATAAACACATTAACATTGAAAAGGTTCAACTGAGTGCCCCGGCATTTAATTTGGAATGCTTGCACGTTAGCTGACTTTGCCTTTGTGCTTTTTCTAAGGATCAAGGAACACGTTAATCCAAATCATGGGGAAAATGGAAAAAGAAGACGACTCTACATAAGGGTTCCGACACTTTACTCCACCATGACACTACGGTGAAGAGGAATGAAAAATTGTACAACAATCCAGCAGATTTCTGCGTAGAACATTTGAATCTCTTCAGTTTCTTCCTTGCTCTGTGTTTGCATATGTTATTTTCTTGGGGGCACACAACATACTGAGTTGCAATGGCTGGCTAGTACGCTGTTAGTACCTATTTCCATGAACCTGCAGGTTAAGAAAGGAAGGTTCAACTGGTTAGATTTGGAGTAATATCAGCCTTTTAACACCATATCCTCTTATATTCAACTTCTATCGACCAATCATCTAATATCACCGATTTGATATATTTACTTTGTTTAATGTTTTTTTCTTTTTTCCCATCTGATTTGTAATTTGTATATTGTGATTTAAGGATGGGTCATACTCACTTCAAATCCAACTAGAGATCTGCAGTAATTGGTGTTCGTGAGCATCGTACTGTTGGATCCGCACTCGCTGTCTTTAAGTGAAACGGATGATCTGTCAAGCTTAATTGACCATGGATATTGATAATTTTGAGCAGTGGCTCCAACTTGGGAAGATGACCTCTGCATCCTCACTGCCCTTGGGATATTCCTTCCCTCTATCGATGCCCTCCTCCGGCTTGGCTGCCTCTCAAACGACTCTGGCCTTTGTTTCGGTGCACTATGTGACCGAACTTTGGCCCGGGAAGACTCCGTGTTTGCCATGTAATTTGGAAAAAATGGGTAGTCATAGGACAGAGATTCGGCGTACTCTGGCCTTGGAAAGGCAAATGGGATTGTTGATGGATCGGGTTTTGACACTGTAGAGTAGTACTGGGGACTGTTTTGTGCTGTGCTGAAGGAATAGTCCTCAAAATGCCCACTGCTGGCTCTGGGGCTCATATCTGTTAGAGCTGGAGAGACATGGTAGTTCTCTTGCTTCGAGTATGCATGATTTGGGGCAGAATGTGTGGAGAATCTGTGCTCTGCTTGATCTGTTTGTGGATGGTGTGAGTAGCTATTTCTGCTCTTTATACTTCCTCCTGATTCTCCAACATCCATCTCCACAATCTTGATGTTCTCCTCCATGACCATTTCGTTCTCCTACATTTACCAAAACCGACTTGCATATTACTCGCAGTGGCTTCAAAGTACTAATTTCTCCTACGTGAATGACTTGGTTATATATCCATTGACAGTGTAAGAAAACTTGTATTTTTTCCTTAAAAAAGAACAGAAAAAAAAAAGAGGAAATTTTAGATAGTTGCGTCTTTGTATGGTGGCGGCAAAGCACTGAGAATAAAGGAAAGACACTGTTCTGCTACTAAGAATATTTGTATTACTCTTAAATACCACAAGGCATTGTTTTTTTTTTAAATAAATTCTGAAATTTTTGTTTATTTACTGTTGAGCAGAATGGAAAGATTATGGTTAAGAAATATGTTTTCGAGCATGATATGAAATATTATGTTTTCCATTTACAAGGTAATCTGACTCATTCCTTGTCAAAATGAATGGATAGCTCCACTGTTTGATAATAGAAAAACAAAGCATGAACTGAACAGACGGAAAGAATCCTTACATAATTTATGTGCCTAATCCTGTTGTCCTGAGTCGATTTTCTGTGGATTGATTGCCTCTGGCTGGGATTTAAGTCTTCATTCATCCAGATCCTCTGAGCCCGAGCTCTAGTCTGTACATTCACCAATGCCTGCATGCACCGGAGTGTGGCAGTTGCCTGTTTCCTCACCAGGTGACCCCTTACAAGTGCCTGCAACTTCACCAAGCCTTTTAATGCACGCAATGCTTTTCTTGCCTGTTAAAAATACCAAAACCAATCAAGCAATCCATCAGTTTCATCCATGATGAAGCATTGCGTTTTTTATAATTTCAATCTTGATATTGATACATTCACTAGATAAGAATCGATGGGAAATTCAGGAAGTGCATACCAAATAAGATCGAAAGACTGATTGAATTTTTATGGCAGCAGCCTCTTCGATTGCGCTGGCTCTCCTGGAGGTGGCAGCATTTAGACGGATCACAGCAGCTGCAGCCTGTGCAGCAGCCACAGCTGCATCGGCAGCCGCTGCCATAGCCATCGCGTGCATTTTCTGTTCATTCTCTGAATCGAACGTGCCCTGCACTGCAGCTGGTTGTGTAGTGGCAATTGGTTCTGTATAGTTCGAGTCCTTGGGAGCAGCTGCTGTGGCCGATGATCTGCGAAAACTCCATCTTCTTTTTTCTTTGGCAGTAGCTGGTGGGATCGAAATTGGAGTCACCGAATTCTCAATACTAGGTGTGGAATTCCTTGTACCCTTCTCCCTGTCTTTCTTCCCTGTCAAGAAACTTCTAAGCCATTTGCCTGGCTTCCCCATCTCTGTCAATTCCGTCTACGGTGTCATTTTATGTCCTGAGCAAGAACATATAAGAAAGCAACAAGTGAGATTCAGATCTCTACAGTCTCTCCAATCATCTATTGCTTTCAGCACTATAATGGTCCAACTAATTAGTGAGGGATTTAATTGCACCTCGCTTTTGACAGCCTAACTCTTACTGTTTTATTATTTTTCTCTCGCTGTAAAAACCATTTTCCGAGGGCCTGTGCTGAGGCTTGTTAAGTAAGATTTGCGAGGGATAATAAAAGCAGATGAAGTCCCCGGTTTGCCCACTCCCCTTCCTCCTGGAAGATTAAAGGCAGAGATTCCTTGCCTTTGATGGAATTTCCTAGTTGCCAATTATGTCCCTGCAGGTAGGCTCATTCTTGTGTAGCCATCAAGGACTGATAGCTAGGGTGTATTGGTAACTTGAAATTCTGTCACGTTGTCTATTAAGAAAGAAGGGAGGTGCAGAAGACCATGTGAAAATGGGAAAAGAACATGCAGAATCCTTGTAAAATACTCATCTCAGGTTGGGGGGGACTGTCTACTCGGGTCGTGGAATTTAGAGCTTGCATGTATCGTCTTGTGGGGTCCTTGGAGTAATGTGGGAGATGCGCATGCTTATCCTATCCCTGCTGGTTGATTCTTTCACCGTCTTTTTTGTCAAGTGTTTTTGCATTCAAACAAAACCCCTGTACTGGTGACACTGCTAAATGACAATGATGCAAGAATGAGAGCTGTTGTTAGGGAGACAGGCCCACTGATGCGTAGATCACTGCCTGCCTTTGCTTATATTCTACTGCCAATAGCTAAGAGCCTCTGCCTGCTATACTCATAAATGGTTAGGTAGATGTTTCGTGGAAATAAAAATGGGGGTAAAATCAAGGTGTATTTGTATTTTATGCCTTTGAATGGATTTGAAGGGATTTCGGGACCCGTCATTTGAATGTTCTCGTGTTGTTTACACAAATACGACTTTCTGTATTTCAAATCTCATCTTTCTTTAAATTTAACGATCATGTTTAGTTAAAAGAAATGAAATTAAGTTGTTTTTATCATGCATCAAATCATGATCATTTATTTAATTGGAATCTAATGATCTAGGTTTGAAAAAACTGCAATGGTCATATTCTTTCGGTAAAACTAGAGCATCTCGATTTAATTTTCTCTATATTTGAACATTCATTGAAACTTGGTTAAGGAAATCACTGATTTAAGTTCAAGAAGTCCAAATTAACAAAGAAAGTTATCACACCTACTATTTATACATTGTTCAACTATTGTCCTCTTTCTTTTCTTTCTTTTTGGTTAGGCAAATCAGTTTTTTCAACTGTTTGATCCATCGTTTTTTGTGTTCAAAACATCTCAGTAGAAAACCAGAGGCTGGCATTACAACAGCACTGCTGCTGCAGCGGCAGTATATAAAGTTTTGTGTTTCAATCCATGGCGGAAATTTGGGCGCCCGCATCCTTTTCTTCTTGGTATTTCTCTTGAAATTCAATTTATGTTCTAATTGCTTCTTCCAGATAAATTGAAAGGGGTTTGGGATTGTAACGCATATGAGTGTTTTTATTAAAAAAAAAGTTTAAAAAAGAATTTAAAAACAAAACACAGAAGCTCTCTAAGTAGATGCACTAAAGACAAATATAAATTAAATCGTGTATTGCAGTGCTGTTAATCAGCAAGGACACTGACGCCTCTTGGCTCGTAGTGATCAGTGCATGAACAGTACTGATTTCATGGCTCACCTTTCTCATGAATATATAAATGAGGATATTGCAAGTAGAAAAATAAATAATTCTTTCTGACGAAAAGACTAGTTGGCATTCACATGCTGTGTTTTTGAGTAGGTGTTTGTTTCGGGGAAACACCATCTCTCTGAGGTGACCTCATTTTCCTCATCTGTGATGTTTATGCACGCAGTTCCTGGTAGTGTTAAATAATTTAGCAGCACGTTCATCCTTAGCTAAACTCCCACTGCACATGGGTTTGATACGTTCTGCTCTAGCTAGAATCCACATGTGAAGGAATCCGAGTATCGATCATGGAAGAAACCCCATCTATAGAAAGTGAGAATGATTAACGCCTTGCCAATCCTTCGTGAGGTTTGATGGGGAAATTGACGGTATGCGTGCAAGTGAACGAAATGAAATTAAGAATTAAAATTGTTTCACTAAAACTGCTAAAGAAATTAAGAATTCAAATAATCAGTGAGATTCTGCAATCACGTGCGACTTCAAATCAAAGTTAGATGGAAAGCACCTTATTATCTTATCAAACCATATAGCCAGCAATTGTGTTGTTATATATAGGATTACAATTGAATTCTTAAAAACTCTTGATATACTCTCAAATCATTTCAGTGTGCCAGTAATAAAAATAAATTTAAAAAAATATACAATGTTTTAATACACTTGCAAACCAAAAGTCTTTCAAACAGCAATTAAGTTAAATTTGGTCGGTCAGCAGTCCCAGTCTGCCCTCAAAAACATCAAGAACATGAATGGCAGTGATAATTCATTCTATTTAATGAAAGATCTGTTAAGTGGGGACAGCAGAGACATGCATGATCCATATTTTGTCCCAGGTGATGCTAGCCATGTGACAAACAGTCCATATCCCTTCAAAGACATTCTGTATAAGTGCGTTAATGCTGTTAATGTCATAATTAAGCAACAAATAATATGATAATTATATGATTAGATAATCGTGTGTCAATGACAAGAAGAGAATCTCTTGCTCAAAGAAAATTGAGATATTGTTTACCCTTGCACGCCACATGTAAAGGGCTGGGCTACGCCAGTGGCTTGTGAAAGATTACTCGAGTGTTCTTCCTTTCCTCTTAATTTTTGTTTGCGTGTTTATAATCCTTTCACCTGTCTCATGGAAATGCTTGTTTATGAAGGGTTGGGATTGTTTCACTGTCCAAGTTTCGAGTGGTCAACATCTTCCATCCTTCCATAAGACCGATGCTCTCGGATCATGTCGGATATTCTTGTGATTATGTATAGCATCAGTTTTACTTCTGCATTCATTTCACCAACCTGATCTCATGCTAACGTTACCTCTCCCGTCCCAAGTACATCCCGTCTCTCATAGATGATAGAATTCTTTAATTCTCTCTCTCTCCACTTTCATTAACCCTCAACTAGCACGCCGGCTGCTGTAAATATTTTTTTCAAAAACATTACCAGGCATGCATGTCTTTTTTTACATCAAAATTTAATGTGTAAGTAAAACAATTTATGAAAATATCTTATTAAGTAAATCAATAATTATATCTTTAAATAAACAAAACAAAAAACCATTAACAATAACTAGAAGAGATTTTAAAAAAATTAATAGATAGATATAAATAGATCAAAATATTTAATATTTAATCACACAAAATAAAATAATTATCCATTAATTTCAATATTTCTGAAATTAATAAAGTTGTGTACAAGATAATTTAGTTAATAAAAAAAAACTATCAGAACCTTTGCGGTAATTCATGAGTCACAGCCACCTGCTGTCCTCAAAACAATTAATATGCGGTACACGGATCCTGGTGACTAGCTAGGAGGTCCACCATGTCCATCATTGCATGCAAATTTTATGAGCAAGCCCATAGGTAAGGAGTGGAGACAAAGACGCTCAACCCTGCTGGGCTTTCATTTTTATGGTCTTCGAGATTTTGATTAATGGAGAATTCTCCTCACGGTTTAACAGCAGCCACATCAATAATATTCGAAAGGGCTTAGGCCCAGTGTGGAGAAACAGCAGAAAGTTCGGAAGAGTCAAACCCGGAGTCCTCAAACAACCAACCGAGAGCCCACCCTGGCAGCCGAGGTTAATTATCAATGTAATTCATTTAAAGTGGAAGCGGCGAGTAAATCCATGAAATGTGTTGAAGTACCAATTTTTAAACGATTTTTTATTGATTATTATACTCTTAATGATTACTATTATTATATTAATCAAACTCTTAATTAATCTCATTGTATGATTATGCTCTCGGAGTTTAAAATTATTAGTTTAATTAATCTCAGGTTATTTTTTGATTTTTTTACTTTACAAAAAAATAGGTTTTTTACAAGAAATAAAATGATTTAAACATTGTTGTATTTTTATTAGTTTATGCCGAGTTGTTTTTATTTTCAAGTTGATTTTTGTTGTTTAATTTCAAAAATCCAAAGAAAAAATAGAAAATAAATAATTTTAAAAGTTATAAAATATCGAGCACGTAAAATCCAAAACTTTTTCTTAATGTAAAACAAAGCAAAGGTTGTTGACCATGCAAAGCCATATCCGGCCCCGCTGTCTGGACTTTAAAGTTTAAACTAGAATCTAGAGCCTACACGGTTCACTATGGAGCGTTGATGGCCACATAAATAATCACCAATCTGGGCGGTGACTCTATTGAAGCTTCACCAAACCCCACCCTAGTTTCCCTACTTCTCTTGTTATGGCTGCGAGCATTTACTTTGAGTGGTTGGCAGCGTAGAAAATATATATATTCTTATCTTAAAAGTATTTTTAATATTTTTTATTTTAAAACAAGTTTTTTAAAAAAATTGTTTTTAAAAGAAGTATATATTTTCAAAGTAAAATTCAGCTCTGCATGGTATTATCAAACAATTCTTATTCATCTGCGACCACCATTCTCCAAAAATCTTTACGATAATCTCGCTATTTTATTTATTTATTTTTCCCCGCGACAAGACATGACAAACAGTCGTGTCAACGATAGCAAAAATCAATCCACTCCATAGCAACGAACCGATATATTTTACTAATTGATAGAGTTCGAGCAAATTGGTTCTCTATTTTTTAGAATGTGAAGGGCAACAGTATACATGGAATGGATACGTGGAAGCTATATGTGGTGACATCTAACTGGATGCAAGACCATACCCAGGAGCGAGCTTTTTCACACATGATCTTTCAAGCATCACCATTTATTTAGGAGTCCCGGAAGCCACGTTCTTTTAGATGTTTGGTCAGAAAAGATGAAAAAAGAAGAGGAAGAGGTCTCATGTGACCCAACGCAAGAAGCTTCCAGTTGTATAGATCCTCTAATCTAGTTTTAAACTTCACATATCCAAGCACACCTCCATCTCTCTATCTGATTCTTAGTTTGTTCCAGAGATGGCTTATAGCAGTACATGTATTGCCTCGGTTGCAATTCTTTTTCTTCTGCAACCTTTGATCGCTAGAAGCGGCTTTTTACCTCCACTCCAGTCGTCAATCCTCGGTACTTGTTTTTCACTCCTTGCGTTTGATAATTAATTTAGTTTCTTGCTGCTTCTTTTTTCTTTGACTTGCTTATACAGCTGCCAGTTTTCTTTGATGGATTTCGATCGATGTTAGTAACATTTATCAACAGGGTTTTTCATTTTCTTATGGTTTTGGCTACAATTTTTCTGACTAGCTTATACAGATGCTAGTTTTCTTTGATGGATTTCGATCGATGCTAATAACATTTATCAACAGGGTTTTTCATTTTCGCTATGGTTCTGGCTATAACATCATCGTATCATGATTATTGTACTTTGGTTTTTTTATCACTAGATGATGTGTGCAAAAAAGTGGAATGTGGGAAAGGAGCCTGCAAGCCGTCTCGTAATAGTACTTGGTTTTTTGAATGTGAATGTGCTCCTGGGTGGAAGCAGGTTAGCTCTGACGATCACAAGTTTCTTCCTTGCATAGTTCCTAACTGTGAGTTCTCTGTTTCTTCTTTTGTCGCCTGTCTTAAATGATGGCGATAAGTACATATTTGTTCAGCTATGAGTCCTGTGTGTTCATTTTAATGATTTAGCTAGCTGTGGTTTGTCCATGGTGATTGGTAAAATATGAAAAACTTTATGTGCAACTGAAGATCACTGAGTAAGAACAGAGTAAAAACTGTCTAGAAATATGCATACGACTTTGTCATAGTTTAAAGGAAGGAGGGAAAAAAAAATTCAGAGTGGAATTAGCTACATAAACAAACTAAAAAAAATCCGAACTGGGAAAGAAAATGTTATTTTATTTGAGATGGTAATTTATGCCAATCACAACCTAGTCAAGGACAGTTGTCTTGCTGAGATGTAATAAATTTACTAGAGAAATAAAACCAGATGCTTGTCAAGACTTGATGCTGATGGTGATATTTGACTGCATCAGCAAGTCAAAGATCAGGTTATTGTTTATCTTCAAAAATGATGAATAGCTAGACTGAAAGATTGATCCGATCCATAACATTTTCGTATGATTAAATCTCGTGAAGAACCTTTTTTTGCAGCTTTCACACTTGTGAATTCTGATCGCTTATTCAATCCTTATTTTCATAGGTACCTTGAACTTCTCATGCATGCCAGCACCCTCACCTGTCCAGGATAAAGCAAGCAAGGATAATGAGTCGATTTTTGATCGTAAGCTTTAAAACTACCAAAACAGCATATGCTGTCGCCTGTGACTTTCTTGAAACAATCTTAGGCCTTTGGTCTTTTTATTATTGTAGCGTGCTTCTGGACTGATTGTGGAGGTGGCTCCTGCAACAAGACATCTACATTTACTCACAGCTGCGCGTGTGCAGAGGGTTATAATAACCTTCTTAATATCCCTGCCTTTCCTTGTTACAGAGATTGTAAGAGACTTGCTAAATACATAACCTCTGTGTATATAAGAATTTTCAATGTCATTAAATATTCTGGAATTGATAGTTTGCTTTGAAGATACTTACCGGGTTTTGTTTCTTGTTTTGAATAAGGTGCAATTGGAGTGGATTGCCAAAACCTTGGTATTTCAGTGTCAAACAAATCAGCTTCTCCAACACCTGGTATGGTTGACAGTAGTAAGAATCAAGGTGAGGCTGTCAATTGACGCCAGTATCTGTCTGCTTATGTTCTTAACACTCTTTGCAATTTCTCCAGTGATTATGCCATGCTTGGTGCTTAATCGTTCTTCTTTACCATCATAGTTTTTAGCCATCTAATTCTAATTTATCTTTCAGTTATTGTCCTCTTACATTTTTGGAGTCCCAAGTATTCGAAAAACATCCATATCAATTAAGCTTGCATCCTGAATTCTGTGCTAGATTTTTCCAGCATGAGTGGTTGATTGCTCCAGTACATCTCAGTATGTTTCTTGAAGACATGGGACCATACTGTTGTGGAAGAATCCCCCAAGTTGTGTCGATCCAAGCATTTAAAATTTCCTGTGAAATTTGAACTGTCTGCGTAGGCACTCTCATTTTTGAATCCGTATCTATTTCTAAATGGAAATTCATTCTCTGGCCATGTAAATACCAAAACCATGATCCAGCTCGTAAACTTTTCTTTGGGATCTAAGATTTACTTAATGCTTTCTGGTTTGAAGTTACTGGAACAAAAAGCCCTGTTGAAGTCATTGATTGTGAGAGCATGAATCCCAGTTTCTTTCCCATTGCATATTCTATGCTGCAATCGGTTCTGTGATGCTAATGCTCCGAAGCTTAACATTCGAGTGCTGGCTCTCCCCTTTTGCAGATTCTTCGATTCTGCAAGAAAAGTTCCATTGGCTGATGACATTGATTGTGCTGCTCTCTATGACTGACTGGGTGTAGAACTAGGAGGCATATGCTCTCTCTATCTATATATCTATATAGATATCCGTAGGTAATTTCCATGAGCACTATGATCATTTACTGGTGGATTTGATTGATAAATTATTATTCGAGAAATTAATTTAAGAAATATTTTAAAATATAACGCCTTGCTCTCTCATAAGTTTTATGGCATGACAATATCATCGTTAGATTATAGCATGATCGAATCCATTTCTTCATGGTCGAACATCGAGTATATACATTAGAATAAAAGAATTTGTGAGAATTTTACTCTGTGTTAGTATCTTGAGATTCTTACCTTGGTGATGAAAGGAGCATGCTCTTTAATGATCGGGCTAATGCCCTAATGTTATGAATATATTCTTGTTCCGTCCACAATTGCCTCCTGAATTATTATTGTTGTTTTTTTTTATATATTATTCCATGACATCCCGAGCTTCGTAGAATTCTTCTCCATCCTTGAGCAAGGCAGAGCTGTTCGTACGAATGATCGATCTTCCAACATAAACAGCAACAGTTTTTTCCATGCATCCACATTTAATTTGTGAAAGGCACGTTTTAACCATATTGCTCAGAAGATGTGCCTTGGCTCTCATTATCTGCTGAACCAAGTGTTCAGCGCTGCTCTAAAAGGCTCATCACTCCGCCGTAGGTAGACCTTCTCCATTTTTGGGTCTGTAGATGTTACCAAATGTAGATTTTTACCACTTCGCTGGGCCAGGCGAAGCCCTGTCATGATCCAACTCATGGAATAAGCGTCTAGTTGATTTCTTCATCGTGTTTTTGAGAATGCATTTGAAAAAAATGTTATTTTTATTTTTTAATTGAATTTTTTTTCTTGTTTTTATATCGCGCTGTTATGAAAGAAAAAAAAATCGTCCACCACATTCTCAAAAATAGTATCGTAGTATTAATTTAATTGAAGGATTCTATTTCCATGCTCTCTCTCTCTTAGACTCATTGGGGGTGTTTGGTAGTACAGTTTCAAAGTGATTTTTAATTAAAAATATATTAAAATGATATTTTTTATTTTAAAAATTATTTTTATTATTATTATTATATAAAATGATCTAAATAAATTTAAAAATAATTTAGAACAAATTGTTTTTAAAAATATTTTTTCAATGCTTCTCAAACACCCCCAAGTAGCTTAACTGACCTGGAAAAGGAGATGGAAATTAGAAGGGCAAAAGCCCGGCTCAAAAGAACTGTGAAGAGTATGCGATACACCAAGCCCATTCTCTAGTCTCCTTACCCTCCACTCAATCATCCTCGTTTTGATATGTTCATCAATTTCAAGGTTATTTGATATTCTATTAAATTCAATATTCGAATCCATCTTAAAATTATATTTGAAGTAAAAAAATATTAATTTTATATACATACTTTTGATAATTTTGATATATTGATATAAAAAATATTTTATTATATATATATAAATAAGATTAAATATAGCACAATTACCAAACACACTACATCGAACCACCATGAAAGCCCAGGCCCTGTAAACGCCTAAAAAGCTAACCTATATATTCTCGCAGCTAAAATGTCCCATCTTATAAATATTTCCAGTACAGATACCTAATAATCAGTCCTCGGCCCTCCAGCTAATAACACGAGTCATTTAGCACGGCGCCTCCCTATCGGCGGGCGTACGGCCCACGTTATGGGCTACTATTTTTCCAGCCACAATAGATTGGACCCTATGCATTGTGCACTATTAACTTTTTTAAAAAACAATTAACCTAATCGATGGCCTGAATTTGAAACTAAGTATCCACCAAGAGGAAGACATGCCATGCTCTCTTTATTTCAACTTGGCGGCCGGAGTGTTCTATTCAATTTTATGCAGAATGACCCCATATTTTGCTGTAGTTTATCGAATCAAGACCGAGTTCATGCCGCCCAGTTCCGGCCTTCTTGCCAAAGACTTTTTATAGGACACTTCCTGACTGTAATCTTTGGTTTCTGTGTGTGCGGGTGTGAATTATTGCTGCTTTTGCCTTGCTTGAATCTCTGCCTTTTGATTTCTCGGTTTTTGTTCGAACGAAAAGCTTTCCTTCTTGTTTCAAAGTTCCCAAAATGGTGGTGCCATCTCGTCGAAACTAACAAGGGGCCCTTTGGCTCATCACCGGATGGCTTTCAGTTGCAGCCCTTTCTCCCACGCACTTCCCTTTCTCTATTGTAATTTTTAGTGAATTTCCGTATTTACCCTTGTGTGATTGATTAGATTGGATGCCACGGCCACCTGACCCTACAGCCTTCCCATCAAAATCTAGACAGATGTGGCAGTCTGATCGCAGTGCCTTTGGAAATTGGAGCTGAGATGTCCATGTTTTTTAGTTCATTAATGTGACGGCAGCAGAAGTCGCATCCTTGATAGTAGTTTCCATAACTTTAGTACTCCTCCTCAATGCACCGAGGAGCTCTGTCGGTGGTGGCCAGTCTCCTGTATTGCGCCACCGCGATGATTTTGCAAATGGCAAGTCATCTCACAAGACTGTCATTTTTAAGGCTCCCGCAATGCGCGTGGTGAGAATGGTCGCTGAGCAGCATCATTTAGGTGCGGGTACGTTGATAGTCAAATATTCCACTGATACCGAGTTTGAAATCAGAGATGGTGCATATTTTTCCCAGATAATGCTGGATTTCTCTCTCGCCCTCTTAAACTGGTAGGGACTTCCTGCCATCCACACGAAAAAGTTTTCCTAAAAATAGTATTCCGTGAAGCAAATTCAATGGTGGTTCATGTCACCTTCTAGCTCCTTGACCCTTGCTAGTTGGTAGTGGGTTTTAATCTCCAATTAATCTTCCCAATCCTCAAGTTCTCCTGGCTGACTTATCAACTGATACTGACCCCTCTCGTCATATCTGCTTTAATTCCTTGCCATTTGTTGACAATCAACCTACAAAGCTAGCCCACGATTCGATGTATACAATTGCCGTCGCCAAAAGCACCGTGTCTATTGTAGTTTAAAATTGCTTTGCATTTTTCTTTCGAATTGTTATTTGAAGAGTTTCTAATCAATTCAATCTCTCTACCTGCAGGAATGTTTATTCGGAATATTAGCTCTGCGTGATATATTTGGAGACACGCCATCTAAAACAATAGAGTCTCTTGTTTACATTAAATTATTGATTTTGGATGCAGGGCTGTATGCAGTAAGGTTAGAGATGTGCTGTACTTGTAGCGCTGATGGAGACAAAATGTAGGGGGAAGGTCATTTTCGCCTTCTGGATTTGACTCAGGGGTCAAGATCGGAAGCCGGGGTAATGGCCGCAACGGGCTATTACAAAATAAATAGAGCCACAGACCCAGGGTTACAAAGAGGTACACGTAGTATCATGTTTAATGTTGAAAATGAGATCCTCCTGTCCTACCAACCGGAGCACCTTTCCCTTTAATCTCTTCCTCGTCTCACCCTGAGACCTGGCGTCCCTGTCTCCTGGTATTAAATGAGAAGAAATTCGATGAGTGGCTTATATATTTTCTCATGGACGTGGCTTTCAAATCATAAAAACCTATCATGTTTCACGAATTCTATGACTTTCATGACAAAAGAAGGGGATAAGAGCAATTCCAATGAATTACAATCATGTCTCTCAAATGGTTTTTTTAATAATATATATAGTTTTTTTATTGATTTGTAATTCAATAGTAAAAACCATTTTAGAAATCTATTTTTTTATATTATTTTAAATATAGTTCAATTTTTTTGTATATAGTTTAATTATGCAATTAATTATACAATCAATAGTAGTAAATTATATAATTAAATAATTATTTTTGAAAAACCCTCCAACAATAAAATTATTATTTTTTAAATTATATTTAAATTAAAAAAAAATAAATTTGATCATGAACGTGAAACCAGTTCTTCTATATCAATGTCACATGATGAAACACCAGAACTACATGATTTTCTTCAAACTTATAATCGAATCAGGGATAGAGCTACGAACTCCCAACTCCAAGCTGATTTGATTGAACATTTATGGTGATGAGTAAATAATCATTAGATTTAAGCAACTTATTGTATGTTTTTCAAATTATTGTATGTTTTTTTATGGTTGTTACATTTGAAGTTAATTAATGTTACTTATTGTTTTTATGCTAACTATTACAATTATTTTTTTACCAATTTCTCATAATTATTTTTTTATACTAACTATTATTATTATAATTACTAAATCTAACGGTAAATTTAAAGTATGTAATTAAGCCAACTAACCAAAAATTCTCAAGTTACCAATTTCGCATAATTATTTATCAATTTCACATAATTATTTTTTATGCTAAATTATTATTGTAATTAATAATAATAATAATTAGCATAAACCCAACCCCCACAAAACCCGAAACTCCTCCTTGTGAAACCCTACCCATCTCCCATTGTTGCGTCGCCGCTCCCCACCACCACCACCAAAACCGTTAACTCCCCTCCCCCGTGCCATCTCTCTTTGTTGTGCCACCTCCACCCTACTCCCCCCTCCCCCACCACACTAAAACAGTTAACTCCCCTCCCCCGTGCAGTGGGCAGAAGGTCGATTTTAATCACCGAAGTTGTTCTTCAACTGGGCACATGATTTTGATGGAGGTATTTGATGTGTTTTTTCTTGTTTTGATTTGCTAGAAAATATTGTTCTTTATCTGTGTTTTTTTTAATTGCTTCAATTGTTCAGTTCATTTTTGCTTGTTGCTATTGTGTTTTAATTTGCCGAAATCAACAGCTAGCGACTATATTTCCTTTTTGGTTTTGCAATGAAAGGTGTACAGATGGCTTCGAGAGGTAAAAAAAAGTTATTTTAGCTACTCAGATGGCTCTCCCGTTAGAGATGTCAAAAGAAACAAAAACAGCCATAAACTCAAAAATTTAGAGGGTGTTTGGGAGAGTTGTTGCTGTAACTTTTCATAGCTTTTCAAAAAGTGTTTCGTGCCGAAATACATCAAAATAACATTTTTTTATTTTTTTAAAATTATTTTTGACATCAGCACATCAAAATGATCTAGAAACACTAAACCTCCGGTCTTTAAAATAAAAATAAAATTATAACTTTTTTGAAAACCATGGTTGAAAAAATTAAAACAAACAGGCCTTAGCGTAATTTGTTGGATGACTCTCACGTTGAACTTGCCCTAATAAATTAGTTACCGGTGCCAGAAAGCCCAATATGTCCCTGCCTGTCACGTTCTTTCTGGCTCAAACTTACTAGAGACACTCCCTGATTCCATAGAATGCAAGCTTTCCTTCACAATTTACACATGATTTGTCCTCATCTTCTTTCTTCTTACTTTCTTTTCCTGGAATGATTGTCCCGGTGTTCTTGGATGAAATGATAATGATTTTCTAGCATTCTTGAAACACCACCTATCCCTGATAGGCCCGGCATCCCAGTCAAAGACCCATCGGTACTTCAATTGAAGATCTTCTTCTTCCATGAGAGCGCAGGACGGATCCTGACAGAACTCCGCAACAGATCATCACCGGAATGAACAGTTTGGCCATGAACCCAAAAGTCTACCCTGTTGAAAACTAGAGCATAATGCGATCTCGATCCAGCATCACATCATCGAAGATTCAATTATCCCTAGCAAGCCAAACAGACCAAAATAAGTGACCATATCCTTCTTTGCATTTTTCCATGAACATAGAAACTCCACCGCTGGAAAATTCCATAAATGGGATTAGGATCCTTCCACATAAAAATAAGACTGCATGAAATCCAAACCTTCTGACGGTGAATCAACAAATGAGATACAGTTTCTTGGTCACAATAACAAATATAGCAAAGCAAAGGACTCAAGAACAGCTAATATCCAGTTATTTTTCTTGATCATAAAAATGCGACGCTATAAAATCCAAACCTTCCGACATCAATAACACCTTTCCAGAACCGAGTTTCCCAAGAACAGTTAGCCAAGCAAAGGACTCAACTTTGCCACTGAAAGGATAATTTCAGGTAGACTGCATGTAATATTTGCGGATAGGCTCTAATTTTACAATGTTCATATAAAACAACCTGTTTAAAATGATGTACACATTCGAGAAGGGAAATTATGCTGTTTAACCTCACTAAATTAATATTTTTAACACCATTAAAATCTATTAATTAGTTGAAATATTACTTAATCAATAAATCAATAATTTATTGGTTTATATATTAATTAATTAAAATTATTTATTTTCCAAAGCATTTAAATTAATAAATTTACAACGAAATACTTATTTACTTAATGAATATACTTCATGAACACTAAATCAAACAAAAAGAAAATCCCTGCCATTTTAATTTACAACGCTGCAAAACTAAGACAGCATCTCGTCTCTCATCTTCCCGGTAATGGAATCAATATTTCAATTCGGAAACGCAAAATCTTGCCACCAGTGATCCCCTCCGGATTTTACTTGCTTCTCATCTATTTATCATCCCGTTACTCATTGAAGTGGACAGCTTCTGTTGAGCTTCAGAACTCTCATTAACAACGAAATCCAGGGAAACCCATTACATATCTGTTAAAGGAAGCTTCAGATTTTCACCCAGCCCATTTGGACACGCAGACAATCTAATTCAGATCCCAGTCCGGAGCAGAGGTGGCTTCTTTTTTAAAATTTGCTGCGCTTGAATATCTGAGGTCAATATTTCTCACATCCTCCAACAAAGGTTCGACTCTGCTAGTACGAGGATCCACCCTCAGCTGGATGGTTTTACAACTCATGTTCCGAAACTAATTGAATGAGGTTCGAGGGTATCATCTTTTCCCATGCTTCACTGTATCCATCTGTTTTTCGAAATTTGACTAATTTTATTCTGAATAAAGATAATAAGCAATGTATTTGCATAATGGAATGCCTGGTTGCTAGGTCTCGAGTTATTATAAAATGAAGATAACCCGTGTTCTCCCGGGGACTGGAACAGTTACAATGACAAACTGTAATATATATCGTACTATAATTTTTAACAGAGAACCATGGCCATGGAATATTCTTATCTTCTCCCCTGTGCAATCAAAAGATGATCTTAGTTCGACAGAACCTCCTCCATGTGCTCATCGTCAAGATTCTGGATATAAAGTTTCTCATTCTCTATGTGTTCATTCTAGTGGAAACCAGCAGATAGTTGGAATTTTGATGAACAAAAAGCGCATTCATTCTCATTCTCTATGTGTTCATTCTAGTGGTAACCAGCAGATAGTTGGAATTTTGATGAACAAAAAGCGCATTCATTCTCTTGTCACTCATTACATAGCCCCACTTGTTCGACCATCGCAGGACTTTCTGTGATTTGATTGGATTAAATTAAATTAAAATGAAAAAACGAGAGCGGAGAAGTGGCTTGATTATATTTTTTTTAATTGTTCTGATGTAATAATATTAAGAATAAATTTATTTTAAAAAATAATATATTGCTTTAATTTGTTTTTAAAAAATAATCTCTAAGTACTAAGGACGTTACAGTGGCTTTGAATTATTGGGTCAGCTCCATTTTACTTCGAAATATTATTATATTTGTTTAAACGGCAATGACATTTTATTAATGGCGCCGGGTCAAGTATCCAATTTACAAAGCAGGAAGCCAAAATAGAGGGAGGGGGAATCTAGGATGTACATTAAATAGAAAAGAATTATGGCCCGGTAAACAAAGAAAGTCAATAAAAATCAAGTCAAAACTAGGACAGATCACTGTTACTGATGAGAGACATTCACCTGACTTGGAAAGCAATAAAAATAGACTCCATCAATGCATTTTAATATTGTTTTTTCCTCCGTCTGCCGGTAACATTATAATTGTTTTATTTTAAATTGAAAAAAAAAATTATTTTTAAATTATGTTAATATCAAAAATAATTTTAAAAAAATAAAAAATGTTTTTAAAAATAAATATAATACTACGTCAGACGGTAGTCACAACCCGGTTTACCACGAAACTTGTGGGCTCCGTGTTTCACTTAGTTATCATAGATGCTTAGTTTTAAAAGATCTGATTTAGCAAAAACATCAGCAATCAGCTGAAATCTATCAGATCTTGTGCTAAAAAATCGAACACTAGCGATTCCAAAAATCCAATCCACTCTAACATATCTCCATGTCTGCCATTGAAAAGAAACCAAAAGGAGTCTAGCCACCACTTTCCATAACAATAACCACCCACCCTACACATTTCGTATGTTAGACATCTTGGTACCAAGGGGGTTTTTATGTTTTAAAAGAATTTTTGAAAAAATAAAGAAAAAAAACCACTTTAAATTATTAATTTTTATTTCTAAATTATTTTGATGTGATGATATCAAAAATATTTTTTTTTAAATATTTTTTTTTATTATGATGTATTTTTGAACAAAAAATATTTTCAAAAACAACTTTAATCACACTCTCAAACAAGCATTAAGTGATTTGCTCCCTCTATAATCTTAGGTTGAGCTCTGTGGTTGCTAATATGATGGCTACTAGAGGCTTACATAGTCATTAATTTTATGATCCGTAAGATTAGTCTAAATACACGCAATCTAATCTGGACATCCACTTTAATAAATAAATAAAAATCACAAAACCTTAAAAACCCCATATACCCACAATAAATCCACTGCAAAACTAACATCTAATTCTTTTTCTATAAACACCAGATCCGTTGATAAAACAGGAAGAGGAGATATTATAATCAAATACAACAAAATCAACATCAATCCAAGGCGCAATCTAAAACATTGGAGGCTATTACTGAAAGTCTTCGCAAAGAAAAGAGGTGGAGAGAAGGGGGGATACCAGCTCCCTGGAAGAAGGGATTGAGCCTCAGATTAAAGGATTTTTTTATACATATTATATAAAAAATAAAAAAAAAGATTTTCTTTCTTTATAAACTAGAGAGCGACGAGAGAGAAAATGTCACCATGCGCTATTGACTACTACATGTGAGGGTGCCGAATTGGCTTTAAAACAAATCAATAAAAGAGGTCGAATTAATATTTTGTTCAGAAAATGAAAATATCAACCTGGCAAGGATAAAATGGTAAAATGAGAAAAGCAGGCATTTGAGACTCTTCTGCGTGTTCTCATTCACAGGGAAGAAACAGGAGATCAAAAGACTCAAAAAGAAAAAGAGAAAGCCTGTCGTGTTTCTTTTCTTTTCTTTTTTTTCTTGGACAAGTTTTGGTCTCGTTCGAGAGAGAATATGAAAGAAGTTACAAAAAAAAAAGGAGATGATGACGTAGCCAGGCACGCCACCACGCGCACAGTAGCAGAGCACGATAACCTAATGATAATAATAATAATAATAATAATACAGAAAGTACCTCTGCCAATAAAAAAAGAGAGAGAATCCCTGCTAAGACGAAGAAGGCTGTTGATTTTGTCAGAACTATCCCTCTCTTTGTTCGTTTGTCTGGTTCAGATAAAGCCAGGCTCCAGAGGCTCTCTGCCGAAGATAGAAACACAATCACCTGCGTCACCTGCGACTGTTACCTCCATTGCTCCAGCATAACCATCCTACGTGGCTTTCATCTGTGGAGTATCGGTCTACATGAAGTGGATAGGGTTTTGAACTGTTTATTTTTATGCTTTAAAAATGTTTTTTTTTAAATATTTATTATTTTAAATTATTTTGTATATTGTTGTATTTTTTATATAAAAATATTATTTCAATATATTTTAAAAAATAATTTCCGATTGATAGTGTTTCTAGTGAGAGGATTTGTTAAATTTAAGGAATGTGATGTTGAAAATTCCTATCGAACCCTACTTTTAAACAACAAAAAACGAGTTTAGGTATATATTGCATTTATTTTTATTTTTTTCTTTAGGCTGCGTAGCCAAGGCCCCGTTTATTGGTGGTCATTTTTCCACTCTTTTTTCCTATAACGCCACGTAGTCGCTCTTGACTTACTCCTTATTTGCCATGTGATTTGTTACAGTTGAGATAAATTATATATATATATATATATATAAAAAAAAAACTTTTAAATTTTTTTCATTGTAAAAACAAATAATTGTAAATTAAAAGTTTCATACATGTACTTAATTAAATAAACTAATATTTATATGTTAAAATAATAATAAAATTATTAATAATAACTAAAAACAGTGAAAATATAAATATTGATTAAAATATATGCCTTGCAACACGATTCACATCTTTGATTGTGTTTAATATTATTAGAATGATTTTATTATTATTAAATAATAAAATAAATAAACATATATGAAAACAACCTAGTAAAATAAAAGAAAAAATATTATATAAAGTTGGACATGTTAGAAAAAAATTGTTATTAATTTATGTGAAAACCAAGTAGTAATAAACGATATCTAACCAAAAAGTAAAATTAATAGTTGTGAAATAGATGTGAATATAGATATTTTATCTCAAAACATGGCCTATATACTCAATTATATTTAATAATTATTATAACCAATATTTTATTTAACAAACAATAAAAAAACATATAGAAAAGTTATTGAATATTTTAAAAATATTGATATCTTATTCGTAAACTAATTATAAAATAAATCATTTTTTGTTGTTGTTGATGTTGAATCATTAATTCAATATTTGACTGAAAATAATTATGTATTTGTGAACTATCAAATAAAATGAAACCTAATTAAAAAAATAATCTACTAAGCATTTTAGGTAATTGGATTTTTGGTGTATCTAATAGGGTATTGATCTTTAACGTGTAAAGATTAAAGAGTTTATTCTTATTTTAATGATAGAATAAAATAGAAATAGTAAAGAGTGAGAATGTCAAAAAGCATGAATACAAAAAAATATTTAATTACCTATATATATGGTTATGATCCTCATATTACACGTATTATTTCATTCTCATTTTGACATCCTATCATCAGAAAGAAAATATGGTTAAGGTAGAGAGAATCAAAAGACTCTAAAAGGATAACATGTTAATTTGGAAGGTCATCCATATGACTCTAGAGAGTAACTTTTCAGATATAAATTTAGATACATTTCCATTTTATTGTTTATGTATTCTTGATAATTCGACATGAATAATTTTATATATCATAAAATCTAGTCCTAACATTTTAATCTCTCAAACACATGTAGATTCTCCGGGGATATTTATATGTATCTACAAGGGATAAAATTTAGATTCCCTTTCGAGAACTACTTAAATCGGAGCTAGAGAAGTTGGATTTTTGTATAATTCAATGTTTAGCAAACAAATAAAAATGGAATGCTCGATTCAATCTAGCGATAGGAGTGCATGTTCTTGACTTCCTTCTAACGGGGCTCGATGATATCACCGGAGTTTGCTCGGGGCTGTGATAAGCGGTGGATTCAGAAAATATTTTCGGCGGGGTCATTTCACAGCTTTTTTTTTAGTGCGTGACAGGACTATCAACAACATAGTACATGTATTTATGTATGAAATAACCCATTAAAGACTTTAAGAATATTTTTAAGGTTTTTTTATCCAAATAACAAAAAAAAAAATATTTATGTCCAGAATCCAAGTATCCGGAGCTTAACAATTTCAAGGCGTTCAGCTTGCGGTGTCCCTTGATTCACACGCATATACATGCGGGAGTGGGGGTGGGATTTGATATTCAGTGTTAGCTCAAAAGTCTAATGAATCAATTGAAAATACCCCTTTATCTAGCCTGGACTTCTATTTTGCATCCTACACATGAAAAGAAATTGATCACTTGCGGCGTTTGTGAGCGAGCCCACACCTAACATAACTTCTCATGGATAATGCTATCGAATCTTGTGTAGGTCATTCATTCAGCCATCATCAATCTCTCATTTCATTTGGGGACGCATGCATTTAAGAGTTTGTACGGACCATGTCATCTGCCAGCATACAATTGGATGCCTTTAACCACCGCTACAAACAAAGCAATTGTTCATGAATAATTGAAAGATTCGTTGCAATTATCAAGCACCGGCTGCTGGACCATTATGCATTTTATTTCCGGAAGCCTCGTTTGACCGTGTCAGGTTATGTAAATTTATTTTTAGAGGGCTCAACGATCTCCCTAGCTCCCACTCCTTCATTGGTTCGCCCGTACAGCCATCTTGATCGAGGACCGAGCTCATTGGATGCCTCTTTCAGCAGTAGCCATAGAGGGTTTGGGATGCCTTATTCGATGTACAAAACCCAATTTGTAGGCAATTGATCAGCTCTCATATCACAGGTCGCCTTAGTGAAAGCTCCCAAGTTTAAATAGCTCACGACTGGAAATATATATATTTTAAAAAAAAATATTCCAAGTATGATAAGTATTTGTTAAAGGGATTAAAAGAAAAATGAAGTCTGGCTGACAATAATGAGTAAAATGATCGTGCGCAGGCATTTTGTTCACGACTAATACGTGGGTCAATGACATATCACATGGTTGACCCATGCCCCGTCCCCCTTGTTATTTTCAATATTAAAATAGAGAGTGATGCTTCACAGGTCAATTTTTTTGACAAAATTCAGACGATGATGTTTTCTTTTCGATTTCACACGAAACTTCAGCGTTACATTGGATCACAGAACTGCAGTCCCTCGTTTCATTAATTATGGATACAGTTCACAGGTACGATTCAGGTCCCTACGGAGGGTCTACTGGCCGGCATCCTCTTCCCCTGTCACTCTGATATCTCTCCATCGTTATTTTTCCCCTTTCCTTTTTTTTTTTGGTTCTCCGATTCATGTTTGCAGTTTCTCCACTTCCTCGGAACTCGAGGGCGAGTGAGTGGAAAGAGTGACGAAGGCAAGATTGCCGGTGGAGCTACAAAGGTGACGAGAGTAAGGTGACAAAGAGAAGAGAGATAACGACTTTATTTTCTTTTAATCTTTCATGTAAATCTTTTTTCCTTTTTTGTAATTACCTTCTTTAATTCAGTTAATTTCCACCCTATCTTAAAAGGTAAAAACATGTGAAGGCTAGATTCCACTCCTTTTTTTTTCTTTCGAAAAAGATATTTTTAAATGATATATTAGAAAATATTTATTTATTCTGGGTTTGAATAAGAGCGCTCCGTGACAACTCTAAATCAGTGTCCCGCTGATAAATAAGGCGTTCTTTATAGGTGGCTAGACTTGTACCTGTCAATTGAAGCGGGAGATGTTGTGCACGCATGGTGCTTGGCGCCTGGCCTTATCTGGTTATCTGTATGCAAATGATTGGGGAAGGAGCTTCTATCCTTCCATGAGAAAAATCTCGTGCTTTTTTGCCCTAGGCAAAGCATTATCTGATTTAAATCGAGCATGATTGCATTTGGTTCGGTTTTCATTTCAATTGTTTTTATCGAATTAAATAATCATTGAGTAATGATAGGCAAGAATTTTGTTTCGGATAAAAGAAAAGGATAATTTCCATGATTGTTTTTGCTTGTCAATGTTCGCACGTGTAAAAAATATTCTTCCTTATTAATGCTCGTGGAATATATCTCATAAATATCATTATTATGAAATTACTCTCCAATCTTCACATATAAGAGAGACAAAATAACAAGGTTTGATAGTTATGAAAATCCCCTTGAACTACAAGTAAAGGCTTCTAGCTTTCCCACCTTTAAATAAATATAGACTCAAAACAAGAATAATTATGTTTTCATTTATTTATTGTATTTATTTCTCTATAAATAAGTGACTCTACTATTGAAATATCTTAAACGCTCCGTTTTTTACACTAGATAAGAGAGTTATTTAAAGAGAGACTTTGACTCACTCATTATTCAACAATTTAAAAACCTTATTCTAATATTGATTTTAAGACATCATCATGTTTAAGAATGATTGTTTTTCAAATGCTTTTTTGTTTCAAAATTTATTAAAATAATATATTTAAAAAAATTGATTTAGCACACATATAAAAATATTTTGAAAAATAATTTAAATCAAATAAATAATTTTTTTTAAAAATACTCTTATAATGGAAAACAGAAAGGTTAATGATAGGTAATTTTAGCCTTGTAAATTGCTCTGATAAGTCTAAAACCTTTTCGACAATCGTCACCACCACACCCCTCTCCCAGTTTCTCCACTTAAATAACATTGAAACAATCGAAGCACTGCCACTTAGAGGAAATGAAAATGCTGCAGACCAGGGAGCTTTGCAAATTTCAACTATCAGGACCCAACATGTCACGCGAGAAAAATCAAAGTTTTAATTTTAATATAATATAAATATAAATATATCAAGAGACTACTCGTAAAATTTTATCTTAATCTAACGGTCAAATTAAGAGATGTGATTGATATTGTAAAATTATTCATTATTTAAAAAAAATATTATTTGGCAGAAATGAAATTGGCGAAACGAAACCGGTATGTTTTGACCAATATTTGGTCGAAAAATCCGGAACGGGTCATAATATAAACCGAGATAAAAACAATGTTATTTTATCTTGTTTTTTAACTGATACGAAATGTTTGGGAAAAAACTGGTAGATGTGCCAAGTTAATCTTGATGAGATTCAAATATTTTGTTACTTTTACAGCTTGATTGTATATATTTAAGAGCATGTTTTAAACAGTTTGATTAACATATAATAAAAGTGCGATTTCTTTATTTAGTGGATTGATAGACTCGTAGCATCCGACGAGAAGGCAGAAGGGGCGAGGGGTGTCACTGCAGGGGAGCCAAATCTTTCCGTATGATTTAAATACCAGAATGTACGTCCGACTGCTACTGTTCTGTTGGGCACCCACCTTATCTGCAGGCCCTTTCTTCATGACATCTTTCCCTCCCTTCAATTCCATTCCCGATCACAGCTCTCGGCTAAAAAAAGAAACAGAGAGAGAGAAGCGAAAAAAAGAGAAGAAAAGTCATCTTCTTCCTCAACTAGTCTCGCTTTCACGCCATTTCTGGGCATTACTAATTCAAATAAAAAATAGAATTGGTGTTTGTGAGAGATTTCACTATAGACCCGCATAGTGAAATCTCTATTTTATTTATTTTCATACCTCAACTTGTTTTTCTTTCAATTTAATTATTTGATGTTGTGTTTTTTATAAAGTGGTAAGGGTGATTTACTTTTATGTCTATGTATAGAGGCCTCGTAGTGTTGGAGGGATATTTTGCCAACTGATTTGGTGTTTGGTTTGATAAAATAAAATTTAAATGCACTAGTTTATAAGAATTAGAGCTTCGATGATCAAAATTCAACGTTAAACAAATACAAGGCCCCTTTATTTGCTAACGTCAGGGGTTGATTTACACGGTTCAAAAAAGTTATTCTTTCAGTGACTTACTTTTTTCTTCAAACTTAATCCTTGACTGTATTGAAGACTTGATTTGCTATTTTATTTTGGATGGCTATAAATGAGCTATCAACTGTGAACAAACGGCGCATGAGAAAATAGTCATTCGTTGTTGCATTGGATTTGTCACGACGAGAGCTTATGGACGAGGTGGTGTGTGCTGTTTTGAAGTGTGTGGCAACTATTCTTCTTTTTCAACCTCCCTTCTCTTCTCTCTGTACTCTCGTCAAGATTCGCGTTGCTCTACCGGAAATAAAAGGTGTGGTATTTATTTATTTATTTTATATTTGGTTTATTTATTGTTTTTTTCCATTCTCTGATCATTTTTTTTTAATTCCATTCCAAAATATTTAGGTTTGACTTGGTTTTTAAATCAAGTTTGGTATTTGATTTTTTAATTGCTTTTTTTTTATTTGAATTGTTTATAAAATGTTTTTATATATTTTTTATATTTCATTTTTCAATATTTGGTTTTGATGTTTCTTGTTATTGTTTTTTTCTGTTTTAAATGCTATTTTTATTGATTTTTTTTTCAAAGTTCATCCCTTAACACTTGGTTGATTATGAATCCAACTTCATAATTTTATTGTTTTTTCTGCCTTATCTAAGGTCTAAACGTCGTGACCCCGACTATAGATTTTAAAAACAAGTTTGAGTTGATTGTGGTTTTTTAGGGTTTTTTTTCCTTAAAAATATATCAATCTCAACCCTCAACACTGGGTAGTTAGGAATTCATATTCCTTTCGATAGAGTTATTCCATTCTCTTATCTAGATTCAAGTTTTATAAATTGACTTGAGTTTTATTTTCTTTTTCTATATTGTCTTTTAATATATAAATTGGTTCATGAATTAGGCTCTGCTTTTTTTTTTTATGAATTTATTATACTCTCATGACTGATAAATGGTTTGATAAACTAACCTAAAAATTTATATCAAGATAATTAGTTAATATTACAAGGTTATTGATAGCATTACAACAATGACATAATGATGGTGCCATTACAACAATTCGACGATGATGAGGTGCCAATGAGATGTCATCTGTAGAATGATGGAGCGACAAAGGTATAAAATGATTGGTGAAATAATTAATAATATTACAGGTTGATTATTGTTTGTAATATAGTTTTCAAAGCTTACAACATGACAAAATCTCATTAAACTCCACATTAAATGATAAAAAACAATCCATTACAAAAGAGCCCAGTCATGCTGGGCTGGCCCTTTCTAAAACAATCAGGCGCGTGGCCTGAGGGGTTCGCTCCCTGTTTTTCCGGGAAAGAAAAAACACAAACGACAATCGTCTGTGTTTAGGGAGTCATACGCGTGCCATCATCTAACACACAAGACACACTTAACCGCTCGAGGTACAGCACGAACCCTGTAACCAAATGGCTAAAAAAACATATTAACTTGGTTTACTGTTCGCCGGGAAGAAAATATGGCGCTCTCCCATTTCAAACCCGAGTTACTTCCAAACGTTAACTACTGAGTTATGACACGAAACTTGTAGCCTATAAATTAAAAAAAAAAACCCAACGTGATTACTGTTAACATGAACAGTAAAATCAACTTTTTTAAAACTACCCTTAATTTCTTGATCTGTGTTTTTTTTTTTTTACAGGTGTAACTTGCTCCATTTTACTATTATACCTCCCGTGAGTTGTCTATCGCTGGGGTGGCTCTGCCACGTTATTGTGTAGTGTAGTTTCCGGACCTTTAGCCCACCTCTTTACCAGAAAAAGAAAAAGTTCCTCCATGTATGTGTGTGTGTGTGTGTGGAGGGAGAGGATATGTTTGCAAGAAAAAAAAACAGTATGAATATAAGAAGATAGAGCTGATAATGACTCCAATCCATGTTTATATAATAGAATAATTATTTAGACTGTACTTATATTTTTAATTAGATTAAATTTATCCCCAAATTGTTTTTCAAATAAAATCTAGCACTCTGATTTCATATAAAAGCTTCCATTTTTTTAAACCTTAGATAAAAAAGCCACGTGTAATTAATTCTGATAGTTTATGGATCTTGAAAACTCTGTCAAAACGACAGATGATGAACTGTTTATTGAATAATAACAGTTAGAAAAAATTAAAATGAATACATTTTTATATAAAAACAGATGAAAAAAAAACCAAAATTCTCATTACTCCCAGAAGATCAGATTAATCACATGTTTTAAGTCTCAGGAACTACAGACAAAATCCAATATAACCTTTGCGGGAAGTTTTCTTACACATAGATCCCATCATCTAGTCTTCTTATCTTCTCTCCTTAATGCTATATATTTTATTACATCTCCGTAGAAGTTTCGTCGTCTAGACATTGTACATGATACTAACTTAGAAAAGTGTTCTGGGCAGGATCTTGATCATAGTGTTTCTTTAGACAATCGAATTTCAGTTCTCGAATGGAGTTCGACCAGCATAGGAGTGACTCTTGTCATCCACATATTGCGTAAACTTTTCAGCATTGGATGACACATACCAGCTCCCAAATTCTAACTCTTCAATCTCCACGAGGAATGAAGTTTTTTTTTTTTTATTAATACGGGTGTCTTAGTTAATTTTTGCACAGCTCAACTAATTCTATAAATTCTAAAGTTAACAACATGCAAATCTCTGATAATTATCTTATTAATAATTACAAGGCTTGAACTTGAAACAATAAAAAAAGTAAATCCTTAAATCCCAAAATTCTAAAAGTGTTTCCATGGGCAGTGATTGCTTTTTATGATCAATCGGAGATTAACGTCTCTTCCCTGGCAACAAAACAGCAATAGAAGGAAGGATCTAAACTTGAAACCTAGTAATTAGAGCAAGGGTGCCATTGACATTGACTAAGAGGACCCGACGAAATAAAGCTAGCATAACAATGGCCGAACACAAACCCTCTTACTTTCCACCTAATCTCTCCTCGTTATGATATGAAGATTGCATGATTGTGCTTGTCTTAATGAATGTGGATAGTTTTGTTAAAATAAGACTAGTGAAGAGTTTATTTCGATATGCATAAATTAATTAGAAGGTATCTTACTGTTGGGAGCTAAACAATCCCTTTTCCCTCTCTATCTTTATATATATATATATATATATATATATATATATATCCACTACTTAAAAATAAGAAGGACATTCATAAAAACCTGTCATCTCACTCCACCATCCTCTATAAAACCCCCAAACCCAACCAGCCACGTCCCTTCGTAAGAACCCCCCACTTGACACACCATCAGCACGAGACACAGAAACGCACCCTTCTCTCTCCAATGGACAAACCCATAGCAGAGCCATGGCGACCGGACCCGGCCCATTTCCGGCCACCGGAAACACCACGTGAGCCCATGGAGTTTCTTTCACGTTCTTGGAGTTTGTCAGCTTTAGAGGTATCAAAAGCCCTGGCTCCACCGCAGATGGTTTTCTCTAACAAGTCCAACCCATGTGGTGCTGGTGGTATGATACAGGAGGATATTATTGGAGAGTTAGAAGAGAGCGGTGCTACTGTTTCTGGAAACCCATTTTCCTTCGCTTCCTCTGAGACTTCCCAGATGGTCTTGGAAAGAATCATGTCGCAGTCGGTGAGTTTAATTTTATATATTTAACCAAACACACGCATAGAGAGAGAGAGAGAATAAAGACAATATGTGAGATTTCTTTCTTTTTTTCCTTTTGGCTCTCTCTGTGAGTCTTTGTTTTCTTCCCTCTTGATAGTATACCAATTCACTCTGGCTTTGTCTATTTTGACGCTCTGGTTTTATTTTTATTTTTATTTTGGAAAATCTTGTTTCTGGTTTATCTATATCGAACCAATTTGCATAATTTATTTAAGAATGATCCTGTTTTGAGGCCTATACACTCCTTTTTTTTTTCCTTCTGGTTCTGTCACATCCCCCCACTAACGATTGAATTATTTCTTTTCCCACTCTTTACTCTTGAAACACACACAAGCAGAGACTCTGTCTCTCCTTCCTTCACACTCACTACTCCCTGCGATTATTACTTATAACTCTCAAACAATTAAACACCTTTTTTTTTTACTCGTGGGGTCTATTAATGCAGCAGGAGGTATCTCCACGCACTTCAGGCAGACTCTCCCATAGCAGTGGACCTCTCAATGGTTCCTTAACGGACAGCCCTCCTGTTTCCCCCTCTGAAATGGACGATGTCAAGGTAATTTTTTTCTTAAGTTCGCCGGGGCTAATTAATATTATGAAATCTATCGCTATTTTTGGGGTAATATTCTTATACAAATTTGAATAAAGCTGGCGTCTTTGTTTTTGTGGGTCTGTTTGTTTTTGCTCTTTTTGGTACAAAGCACGATTTCTGCTCCACTGACTTTACACCTCCCATGAAACATACCTCAGCCTTTCTCCTAAACCAATGCTACTTAATTACATCCATCGATCCATATACATACATAACATACATATATACATGCATACATACATACATACATACATACATATATATATATATATTGAGAGAGAGAGAGAGATGTTGTGTTTCTCTTTTTAAAATAATAAAAGCAACGATACCGTTGTTTTGATGTCTCCAGTATTATACTTTGCTTTGTTCCAAAGAGAACTATATAGTTTCCCTTCTATTTCTATGGAAAAACGACAGCCAGAGGTAGCCATAATCGAGTGAGAGGTCAATTGCCCTTCTTTCCTAATCTGTTTTTTTTTTTGGGCAAAAATGTCAAAAACTGCCATTGTTAGGGATGTGGGTAAATTGCATAATGACCTGTATGTCCTTTTCTGTTGAGATTCAATCACCTTCTTTGGTGGTTGTTTTTTAGAAAACGCGGGTTTGCGCTGGTCCCCTGGTGAGTGAATGAATTAGATTAGTTACAATACATAACCACAACAGCGAATTTATGGAGTATGGACCCGATTCTTTTTTGCAAAACATCCTAACAACTCACCTCAATAATTTTAGATAATCACCGATCTGTCTCTGTCATGATTAATTATTAGCCATCGACTTCACTTGCTGCTTTAATGTTACAGGAACCACCGAATCCCAAACCAAATTTTAGGTTAACAATAGTTAATCTAAAGTGATGAAAATAATGAGTTAACGATCCATATGTATTCTCCTTGCCAGTATTGTAGATCCAACAATCCTCATAATACACAATTCCGTGCACCTGCGGTAACTCCTGGTGGCACTGCCATCACAGCTGCCGCCACGGGTGGCGGTGGTAAGACTGTTGGTAGGTGGTTGAAGGACAGGAGGGAGAAGAAAAAGGAGGAGACTCGAGCCCATAATGCGCAGCTTCATGCCGCTATATCTGTGGCAGGGGTGGCTGCTGCCATCGCTGCAATTGCGGCTGCAACAGCTGCCTCTTCGGGGGCTGGGAAAGACGAGCAAATGGCAAAGACTGACATGGCGGTGGCATCCGCTGCAACATTGGTGGCTGCACAATGCGTGGAGGCAGCGGAGGCCATGGGGGCAGAGCGTGAGCACCTTGCATCTGTTGTGAACTCAGCTGTTAATGTGCGTTCTGCTGGTGATATCATGACATTAACTGCTGCTGCTGCAACAGGTATGTTTGTTTTCCTTTATTTTTGTCAATCAATCATGTTTATCTTTGATAAATGCAATTCATACACATGATCCGCATGCATTTTTGGAGGATAGTTTAGTGGAAATGATCTGACTTTTTGTATGAATGTTGCAGCATTACGTGGTGCAGCAACATTGAAAGCGAGGGCATTGAAAGAAGTCTGGAATATTGCGGCGGTCATTCCCGTGGACAAAGGATTAGCTGTAGCTGGTGGAAATGGCAGTAATGGTAGTTCTAACGGTAGTCTCAGTGGTGAACTGGTGCCTGAAGAAAATTTCTTAGGCATATGCAGCAGGGAATTGCTAGCCAGAGGTTGTGAGTTACTGAAGCGCACTCGCAAAGGTGATTATTACTATGCTGTTTCAAATTAATTCAGCCCACAATTGTTTTGTATATTTATTTTGCTAGTTTTGTTTTCTTTCTTTTCCCCATATTGAATTGAAATTGGAACGTGTCAAAAGAATACATCAATTTTGCTGTATTTAAGAGACATTTTGTATTATGATTTTTGCAGTTTATTTTGTTAGTGATTATCAATTCTCTGTCGAAAGTTTTATGTTGCTTAATATTCCCCTCATTAAATTAATTTTGAATTTGGTTTGTTTGTATTATAGGCTTGTTAATCTAGCAAAACTTTCTACTTTATGTGGAAGGAGAGTTTTGATGAGGTTTCTTTGATCAATGCATGCAGGTGACCTCCACTGGAAGATAGTTTCTGTTTATGTCAACCGAGTGAATCAGGTAATTAGAGCTTCTATATTCCAAACCAATATTTCTGCTGTAATTGTTTTGGAATCAAATCATTTAATTATTCAGACATGATGAGTGTGAATCTGACGAGGTAAAAAGGGATCAGTGTCAAAGTTAAAGATGATGAAATAAGCAGAACCACTTTCTTTACTCTGCGCTTACCACCTAGCTTTTGAAACTTCTTTTGGTTCAGGTGATGTTGAAGATGAAGAGCAAACATGTAGCTGGGACCATAACGAAAAAGAAAAAGAGTAAGCATCATTGCTTTTGTCTTTCTCTAATAATGTGAAAACAGAATAGCAGGTGGGGCTTCTTCCATTCTGGGGATTTGGGAAAGTTCAAATGACACCAAAGCTTAAAAGATCAAAAGGGATTATCTTTAATTCACCTGCTTTTGAATTTACAGATGTGGTGGTGGAGGTGATCAAAGATATGCCTGCCTGGCCAGGCCGCCACTTGCTACAGGGTGGCGAGCATCGACGGTATTTCGGTTTGAAGACTTTGCAACGGGGTGTCGTCGAATTCGAGTGCATGAGCCAGAAGGAATATGATCTCTGGACTCAAGGTGTCTCGAGACTTCTCTCCATTGCAGCAGAGAAGGGCAGCAGACATAGAGTGTGACTATCGACTGGGGGGGGGTTAGGTTTGCAATGAAGTGGAAAAACTGGGATATAGGATTATAATAATATATATATATATATGGCCCAGGTGAATTTGTTCAAGCTTTTTAAAATTTGGTGGGGTTATAATTTTGGTGTTCCTAAATTGTAAAGAACGAGGAATTTAAACATAGCTAGCTTATCTATCCATGTGGCTTTCTCTCTGGTCTATGGGGAATATAGTTTGGGCCTCCTTTGTTTTTGTATCCGATCCGAACTGGGAAAAGGCAAAGTGTTGTGAGCACAAACCATGTGATCCAAGTCCGCGTGTCTTTCACCGTCGAGGGAAATAAAAGGAGAGTCTTGGACTGGGGTGGTCAAAAGAGAAGGAATCCAATTTCGAAGATAAAGACACGGCTTGAATCTTTGTGCTTCCTGTCATGTGGGCTCTCTGTGTTTTGTCTCCCTCATTTGTTTAGTCAATGGAGCGCTTGTGTTTTCGTTGTTGTGGAGGCCATGATCGTCTTCGTTAGGGTATCTCCACTTTAACCAATAATTTTGTTTGGGTTAAGTGAATCAATAGTTTTATAACCACGTTTTAATTAGTGTATTGTGGGGTTAGATCTTGATTATCACAAGAAGATTTCCGCTACGTTTGGAATCCTCTCAATTGTTAATTTTAATGTTTCAGAATTATATAGAATTGAATTTCTAAAAATATTATAAAATCAAATCACCCCTCTCATTTAGTTAAATGGCAGTTTGCAATCCATGTTTTTTCAAGCCCTTCTTTTATCATTAAAAGGATGGGCCGTGTTTCGAAATGCAATGGGCTCTTGGACTACAATTGGAAGGCCATTCTCCGCTCTTGCGCATTGGTTTCCGTACACACTCCAATGTCAGACCAACTAAATACATGATCTAGGGATTATAATGGGTTGGGTATGAAGCGGGTATTTGTTTTACTTGGCCCGACAAAGCCCACTAAACATGTCCTAATGGGTATCCAGTAGGATAAGACTAATAGTAATAGTTAAAAAAAACGTTTCCTGTTATGATTTCTTGGTATAAGTTTCTATTTTATACCCTATTCATACCCACTCTTTTTGTTTTTTATGTTTTAGAGACTTCATCAACAATATAGAGACTTGTATGCATAGCTATAATAAAGGAAAGGAAACAGAATGTTTTTTTTCTAAAATAAAAACATTTGAGGACCAAAAAACTTATAAATATTAATTTGAAGGAGAAACTTGAACTTTTTCGAACATTGAAAGGATTAAATTGAAAGCGTAGACATTTTTTTAGCAGATAATAAATGGGCGGGTAAACTAGGTATGGATCCATCGCAGGGGACGCGACTCTCTCTCTAAAGAACAAGGCCATAAAAAGGCCACCCGAATAGCTTATCCCTGGCACAAGAAACTTTCATGGAAAGGTTAGAAAGAAGAAGGAAAGCCCTAATTGACACAGCGACCATGCCCTCCTCTTCTGCTACTGCAACTGTTACTACTAATGTGTTTGAGGCTGGGAAGTACACAACAGTGCTTCAAAAAGTAGAATCAAGAACTACATGCTGTCCTGCAAACACTTCACCTCCACCCCCTGTTCCACCTCCAAAACCGCTCTTGATTGTCATGCCGTGTGAAGCAGGGGAATTCCCACTTCTTGTTTTCCTCCACGGTTACCTTCTTTACAATTCTTTCTACTCCCAGCTACTGCAACATATTGCTTCTCATGGGTTCATTGTCATTGCTCCTCAGGTACATATCTCTCTCTCTTCTTCATTTCTTCTTTGCAATCATATATACGTCGTCGCGAAATTTTGATGCAGATATGGTCAATTGTGGTTGCAAATATATTCAAACGCTCCAAAATTTCTATCGCAGTTGGATGCAATTAGGTTTTTTAGTTACTTTCCATCACGTTGTGTTATTTATATATATCGACTGTAAGTGAACTGCAAGTATGGTGAATTTGGATATATTTGTGCCTCTACTGATTAGGATTAATTTCCTCAGTAAAGCAGAATTTCCACCCAAAATCAATAGATACAAATAAAGATTACGATTGGAGACTATATTCTGATCCCAAATTAAGATTTCGATGTTAGCAAATGTTACGTCTCTTTACATTTTCTTTTTCCCCAGATAAAAACAGTTGGTCTGGTTTATTTCCGGGGTATGTACCAGTACTACGTGTAACTATAACGACCAAAGCCTTTTCTGCAAGAGTTTTTAATTTTCATTTGTGTTCTGCAAATTGGCATTGGTGTGACAAGTGCGAAGTGAAGATAACCTTACTTCGTTCTCAAAGAAAAAAAAAAGATCGAACTTTAGTTCCTAAAGAAGCTATGGTGCCACGCCATGCCATGTTGGGTCCCCCAAGTAACTTCATCTCTAAGGAAAAAGATTTCAAAGTTTCGTTTTCTCAAGGGAAATTTTGAAGGCCTATTAAACGATTATCAGTGGCATCTTGATATGATTGATGATGGATGAGCCAGAATGCTCGAAATTTTGTATCCTTGTCTCCTGATGCTACATTTCATTTGTCTGTATTCTTTTCAGTCTTCACATATATCCCATCCCGTGTATAATTGTCCTTGTCTTTCACATTTTAAAAGCGACGCTTTGAGGCAACTTCTCTATTTTCTTTACCCGTTCCCATTGAAAACCATCGGATAGATGCTAGAAAAACCATATATTAGTAAGGGTTCGGTTCTTCAATTGCATCGATTGGTGTCTTTGTCGCATTTTCAATTTGAATTTTAACTAGCATTGCTTTGTTACTCATTGAATCTTTCTTCCCTGCACTTGGCAGCTATATCTTGTGGCTGGACAAGATTCTAGTGATGAAATTAAATCTGTGACTGCAACCACAAATTGGCTATCCGAAGGACTGCATCACCTACTTCCACCCCATGTTAAACCAAATCTAAGCAAGCTAGGCCTTGCAGGCCATAGTCGAGGTGGCAAGACTGCTTTTGCATCAGCTCTTGAGAAAGCAGCAACCACATTAAAATTTTCAGCACTGATTGGTGTGGACCCAGTTGATGGAATGGACAAAGGGAAACAAACGACTCCACCAGTACTCACATATGTTCCTCATTCGTTTGATCTTGATATGGCAGTTATGGTCATTGGTTCTGGCTTGGGTGAGCTGAAAAAGAACCCTCTGTTCCCTCCTTGTGCACCTAACGGTGTAAATCACAAGGATTTTTTCAAAGAATGTAAAGGGCCGGCTAGCTATTTTGTTGTTAAGGATTATGGACATCTTGATATGCTAGATGACGATACTGAAGGGATTCGAGGAAAAACTACATATTGTCTGTGCAAGAATGGGAAGTCCAGGGAGCCAATGAGGAGATTTATTGGAGGAGCTGTGGTTGCGTTTATGAAAGCATACTTGGGAGGTGATAGCAGTGACTTGATGGCTGTGATGCGTGGGCAGACCGGACCGGTGGAACTTCAAACTGTTGAATGTATTCTCTGAAAATTACATGATCTGAACTCCAGGCAGTCTATGTTAGAACAAATTCTCTCGAATTAAGTTGTTCTGTAAGTATAATGAGTCGGCCTACATTGGAAAAACAATACATTAGCTAAGCATGCTTTCGTGTTACGTCCAGTGTTTATATGGGCTTTAATTAAGCACATGAGTCGGCCTACTAGTTTGGGCTATTGTGGTCCAAAATAAACTTAAGGGGATCCAGTCCATCATCAATCGCACCGCACGATTTCACCATGAACATCAATATATGTACCTGTCTTCTAGACTGTGGACGCCCAACAATTCTTTTCTTCTTCTTCTTAGCCAATCTTAATTATTTTTTATTTTAAATTTATTTTAATATCTTAATAAAGATCATATATTAAATTTCTTATAAAATAATCTATTTCTTAAAAAAAGAAACCGGATGGAAATACAAACAAATTTTTTACTCCTGAAGTTTCTTCATATTATTTTCTAAGATGATATAGCATTAAAAGAAGTCTATTTATTAATTTTTTTCTTACTTGAAAATATATCAAAATAATATATATATATATATATATATATATATATTATATATGAGTAAAATGCTTTGGTTAGCTTTTTGTGTTTTGAGCGAGGAGCTATTAGTGCTAGACAAGCATCTTGTAGAATCTTAAGAACTAGGTTTTGTCTTTTAGGGTTTCGTTGTCCATATACAGTGTAGCTCCAGATTATAGCTTTCAAAATCGTTTTGACGGTGTACTATAACATGAATCGATGAATAGTGATTGGGACTACTGAATTTAAGCATAAAGTTTTTTGCACTGAAGATAAGCTCAGGGGGTGTCCAAACAAGTCTCATTATATAAATAAATTATAATTTTTCTTGGCTACCCTTATAGGTTATTTGATTATTTTTTTCTGCGCTCCGGAGGAATAGCATAAACAAGCAAGAAAATACTTGGTTAAATTATACAGCTAACGGTCAAAGCACCTCTGCTTGATGAACTAATGCCACTGTTCTTGGACTGAAAACGTCATTTTCCCGTGAATAGTGCATGGTAGGGCTGCTAGAGGGAGGGATATCTTTTGCTGGGTTGATTTTCAAGAGTAATTCTTCTTTTATCCGGGGTTTATGAGCATATTTTACTAAAATACAAAAACAAATATCAACAAAAAGTCATAAATTACACATGTATGTGTTTTGTTTTTAATATATATATATATATTATAAATTACACATGTATGTGTTTTGTTTTTAATATATATATATATATATATATATATTATAAATTACACATGTATGTGTTTTGTTTTTACTATATATATAAAAACACGCCACGGCTTGTCTTGATATTTGTCATCAATGCTAAAAAAGAAAGAATTCACAACTCGTTTTCCACCATTAAGAAAATAATACTTATGAACTTAAAAATAGTATTTATTCAATAGAATAAATTAAATATCATATGCATTTAAAGTATTAAAAACATTAAGATGCAAACTAAAATTTGAGCTACAAAAATATGCATTTAATCTCGGGACACGGGGGGCTTGATGAATCCTTTTTATTTAACTATATAATCATAAAATTATTTCAAGTAAAAAAAGGTAATTATCTAAACTCTTCTAACAAGCTTTTATAAAAACAAAACAAAAAAATGAATTGATTGGCATGTAGTTAAATAATATATTGAATCATAATTTTATTTATTCAATTATAATTAACTTGGATTAAACTTGAAGGGGAAAAATCAATCATAAAAAGTCATAAGAAAACTGTCTGATAGTATAAATCTTATAATTTATTTTAAAACAAATCCAGGGGAAATGGTATTTAATGGAATAGTTTTTTACAAATAATTTTATGGATTTTATTTTATAAGGATTATGTTGAGAAAAAAAGAACTAAAACACAAACTAAATAAATAAATAAATAAAAAATACTCCAATCCTCATGATTTTGTACACGATGAATAATGTTTTTTACATATTGTTTTTAAAAATAATTTTAATGATTCAATTACTAAATAAAATACTGTTATGTATAGTTTTATGATTTCAATTTTGTTTTAAAAGTCTTTTTTTTTCCTGCACTATAACTTAGTGCGTAGCAAAATGACTTTAAAAATGCTAATACGTGTTGAAATTTCATATGCTGTTCTTGTTTGACACTATATTTTAAAAATATTTTTAAAAATTTTGATTTTTTTTATCTTGAATTAAAAAAATTATTATTTTTATATATTTTCATGTGTTGATATCAAAATTAATTAATTTTTTTAAAATATTAATTTAATATATTTTTAAATAAATTAAATAGTATTTTAAAAATCAACTTTAATCCTAATCTCATGCACTTTGTGATAGCGAAGAAACCATTTGATATTTTACTCAAGCGTGGTTAAAAATATGAAAAATATCAATTTATTTTTGATGTTTTAACTTAACCACGGTTGCAAACATTACCAATCACAGCGGAAGTCTCAAGTCTAGTCGTTCACCACCGTGTCCACCGGCAGCCACAACAGCACTGTCAAATCAAGCATCACTTCAAAATCATTTCTCTTTATCTTGCTTTTATTTCTCCTCAGAGAACCCGAAGCTAAGCGAAGGTGGCAAGGAAATGGGTATACTGCCAGACCTCCTTTGGGATTTGAATTCATTTTGGAGCCATTATGCAAACCCTCCCCCGTCCTCTTCTGCCTCGCCCCATCCAGCAACTAAACTTACTTTTATTTTTATTTTTATGGAAACAGTAAGAGAAACTTCAAAGGTAAAAATTATTTTAGAAAATTAAATCGATAAAATGATTTTTTAAATAATATAAATATAGTTTTTGTATTTATATGTATTCCAATAATAAAAACCATTTAGAAGAGCTATTTTTTGTATATGATTTTAAATATAGTGTAATTATTTTGTATATAATATAATTATACAATTAATTATATAATTAATATGAGTAAGATATACAATTAAATAATTGCTTTTTAAAAACCCTCCAACATTATACTTAATTAATTTTTTTATTTTATTTAATAAAAAAATCCAATTTGAAAAAAAAACTCACCAATATTTTAAAATATCTAATTATTTTTTAAATTTAAAAGTTTCATAATAATATATATTAAAAATAAAATAAATTGATTAAGATTTTATCATGGTTTGTTTATGATAACTAAATATGATATATAGATAATTATTTTTTCTTGTATATAATTATCAGATACATTTTTTTACAATCTTGTTTTCTTGTTATTTTAAAGTAAGTAGAAAACTAAAGTATAAAAATTGGAATTTTCCATCAGAACACTTGCACAAGGTTTGGATTATGTGTGCTTTTTTCAACATTTTTTTAGCTTTTGGCTTTACTCTATACATATGTATAAATAACACTTCAATAATTAAAAAGTCATTTTAGCTATCCATTTAGCTACGATGTTGAAGACATGAAAAATAAACATAATAGATAAAAAAAAATAATTATTTAGCTTTGCCAGATAGCTTATGCGTTGGAGTTGCTCTAAGTCATAAATATAAAAAAAAGTTGTAGCTTTTTTAATCGAGAAACCCTTATTTTTTTCCAATTGCAAGAGCTTTGTTATTTCGGTTCTGTCCCGCTCATACTTGGTAATGCATTCTATATATTCCCAGTAATATATTATATATGCTAAGTACTTTTTAATGTTCAGCTAATATTTTTGATGATGATAGTGAGATAAATACGGTAATTAAAATAGTTAGATAATATTGTAAATGAATTAGTATTTATAAAATAATTATGAAAGTTGAAGATATTTTTTAATATAAAAGTAAGTTTGAATATTCATTATAAAATATTTTACATTTATCCGTTTTTTTATAAAGTATTTTGGAGAAACAGATATATAAAAAAACAAGAAATAATATACAGAAATAGTCTCTCCTATTCTAAATATTTTCAACATGCGCGTACATTTTAGAGCTTTTAAAGTCATTAATAAAGAATTAAATAATGTCAGGTCCCGTGATCAGACGGGGGAACAAAGACATCGTGTGGAGATTTTGGCGAAATTCCATGAGCACTACTAAAACTTTCACCCCTTTGATTGATTGATTGACTTAAAGGGTAGCAGTGCAGCCTTTTAAAGCACTAGTTTAAGAAGCTTTTCTTTTAACAGTCCTTCGTTTTCTCTGTTTACTGCCTTTTTTTATTTATTTATTTATTTAATAAACGATACATGGCTACCTACCTGTTCCCTTCATGATAGTTTTATGGAGAGATTCAATTACCATAATTCTGCGATTATTAAAATAGCTATTAGATCTCCCGATAAATAAATAAATAAATAAAAACAACTACAGTATGATCATCCTTGTGTGCATCGAAACCAAGAGTATGTGGTTGTAAAACTGCTTGCTTAATCACAGCCAGACATTAGTGAGAAAAATGTTTTTTTTTCTTGCTTAGCAGGAGGCTGTCTATGTTCTGCATGACACAGCCGAGATAACCCTTGTTCAATCTTAAATTCCAACCACTGCCTCTGTACATTTGAAGCAAGATTTGAAATGCCATCTATATATATATATTTGCTATACGAATAAATTCCGACAATTTTATAATACTCGATGAACAATAATTTGCATTAAACCGGTGTATCTATACAGGGCTCATCACCAGCGAGTTATTATTATTTTTAAGACAGTGGGATATATATATATATTGCAGCTCAGTTGGACGGCGTGACTGTTATTTTAGAAATACTTGTCTGTTTTTATTTTAAATTACTTATTTTATATTGTTTTACGTGTTTGATATTAAAAATAAATTTTAAAAGTTAAAAAAATTATAATACTGTATTGTATTCTTATGTTAAGAGTAATTTAATTGTGTCACAATTTCAGACTCTTCGTTTTTCTTCTCTTAAATATGAATTTGCATAGAATCATTAATAGAAGCATTAACTCTAGAACAGAATAAAGAACGGGAAAGCAGTGGCAATCCTCGTGAATTTGATGTTTGGTTCCAGCAAATAGAGAGCTGGAAACTATACAAATCAGAAAGGAAACAATTTTTCGTGCATCGCATTCAAACGAAAGTTTTGTTTGCAAAGAAGATATTCCACTATTCTTTCGCTGCGAGAAAACAACAGTGGTGGGGTCGTTCATCCACTATTTACACCATAGCCAAACGTGAGAACGAAGCTAGTATGAATTTATATTTTGAAAGAGGAAATGTTTCGAAAGACTTTCAGGTTAGCTTGGGAAACAAATTTTCCACTGGTTAGTCAATGAACATTCCACGTGCAAGGAAAATTCTGCAGTATCGGGGTTCTTAATTCAAAAATGAACGTATACTTCATGTCCTGCAAGTGGGATACAGGCCGATGAAAATTTTCCACTCTAGGCAAATTTGCAAAAGAAAAATAAAAGATATGGAATTAGTAGCTTTGAAATTATATTGATGGGAAACTGAAATATCGACACTGAATTAGTAGCTTTGAACGTTTAGTTTTTTTCTTTCTTGGATCATCTATTTTTTTTTTATTTTTTTGTGAAGTTCATTGCCGGTGGGAGTTTAGATCAAATTGATTTTCTTATATATTATAATTAACGCAAGATCAAAACCATCGAAGATTCTAAAAAATAATGTTAATTTAATATTTCTTAAAATAAAATACACATTTGAAATATATATAAAATACAAAAACTACATGATGTTATAATTGTAAGAACAGGTGCTTCAGAATAATTTACTTCAGAAACAGGAATCATTACGAGGAAAGATGAAGGACACATGGTATTATCAACAGATTAATTATTAGAAGTGGCATCGGTTGTCAAATAAAACAAATCAATTCTACAAGACATTATTGCAGTGATTTTTCTGGAAATCATCATTCAAATCCATTCCATTCGCTCTCCTTTTAAGCCAATTTATTCCTTTTCATTTCACTGAACATCTAATCTATGGCATTTATTGACTGTTTGAATTCCTTAATGTACGCCAACATCTTTAAGATCAAATCAATTGACCATTCCACTGAAAAGCTACTCTATTTGATATCAATTAATGGGGTACTGAATTGATAAACTTAATTCCTTAACGCCAAATTATTGTCAGATCGATGACACCTTCCTTGTCCTAGGGTGAGAGAATGTGGAGAATCAGAATAGGCAATTTTGGTTCTTAAATCAGCAATGTTGAGAAGCTTTCAGGTACCAAACCATAAGAAGAAAGAAAAACCATGTCATGGAGACTGGATAGAAATGAAATCTGTCGCATCTCTCTACGGCGAAAGAGAGCATAGAGAAATGCAGAAGGGGTTATAGGATTGCAGAAAAATTAATGAACACAAACAAGTGGGTGCCTATCTTTTCCCTTACATGTTCCCTGCAACCGTTTCCAATTCTTCTAGTTAATCTAGTTAGCTACATAAAAGCATGATGGAGACAGTGCTGGTTGTTTTCTTTTGCAAACATATATATGCCCGCTCCTCAACTCTTTCATGTGCTCTTATTGTCTAATTCATAGCTAGCAGTAACACTGTAACTACATAAAAACTAGGTTGGCTAAGAGATTCAGTATAATCTTTGTAATCACATGACGTGAAAAATATTGCTCCCCAAAATCTTTCAACTCGGATATATATGCGCTGACTTCAGTGACAGTAAAATATCTTCATGTATAAGTGTGTGTGTGCGGCGCGCGAGCGAGAGAGAGAAGCTAGAACCCAGGCGTTGCACCTTCTGTTCTTATAAAGAAGCTCATCTTAATTACAGCTTTTCTACTTAATTACAATATGTCTAGTAATCAATAAACTTGCATCAATGCAAGTTGGAAGAAAATAAAAACAAAGAAAAGAAAGGGTTCTTAACAAGAGAGAGAGAGGTATCCCTCTTGGTATAGTAACCTCATCTCTACAGAAACTTACATTCCCAAATCTCCCTGTCCAATTGCAATCATAATATAAGCACATAAAAGCAGTACCCACCTCCATAGCCAGCCAATGGGAGCTACAGTTACCACATAGCAAGAGAGAAAGTCATTTCTTTTCACTGTATTTGCCTTTTGTACTCTCCTGGTTTTTTCTTCAAGGCAGAAAAAGCTTTTTGCCACACTTACATCTCCAAGCCTCTGGGTAATACTCTAATGGCATACTCAAACCACGCTGAATTGGCACGTGAACTGGTTTACATGGTGAGCACTTGTCACACTTGGATCTACAAGAAGGAGGTGAAGAACCTGGTCCACCGAGTCGCTTCTGAGTCAGAACTAACGGACATGATGCCCCTAACCCACTTCCTTTTTTCTTATCTTCCCCTCCCTCTCGAAGCACTCCACTACCTGTATATCAAATAAAAAGGGTACCCAGTTAGACCAGGTAAATTATCATCAAGTTGACGAGGCTGGATTTAGCGAGTGTGTGAGTGATATACTTACCTAGCTGGGAGAGTGTTGTAGCTGAGGCAGAGAAAAATAAAATAAAAGTTAGGGCAGTGAGTGCTGATAAGTGGTGACGGGGGCGTAGTAGGGACATCGCGGAGGGTGGAGTTGCTGCAAGTTACAAGCCAAGTGCGTGTGTGGATGCGTGCGTGGGTGCTGTGGGCAGCTGAGGGTTTTTAAAGCTAAGAAAAAGGGGTGTGAAGAAGCAAAGATTGAGAGAAAGGGATGATGTTCTTGCAGAGAAAAAAAGGCGTGCGAGCGATTAGTCCAAGTCAAAGACATATACCATAAAGATTAGAGAGTGAGAAACATGAGAGAGTTTTGTTTCATTGTCTGGCCAAAGGAAGGGTGTGGGGGTGAGAGTGGGGCCTGTTAGACCCTGAATGATGGTGACATAGTATTAGAATCCATGTTACCTTGTTTTATTTACATAAAATGCCACCAATCTGGGGCTGGGTAAATTCACCAGGCATTGTACGACCACCCGTGTATTATTGGCACTGTCAAGTGCCAAGTTTAACCCAAAAATCACTGTCTAACTCAAGTAATGAAGAAAGCAGGTGTTAGCTACATTAGTTGATGAATTCATTAATGCTTTATCTACTATTTCTATTCTTGGAGGAGTTAAACGGGTATGTTATCCACCCTAAAGTCACGGAAAAATATATATTAATGAGTGTGCATATGGTATAGAATATAGTTTTGATGCATGAAGGCAGACTTGATGATATCACACTCACAAAAAAAAAACAATTGGGTGATAAACCACAGTACTCACATTGAAAAGGTGAATGTATTTTGGTATAAATATATTCCAACATTGTGTAGCATTATAACAAAGGAGTTGTGGGTTCAAACTCAAATTAATTTCTCCTAATCTTTTTCCATTTTTCCGAGTTAAAACTAGAATTTGAAAACAAAGTCAAAGTGAGTTTCCATGTTTTCCCCTTTATAAAGAATTTCCATGTTTAAAAGTGCCTTCTAATATCTCTTCAAATTCCAGCCTCGCCCATTTATATATATATATATATACACACACACACACACATTTCTTTAATGAGATAATCCTAGAAACTTGATTTTTATAGTTACATTTTGGTAATATTTTATTTGTCATTTGTCTATATATGAAGAAAACAACTATGATTTTCACACATTTCCCAGTTTTCAAATTTGAAAAAAAGAATGTCCTAAATTGCAATAAAAGGAAAATGTTTCTAGTTTTACATTGATAAATGAAAAACATAAAGAAAAAAGTTGGACTTTTAACATACACGATCTTTATTACAACAACAAAGCAAGGGTGGATTTGGTTTGACCCAAACAGAAAATCTGGGTTACGCCTTTGTATTGATTAGTTTCTATACATGATAATGCCCTAATCTTTAGAAAAGTCTTTTCCTAATTGTGTTCTAATTCCAGTCTAGATAAGATACAATTCAAACTCAATAACTGTCTTTCATAAAATACAATCTTAATACCCCCTCTCAAGTTAAGCATGGAGATCTCGGATGCCCAACTTGCATAGTAGATACTCATATTGTCGTTTATCTAATGCCTTTGTAAAAATATCAGCAGGTTGCATAGTCGATGAAACGAACATAGGAGTAATATCACTGACGATAATGACATCATGAATAAACTGACAATTTACTTTAATATGTTTCGTGTGTTCGTTAAAGACATGATTTCGAGAAATGTGGAGGGTCGTCTGGCTATCACAATAAAGAGACATAATAAAAGTATGAGACACTCTGAGACTAGATAGAAGATCTTTGAGCCATGTCAACTCACACGAAGTTATAGCCATAGATCAGTATTCCACTTCTACAATAGAGCGAGAAACAATATGTTATTTCTTTATTTTTCAAGATACTAGAAATCCCCAAGAAACACGATTCAACCAATAAGAGAACACCGAGTTGGAGGATACCCGGCCTAGTTGGCGTCACACCATCCATATAACTCCAGATCACTTTTGCGACTGGGATGTATGCCTTCACTGGGATTACCTTTGAGATAACAGACTACTCGTAAAGCAACTGCCATGTGTTCAACCCAAGGACACTACATAAATTGAGACAAAACATGAATACTATAAGATAATTCAGGTCGGGTAAAACACAAATAAATCAATCGCCCCAGTAGGTGACGATATTGTTCTCGGTTGTTGAGTTATGTACTTGTTGATAAGGCAAGTCGGTGATTACATTCCAATTGAACTGCAACCAGTCAAGCTCCTAGTAACTTGGCCTCATAAATGATGTCAAACACATATTTGCGTTGACAAAACACAAATCCATCAGGTCTACGTGCCACTTCTAACCCTAAGAAGTATTTCAAAGAGCCAAGATCTTTCATGTGAAAGCACTCACTTAGATAGTCCTTGAATGTCTGTATGTCAGCTGAATGGTTGCCAACAATAATAAGATCATCAACGTAAATGAGAATACTGAGTTGAACCACGCCTTATTGTAAGGTAAATAATGAATAATCTGAGTAAGATTGCTAAAAACTATTTTTGTCAAAGCGGTTGAAAGTTTAGCAAACCAACACCAAGGTGTCTGCTTTAACCCATATAGTGACTTTTAGAGTTTGCACACTTTCTCGGATGTCCCTACTCGAAATCTAGGTGAAAATTTCATGTAGACTTCCTTAAAAAGTTCACCATGCATAAATGCATTGTAGACATCCATTTGATGAACTGCCCAATTCATGGCAGAACAACAATAAGAAATATCTGTGTGGTAACCATTTTGGCAACAGGAGCAAATGTTTTTGTATAATCAAGTCCTTCAGTCTAATGATTTCCAAGGACAACCAGGCAAGCCTTCAGTTGCTCAATAGTACCATCAGAGTTATATTTGATTTTGTATACTCATTTGCATCCTAGTGCTTTATTCACGTATGGTAAACCTTGAACAATCCATGTGTTATTATTCTTAAGAGTTGTAATTTTTCGTTGCATGGCATCTCTCCAACCTTTATGTTTCATAGCCTCAAAATAGGGCACAGGTTCTTGCTCAACTGTTAAGGCTGCAAGAAAGTGTTTATGTTGCACAAAATTTATCACAATTCACATAATATGCAAGAGGATAGGGTGTACCTGAGTAATGTTGTGTGGTATGGGTGGTGACGAGACATATGAACTCAATTTTTGTATGGTGTGAGTAATATAATCACAAAGTCGGATCGAGGTTTGCCGCTGACGATGACCCCTACCTAATATTTCTTCATGATCGACTTTTGAGTTTACAGAGACTTGTTGCCTAATATTTGTATTCAACTTATATGTTAAATGTGAAATATTGGCGACACCCCTTGATATAAGGTTGTATAGTTCTTTGAAGAGATCATGAACTTCTTTGTTAGTTGATAGTCCATCATTATCAAATATCACATTCTTGGCAAAGGAAAAGATTCCTTCTGAGAATACAGCATCCTGAGAGATAAAAATAACTTGTTTCTACAAATCATATAGACGTCACCCCTTTTTCCATAAGGATAGCCAATAAAAACGCACCGATGACTTCTACTGGCCAATTTATTCCTCGTTTTCTCATGTGCATAACATAAAGAACCGAAAATACGCCAGTGTTTGTAAGTGGGCTCGATGCCATAAAGGACATGATAAGGTATTTCCCATTTAGGATCAAGGAGAGAGTTATATTTATTAAGTAATATGTCGTTAATACACATTCTCCTCAAAATTCAATAGGAAGATAGCCTTAAAACCGCAGTGCATGAGCTACATTCAAAATGTGTTGATGTTTCTGTTCTATCAGCCCATTTTGTTGCGATGTGCCTGTACTTGAGGTTTGAAAAATAATCCCTTAAACAATGAAGTATTGTTTCAGATAGGTAAATTTAGTCTCATTATCACTCCACAAAATTTTAACTTGTTGATTAAATCATCTTTAAACTATCGAGAAAAACCTCTTAATCATATTAGGAACTTCTCTCTTATCAACAAGTAAATAAATCCATACAACACGGGAAAAATCATCAACTATTGTAAAACAAATATGAAGCACCACATGGAGAAAATGTTCTGTAAGGTCCCTACAAATCACAATGATTAAGTTCAAAAACAACTTCAATTTTATGTTCACTAACAAAAAACTTATCTCTTCTTTGTTTTGCCTTTTAACAAACATCACAATTTTTATTCAAGCTATCACTGTGATCTTTAACTTTAGGAACTAACTTTGTTATTCGCAGAGATGAATGACTCAGTCGCTTATGCCAGAGATCAAGAGACATCACACCACTGACTTGCATTGCATGTTCCCACGGTGTCTCTTTAAAGTAATAGATCCATCTCGTCTTTCACCCGCAGCAATCAGCATCCTTGAAGTGGAGTTTTGTATAACACAATCCTTTAGCAAATTGGACAAAACAATCATAGTAATCAATCAATTGTGATATAAAATTAAATTGCAAGTGAGACCCGACACGTAAAGGACATTTTTAAGACACAATTTTTTTCAAGGGTAATTGTTCCCTTTTTGGTGGCCACAATATTGCTCCCATCTAGCAGTCTCAAGGGGCATTAAAAAAATTTCCTCAATTCATGAAGCTTCCCATCAATGCTAGTCATGTGATTTGAAGTTCCAACATCTATAATCCAATTTTTACCCATCATCTTATCATTTATTTGTTTTGATTCTCCCAATAATTTGAGCAGTGTCTGCCATTGCTCAGTGCTCAGTCCAGGCTGTGATGGTGACTATGTCTTTATCACGACGTGGCTGGTTGACCTAATTTGAGCGACGTTGGCTGGATGGGTACCCTTGTAATTTCGGCCACCTCTTTTTTCGTTAGATTGCCCTCTTCCACGACCAACCCCATTTCTTTATGACCCTAACAATAGTGAGTGTTTCATGATTACTGTCAAAGACTAGTTCATCCTAGGAACCGTCAATACAATTGTAATCAAGGTCATCGCGATTATGATGACCCTGACGAGTAAGTCATGAGGCATATCAAGGTAGAAGCCCCAACTTTTGAGGGTCAACTTGACCCGTGGATCTTTGATAGATGGATCCGTGACATGGATCAATTCTTTGGCCGATATAATCTATCTGAGAATAGAAGGGTAAGATTTGCAAAGATGAAACTTAGAGGAACTGCTCAGCTCTATTGGGAAAGTGTAGAATAGTCTTTGATTAGGAGAGATCAACCTCCTATTACTGATTGAGTTGAAATAAAAATTAAGTTAGAAGAGAAGTACTTGCCTCGTTCTTATAGAGGAAATCTTTTGGATCAATGGAATAACTTAAGGCAAGGATGCAAGTCTGCTAATGAATATGTGGCACAATTTGATGAGTATAGAATGAGGTGTGCAGTTGGAAGGATGAAGTGATGACCCCAAGTAGGTTTTGAAAAGGCTTAAGAAGAGAGGTTGTGCTTAGAGATATTTCCACCCTTGATGAAGCTGATACCTTGGTACAAAATTATGACTTAGTCACAAAAAGCTAGTGGACGAGACGTCAGGACACTCGTAGTATGCCTTCTAGTCCTCAACTTGGAAGTAATAACTCCATATTAGGTGCCCCATGTCGTAAAGTCAATCCTTTGATTTCCCAGATACCTAGAGAAGACAAGGGTAAGGGTATTTTTCATGAAGCACCTAAGATGACCTCAAGAATTCAGTGTTTTAAGTGTTAGGGTTTTGGTCATATTTCCTCTAGTTGCCCTAATAAGACTTTATTCATCAAGAGGCAAAAGGATATGAGTGAAGAAGATAATTGTGATGATAAGATATATGAACCCAATCCCGATGATTTTCAGGATCTAAATGATGAGGAGGATGAGTCCAACTTGCTAAGATGTGTTAGGTCTATATCCCTACAAAGCAAGACAACCAGGTTACACATAGTTAGATGTGCTTTCACACAACCAAGAGGAATTGAGGATTGGAGAAGGACAATTATTTTCTACACTTACATTAAATGTGGAGATAAAAGGGTGCAAGATCATCATATATAATGGTAGTTGCATTAATGCAATTTCCTTGGGTAGTGTATCCTTTTTAGGTTTAAAGTTTGTTCCACACCCTAAACCCTATAGTGGTCAAAGAGAGATGTGCTTTTCCCATAAAGATCTTGGACTATCATGATGAAATTTTGTGTGATGTCATTCCCATGGATGTAGGGCACGTCATTTTGGGTAGACCTTGGTTATATGATTTGGATGTTATAATTTTTGGGTGATCAAATTCTTGCTCATTTTCTTTTCAATGTAAAAAAATCCAACTTATTGGATTACCTCCAAGGTCTAATGATAATAGTCAGAAGAAGCATAAAATGAAACAAAAAGGGCTTAACACAATAAGGAGATTTGATAAGGAGATTTATGAGGAGTCAGTTGTGTTTGTTGTAGTGGCTAAGGAAATTGTAGAAGACTTTTTAGAAGAGCCACCTGAAGAGGTAAGGGAAGTGTTGAAAGAATTTATAGATATTTTCTCTTTTGAACTACCTAATGCTTTACCTCCCATGCGTGATATTCAACACGCCATAGATTTTATCCTTGGTGCCACATTGCCAAACTTGCCTCATTGTAGGATGAACCCGAGTGAACATGCTAAATTGCAAAGGCAAGTATGTGAGTTGTTACAAAAGGGATTTATTCGAGAGAGCTTGAGCCCTTGTGCAGTACCTAAGAAAGATGGATCATGGAGACTGTGTGTAGATAGTCGAGTTATTAATAGGTCAATAGGCATGATTCCTTTAAAGTTATACATGGTTACAAGCCTAGGAAACCTTTAGAGCTTCTCCCCATATCCATTCATGCTAGAGTGTCCGAGTCAGACAAGTATTTTAAATATAGAATTCAGGATTTGCATACTGAGATCACTAAACAAATTCAAGTAAGTAATGCGCAATATAAACTTCAAGCTGATTTACATAAGCGACATAATGAGTTTAATTTGGAAGACTATGTTATGACATGGATTAGACCCGAGTGGTTTCCTTTAGGAGCTAATCAAAAATTGCATCAATATAGTGTTGGGCCCTTTAAAATGCTACAACGAGTTGGTCCAAATGCTTATGTTCTTGATTTACCACATGATTTTGGCATTAGCTCTACATTTAATATTGAGAATCTAGTTGCATACCATAAGCCACTTTCTAATGCAAATGATCCATTTGAGATACCACTTAACTTCCCCCCTCGACGATCCTACTGAATCCTTTATCCCTTCCACCTTGACATCAACACAAAAAGATAATATTGATGCTATTCTGGATGAGCAAGTTGTTTTTTACAGGAATTGTAAGGTTCAACGGTTTCTAGTTCACTGGGTGGGCCGACCTGATTCAGATTGTACTTGGATCACTGGAGATACTTTACAACAGGTTGATCCTGATCTTTGGGAGTACTATCAGAGTCAGTCAGTGCTACATTCGACGGGGTCGAGTTTCTCCAACCCTGGGAGAATTGGTGGGGACACTAGACCAACACCGTAAACTACACAAGTATATGGACGAAGATGACATAGGATGACCCAGTCTGTCACGTTTTGGTTGGGAGACTAAGCCCATTTGGACCCATCTCATTATTATTTTATTTATTTGAATTTATTTATGTTAAACATTTTTATTTAATGGGCTATTCCCAATAGCGATATATTTTAGGGTTTACTAGTTATATGTTTCTATCATTTTGTAAGACAGTTTTGATGAATATTGATAATTTTGTAGAATTTACATACTTTCAGTCCCCTTTTCTCTCTTCTCTAGTTTTTTTTTTCTTGCTTAATTTGAATTATTTTTTTGTTCCGCATCAAGGTTGGTGTTGAACATTGGACCTACTATCAGGACAAATCTGGCAGCGACCCACCATTAACTTTTTAAATAGTGGATTAGATAAATCGGGTTTAGAAAATGGAAAGGGACACTTCATTCTCGGGTACTATATATATAGTATCCATGCTTATATATTACAAAGGGTGTCTGCAAATCCTTTTAGTCTGATTATTTATTTATTTGTACGAGAATCGAAAGGAATTTTGTATGATGTGCTTTCCTTTTCAATTTGGGCTTATAGATGGTGGAGAGCCCACCATACAACTTCTTGAATCACGGGCCTAAAACAAGTCCATAATTTATTGGAAATCAATTATTAGCCATCCTATGCGATCGCTCTGCTTTCCCATATTTCTACACGATTCACTTCCACAACGTATTAGGAACGTCCTAGTGACAGATAGTTCTTTGGGCAACATATGCCAAGTGACAATAATGTTCGATACATAGAGAACATCGTTGATTGCTGGTTTGAATGGCGTGAGGATCATAGTTCTTGGTCTGCGACAACTCCCCATGCTATAACCTGTCTTATATAGGTATCAAGAATTTCGATTTCGATCAATACAAGTGTGACACGTGTTTCTATAATAACATTTACACATTAAAAAGAGGATATTCAGTTTTAAGAATTCATACCTTTTACTTTTGCGGGAGTGCCACTTAACCCTAAATTATTAATAATATTTATTTTAATATATCTCTAAAAGAAATATATAAGCAGAGCATTTGAATTCCTTTAGCTGTTGTCATTGTCAATGACTAAACTATCCATACACGTCACACGTGTGGACGAGGAAAATAGAGCATTTATTGGGTAGCAAATCACGGTGTGACTGCTCGCAGACACCTCATGGATCAAAAGTCAAGCTTACACTTTGAATTCTGATATGTAATTCGCCAATACTGCGAACTTGGCCGGCAACTGTTCTTGAATCACATACGAGATATGCCCCTCTCCTTAACAGTTAAACAAGAACTCACCATTTAATACTTGTACTTTTAGGTATAATCACGGGTTTTCATACTCGCGTTTTGGTGTAGGGCTATACTGTTTTTTTATAAAAATATATTTTAACACGTAAATGAAGTAAAAAAATATAAAGAAATAATCATATAAACTTGTAATCATGAATCATCGACACCAAAATAATACCATAAAAAATAAAGAGAACTATAATTTTTATAAAAAAATAAAAAATTCATATTAATTTCTTAAACTTATAACCTTGATCATTACACTTGAAGTACCAAAATATTGGAATATAGAATTGAAAAAAATCAATTATATTAAAAAATTAGAGAACTATCAATTAAAAAAACATGGATCAAAGTTAAAATAAAATTTTATATATTATTGAAGAGAGATTGAAAAGAAAATTCAATTTAGTAAAATGAAAAAAAAAACACGTTATGACTGAATGATGAATTTTTAAAGAATAGTAACTTTTACAGAAAAAAATCAAAATAAAAAAATAAGGACTAAATTAAAAAAAATAATACCATTAATCTAAATCAAGGGTTAAAATGAAAACCATTAAAACCTTTACAAAGATGCCAAGAAAAAAATAATTAAATTACAACTAACGAGGACCAAGATGGAGAATATAATATCTAGTAAATTAGGATTGAATGGTGAAATTGAAAACAAAAAAGCTATGACAAAAAATAGAAATCAAAATAATAATGATTAGTGTTGAAATATCAACAATCAAAAGGAGTAAACTGTGATTTTCATGGGAGAAGAGAACAAGGGAAAAAAGAAAGGTTTATCGACGACAACAAGACCACAACTAGAGACACGCATCATATTAATAAGACGATGACACAACACTACTTTCAATGACATGACATAAAGATATTTTTGAATGCCAGAGACGCCACTCATGTTGTCTGACACTTCTAACCACACACCTTATGGTGCACAAAACATGCACATTTTGTTTTTTTTACTTAGACAAGTATTAAAGTGCCCTTAAACTGATATTAGGATTATATAAAAAATCATAATGAAAAGACAAAGAAACCTTTTGATGTCTGATTTATTTTTTATTTTTAGGGTATTTTTATCATTTCACCGTATATTTTAACTATTTATTATTATTTTTATTTAGTCAAATACTAAATTGCCCCTCGGTTGGAATTATAATAATACCAAAACCATTGTGAAAATACTAAAATTTGTCCTTTAAACATCAAGTGTTTTTTCTTCTAAGGGCATTTTGATTGTTTTACTATGCAATCAAGAAAAGAAAGACAAATTTATTCCTAGTTATTTTTGTAATCACTGACGGATCTTGTAAAAAGACACCAATGCTTTTAAAAGGGAGATTTAAGTTTCCCATGTGGATGAGCAAAGTGGTCATTACTGTATTATAGTGAATAGTTCTTATGTATATTAAGCTATTATAATTTTCCAGGGCCAATTAGGTTTTTTTTTAATTAGATCATTGTCTTGCACTAAACACAAGTTAAATCTATTTTTTATTGTAAAAAATAGGTTTATAATAATAATAATGTGTTTTTCGATAAAAAAAAAAATTAAACTGCGTGGGAGGTGACCTAGTTGATGTAGTGAAATCAAATATAACTTGAATGATTGAAAAATAACAAAAATAGATTTGCAACATCAACCACTAATAAAATATCAAAACATTTATATGGGATTGGATTAATTAATATGAGTAAAACAAAACAATCTGCGATGACTAATTTAAAAGAAACCAAATGTTCAATGATTAAATTTAGAAAACAAAATTAAACGATAAAACTAAATAAATAAATAAATAAAAACAAAGCACTACAAAAGTCCATGTGCACGGGCTCAGGTGCCCTAACACTAGTGGGCCATGAAAAAAAAGCCTATGCATGTAAGTCTGATAGCGAAGGCTTGCATACATAGGCTTTGATAAACATGGTATCCTCCGATTCTTTTAAAACAAAAGGCATTTGACATGTCATTTGTTGTGCCTATATCATGGTGACTACAAATCTGCGTAATATTTGATGAAAACAAACATGTTTTACTCTTAAGAAATTTATTCTTCAACTATATATTTACCGAACAACACCATGGAGACATCGATAAACTCCATTTGAAGTATAATATGTACTAACTTTCTATTTTCTCTCTTAAATTAAAGATTAAAATAATACTAAAATTAGATTTTTAAAAGCTAGAGAGGTTAAAAAGTTATCATTTGATTGGTACGAGGACATTACATGTAAAATTATTTTTTATACTATAAGTTTAAAATGATATTAAAATCGTTATTGTTATGCTTGCAATGACTTTTTTAATGATTACACACGAGTTTAATATTCAGTAAATTATAAATAAATTGCATGGGAATATTATTTTTTTGTTATTTTTATATGGTTTTGAAAAATTGGTAATTTTTAATATTTAATCCGTGCTGGATTTGGACATTGCAAGTTACTTTGACGTCCACATTGGTTTCGAGTTGCTAACAGATCTCCATATGAACTGCACGTCCGATTTGACTCAGAATATGTATGGAGAGCATATTGAGAAGTCCTTGACACGGTGAGTTCTTTCAGGCATGTGAGAATTCGTCTAGCGTTAATCACAATGCTTGTTAGCTGGAGAGTGTTTAAACAAATGGGACTGGAGACCGACGTCGTTCAATGTGCCTCCTCACGACATGTCAAGTACAAGGGTCGATGCTTTGCAACCCGTCGAGACTCGCAGGTTCCAAGCGACTCCGATGCAATCAATTTTAATAATCAGACTCTTTTTATTTAATTTTTTTGTCTCGTTAGCTCTACAATAGACTCTTGCTAAAAATTATAGCACATCTTGTGTGTTTACCCATCACCTGATCATTAAACCTAGAACAAGATTCAAACAATGGCCGGGACTTGGCAGAAGCTATTTATGAATAAAAGTATACCCAGTCCAAGTAAACGAGGTTTTTTTTTATTTTAGTGGTTAAACGAGGTTTTCAAAACAATTTGATTTTTTTAATTTTAAATTATTTTTTATGTTTTTGAAAATCAAACAAAAATTGAAATAAAGTTATTAAGATTTTTTTAAAAGAAAATATGATAAAAATCTAAATTTATTCATTTACAAATAATTTGAAATAAACCATTAGAGATTGGACAAAATATCATAAAATAGCTGACAATAAAGGTACGAAACGCCAAAAAAACTACCATTAGATTTAAAACAAGCCATATCCTTTAGAGAAAAATACAAAAATTGCAGGTGAGCTGAGAGACACTGAAAAATAAAAAGAAAGGAAACCCAGGCTTTTAAAAAACATTGCAAGAAAATAGCGAACGACAAGAACATTGTATACACAGATTGACTTCAGATTAGTGAAACCTTTGGAGATTAGAGGAGAAATGAAGAAATTATACAGAGAAGAGAAGAGAAGAGAAGAAGTAATCTGAACTAAAACAGAGAGAGAGGGAAAGAACAAAATCAAATTTCTATTTTTACTGTTTCTCTATCTCACACACTTCGTATGTTTGATATTTATATATAAAAAGAAAGCCTTACGTATGCATACGATACTATATCATCCCTCTCAATCTTTGTCTTAAAGAAACCAAGCGTGAGATTGAAACAATGAGCATGAAACAATGGGGAGCTTAAGCCTTTAGCAAGAATATTTGTGAATTGCTCCTGGGAAGAGACAAATTGGACAATGAGCTGATTGTTGGCTACTCTTTCACAAACAAAATGAACATCAATCTCTATGTGCTTAGTTCTTTGATGCTGAACAGGATTGAAAAAAAGTGCAACAGTCGCACATTTATCACAAAAGAGCACAGGGGGCTGTGAGGTTGAAACACCTAGAAACATCAACAATTGTTTAATCCAATCAAGCTCAATTGAGGTAGTAGAAAGGGCCTTGTACTTAGCTCCAGTTGAAGACCTCGAAACAATTTGTTGCTTCGGAGATGACTAAGAGACAAGATTGGATCTAAGAAAAATGACCAGTTCAGTCGTGGATCTTTGATCATTGGGATCACCACCTCAATCAGCATCACTATATGCTGTGAGGTTCAATGAACATTTTGTATAACTAATCCCAAATTGCAGAGTACCTTTAAGATACCGAAGGATCCTCTTAACTACTGTAAAATGTTGTGTTGCATAAATTGACAAACTTGATGAGCAGAGAAAACAATATCTGGTCTGGTGAAAGTGAGATATTGAAGAGCTCCCATAATGCTATGATATAATGATGGATTATTATAAGGCAAACCATCATCTTTCATCAATCTCTGATAGGAAAGACAAGGAGAAGCACAAGGCTTGGCAGCCAACATATTTGTCTTAAGAAGAAGTTCCTGAATATATTGAGACAAGAACAAGCTAGTAGTAGTATGAGTGATGTGAATGCCTAAGAAATAGTGAGTCTTCTCAAATCCTTAACCTCAAATTCAATTGTAAGAGATTGTATAACCTCCCGAATAACACAGGGATCACTACCAGTATTGATAATATCATCGATATGCACTAGCAAGACAATTGTACCAGCAATAAGTGTTTTGACAAATAAAGAAGAATCAGAATAGGTATGATGAAACCCCAAGGTGGGTAAGAATGATGTAAACCTATCATTCCAAGCATGTGGTGCCTGTTTGAGACCATAAAGGGATTTATGGAGTTTATAGACCAACTGAGGATGAATGGAATCAATAAATTAGGTGGTTGTGCATAAACACTTCCTCTTGCAAAATACCATGAAAAATTGTATTCTTAACATCAAGTTGTCTCAACAACTAACCAAAATGAGCAATAATAGCCATTACAATCCTGACAGTGGTATGTTTAACCATAGGACTAAAAGTCTCCCCATAGTCAAGCCTAGGTTCCTAGCTGAACCCCTATGCCACCAATCTGGTCTTATGACGAGCAACAGACCCGTTAGAATGCTTCTTAAGCTTAAAAATCCATTCACACCCCCACCAAATTCTTATGAGAAGAAAGAAAAACCAAGCTCCAAGTATTCTAAGACTTGAGAGCATCAATTTCCTATTACATAGCTTGCATCCAAAATGGTATTTGCATAGCAGCCTTGTAACTAGAAGGCTCAAGAAGAGACACATCAGCAAGAGGGGAAGCATTAACAGAAAAAAACAAACCTTCTTCTTGACAATACCATTCTTGCTACAAGTTTGCATTGGATGCAAATTCATATGAGGAATGTGCAACACAACTGATATTGCCTTAGGATGAAAAGATTCAACAGATGACATATCTTGCATTGATGGACTTCCAGAACTGGATTCAGGATCCACAAGATTAAAAAATGAATGCAAAGGGGTAGAAGTAGTGGACTTAAAGGATGACAGGACAAGGGAATCAGTACTAGAATGAAGAGAGGTAGGAGGGGACATCACAACAACATTATTGTTGTCTATAATAGGCATGAGTGAAGAGGTAGCAACTAAAGAGGAGGACTTAGGATGAGATGCTAAGGTAGCATAGGAAAATACATGTTCATTGAATATAACATGTCTTGAAATATATGTATGGTTGCTAATAACATCAAAACAAATATATCCTTAATACTGAGATGCATAACCTAAGAATACACACATTGTAGTCTTAGGTTGTAACTTGTTGATAGTATAAGGACGCAGTTATGGAAAACAAGCACAACCAAATATACGCAAATGAGTAACAATTGGGACACTTTTGAATAAGATTTTATAAGATGATTTGTGATGTAAAACTGGGGAAGGCATTTGATTTATTAGATATACGGTTGTATGGACAACATAAGACCAAAAAATGGATGGCAATTTAGCATGGTGTAACAAGGTAATGGTTGTTTCAACTAGGTGACGATGCTTGTGTTCAGTAAGACCATTCTGTTCAGGAGTGTATGAACATGATTTTAGATGTACAAATCCTATAGTAGTGAGAAAGAGTTGAAATGATTTACTAATATCCTCCCCACCCCCATCACTTTGAAGAATTTTAATAGAACATGAGAATTGTGTTTGAACATATTGATAAAAGGTAATGAACACATAACACACATCACTTTTATTTACCAATGGAAACAACCAATAATATCGTGAACATTCATCAATAAATATCACATAATATCTATAGCCATCAACATATACACAAGGAGAAGGTCTCTAAAGATTACTATGAATAATATGAAAAAGTATTACAGATTTATTAGAACTGGAATGGAAGGGAAATTTAGCAAACTTACCCTGAAGACAACTATGACACATGGATGATACAGAATCAACAGGACAATTAACATCTGCCTTGTGTAACATTAAGGTAGCAATTTTATTTATAGGATGTCCTAACCTACTATGCCAAGTAGAAGATAGGATTAGCTAACCTAAATAGGACTGAGGTTGAGATTGAAAAATGGACATAGAATTGGACTCAGGAACAAATAGTAAGGGATAAAGTCCATTATTGCAGTGCCCTTTTATATATTATTCTCCTTGTGGCCTTGTCCTGAATCCAAAAACATAATGCATAAAAGATTAAACGATAATCATTATCCAAATATAAACGTTGTACTGAAAGAAGATTTTGTGTCAGTTGTGGAACATATAGTATTGACTTTAGTTTAATAGGAGCAGAAATTGTGAGAATAATAGAATTCCCAACATGTGACACCAATAAACCTTTACCATTAGCTATTTGCATTGTATCATTGAGAGGATAAAAACTTGTTAAAGATAGGTTATTCAAATTAGAAGTCATATGATTTGTAGCTCTAGAGTCAACAAGCCACACTTTAGAATAAGGTTGAGATGGATGTAATACTGTATTCATAACTTGTATAACATGTGATGAAATGGATTGAGCTTGAACTGAAGGATAATTGGCAGAACTAATAAAATTTGGTGCATTGTCATTATAAAAGCAATACCATGTGGTATGATTTGTTGTACAACAGATATTGCACTTGCTTCGCTCATCCCGTCTGAATTCACAAATAAAAGCAGTATGTCCTCACCATTGCATAATTGACAAACTAAAAAACTTGAGATAGATGAATGAGAAAGAGAGGAACCAATAACATCAAGAGTCATATGTTGCACATTATATGATTTGACATGATATTGAGGTCTCTAATGAAATTTCACAGTCCTTGATGAAATTTACCCTTGCCTCTACCTCTATTAAATGCCTTATAAACACCATTGTCATAAGAGCTGTATACATGTGTTCTATTTCTGCTGTTGACCAAATGATGGAGGTGACATGGTAGGTTTAGAAGATACAGTATGCATAACAGTGAGATATGAAGGAGTTTCAATAACAATTGTTTCCACAATTCTCTCCTCGTCAAGTAATTGAGAACGGAACTCCTTTAATGTAATAACACTCTCTCTACCTCTAATTACACACTGAAAAGTATTATATTCCGGTGGAAGGTCATTCAATGCTAGAATTACAATGTCTTCATCATCAAAATGTACTCTTGCAGCAGTCAAGTAGTCTTTAGCTTCTTTAATCTTAAGAAGATATTGACTAATCGTATCAACTCCTTTCCTAATATTCTGTAAATTTGACTTCATTTGAAAACATACTGGTTTTAGATACTGTACAAAATTGCTCAATTAATCGAATCCGTAGATCTTTAGAATTGACATTGCCAATTGCACATGACATAGCAATTGGAGATAATATAGCAGTAATTAATTGCATAATTTTCCTATCATGCATTTTCCATATCAATACATCATCACATTCAAACAAAGAAGAGGGAGAGTTATGTGTACCACATTCATCCATTGTGACAGACGAAGGGCAGAGGTGAGTTCCTTCCTCAAACCCGATGATTCCATTGCTCTTCAACAGCAATCACATTTAAAATTGTCAATTCAAATAGTTTGTGTCATCGAGCTTCACATTCACTGAGGTGGAGATTGTTGAAATTAGAGTTGTAATAGAAGATTTCAGAATCTGAAGTTGTGCTACTGTAACCATGACTTTATAATTAACAAAATCCCAAATATCTTTAATCAAACACTTGAGAAGCTTAGTGACGATACAATGACATCTTTGGAAGAAAGAGTACAAAAGCAAAGGATTTGAATTGTCTATGTGAGCATTTACAACTTTGATACCATGTGGAGATTAGAGGAGAAATGAAGAAATTATGCAGAGAAGAGAAAACAAGAAGTAATCTAAACTGAAACAGAGAGAGAAAGAGAGAGAGAGAGAGAGGTAAGGAATGAAATTCATATTTCTAATTTTACCGTTTCTCTATTTGTCAAACACTTCGTGTGTTTGATATTTATATACAAAAAGAAAGCTTTACATATGCATACCTATATGTTTGCATACTATACTGTATCAAAACCTGGGAAGCCTTAGAGCATCTCCAACCCACTATATGAGGAGTCAAAGTTATTTTTAACTATTGTAAGCACTTTTCATTTTTCTAACCTAATAGCTACATCAATAGCTAAAATGACTTTTTGTTCTTTGAGATGTTATTTTTATATATTCTTGTAGAAAATCCAAAATTTTTAAAAATTATATAATATTGTTTGAGACCAAAAGAAATAGTTGACAATCAAACATATGATTTGTGACAATAATAATAATTTTTTAAAATTGTTTTCATATATGATTTTAAAAATATGTTTTTCATGAATAAGTACAATGTTATTTTAATATATATTTTAGATAAAAATATTCTTAAAAACCCATTATTATTACAATATCAAATATTATCTAAACCGCCACAAAATTATTTTAATGGATTTATCAAATTTGTAAATTATAAGAGAATATTTAGTATTGGATTAGTTTTTATGTTTTGCTCAATTATATATAAAACATTATTTGATTTGCTAAATAGTATTTTTTTTTACATGTAATCTTATATAAACTATAATATTATAATTTATTTATTTATATTTAAGAATTCATGAGATTTTTCAACCAGATATATATTTTAAAAAATTTATTTTTAAAAAGATATAATTAAAAATTATATAATATTGTCGTGTAGCATTTTAAATAATATAAAAAAAACAATGCAAAAAATATAATATTGCTTGTTCTTGTAAAATATGTTTTATATTGTTGGTTGATATATATTAAAATATATTTGACTATTCTAAATGGTTTTTACTATTAGAATACATATATACAAAAAAGTTATATTTACATTATTTAACAAACTATTTTATCAATTTAATTTCTAAAATAGAATTTTGTATTGAAGTTGCTAGAGCAATGGAGAGCAGAGTTGAAATGCCAATCGAATTTCAACTGGAAGTAGGAAAGAAGAGACCTAGGCACTTATACAATATTTTACTCTTGATTTTTGCTAAAATCCACATGGTAGAAGGAATAATAGACCACAGATCTGCATGATTATCAAATTTAAAACCTTTTTAGAGTAATGATAAAAGTTTGTTTTCAAATTCTCTGCTTGAAAATATATTAAAATAATATTTTTTATTTTAATATTAATACAATAAAATAAAAAAAATTAAAAAATCAATCATGTTTTCAAATAAAAAGTGTTTGTGACACTTGCTTCTTTTAGTAATGTTATTGTGTTTTTTATTTAAAAATATATTAGAATATTATTTTTATATTAACATAATTTAAAAAAATATTATTATTCTTAAAAGCACGACCACAACAACGCAAAATAAACTACCTAACAGGCAGCTAGGAGCAGGGTTATTAATTCCGTTTCGTTTCACCCGAAACGACCAAAATGTTTCATCCTAGTCAAAAAAACGAGACAAAATAGCTTAAGTTTTATTTCGGTTTAAATTTCAGTCTGATCTGGATTTTTCGGTCAAATATCAGTCAAAATATACCAATATTACTTCGTTTGTGCTAATTCGGATACAAAATAATATTCATTTTACTTTTCCCTCTACCACAAACGTTGGTTCTCCCTATTGGGGAGACCTTCAGCCAACACACATCCCAAATGCAAGGATATCACTTACCTCCATCCAAGTAAGTAATTTACATTGTTGTAACTGCTTTATATTTATATACACATCACTTTGTCTCATCTCTTATTTATCCGTTGTGGGATTGTTTTGATGACAAAAAGCAAACAAACCTAACCACCACCTCCTTTATATATAAACATCACCTTGTCTCATCTCTTATTTATCCGATGTGGGATTGTTTTGATGACAAAATGCTCAACAAACCGAACCACCCACCTATGAACACAAATGAACCATGTGTGTGTGTATATATATAACCAAAATCAAAGCAATAAAAATTAAAAATATATACATATTATTAAAAAAATAAAATTGTTGTCAACTTTGATTTTATAAAAAATAAAAATTATATTAATTTTTTTGTTTTTTTATATATATAATTAATTAGATATATATAAATCGTACAACTCTAAAATAGCACGCCAAAATACTCTAAAATCAAAATATTTCATACCAATAAAAAAATAAAACACCAACCAAAATAGTATTGATACCTTGCTAGGAGAGCATACGGTCTGTAAAGCAGTAAATACGGTTTTGTTTTTTGAAAAAGCTTGTGAGTTATGGAAATCGATTTGACCTTATCGAAAAGTAAACAAGAAAGAATTGTGAGGCCGAAAACGGTACAAGGAAGAAAGGGTATAAAATATCGAATCGGTCCTGTCATTTATTTACCCTGTAAGGTGTTGTTTGCAAAATGTTTTTCAAAAATGTTTTTGAAAATAAAATTATTTTTTATATGTTATTATTAAAAATAAATTTTAAAAAATAAAAAATATATTATTTTGATATATTTTTATTCAAAACGAATTTTAAAATCAACTTTAATAACACTCTTAAATAATAATTATTCATTTGAATTGACTGTTTATTGATCTCACCGGTTTTTATTTGTTATCAACAATGTGATAGTGCATAATATTTTTTTTTACGAATAAGTTGAAATAATAAAAATATTAATTTAAAAGTACAGTCAGACCACAGTAAGAAACAAGCTGTACATTAGATTATTCCATCCTTTTTTTTGTCATGGCTGTCGAAAGTATTTTGGGAGAGAGAAATAAGTTACATTCATTTCCTTGGAAGAAATCGAGAAAGCTGAATCCACAAAAGAAAAGAGGTGGATCTGCTGCAATAATTCGATTCAAAAGTTAACTTTGATCATCCTCTCCAACGTCAGCACTCTTCTGTTCTTGCGGAGATCTACTTAAGATGTGGTCGTGTCGGGTTTATTCAACACTCAGCTTCCAGCCCCCCCTCCATGGAAGAAACTGTGGTGACTTCAATTCAATAATTTATTCCAAACTCTTGCATTTGATTAATACCCTATCTTCCATCGATCCTCCTCCCAGGCGTTTATTGACACGTTAGCCCCATCACGCGTTCGTTCTCATGTAAATCGAACCACTTGTCATCAGCAAGCAGCTGAGTTAGAAAATATCTTCTTGTGCTTGTGAATGGTGCGGGGTGGCCACCTACACCACACCTGTCCATTAAATTTATTTTAGGGTTAGCAGAAAGTTCATCTTCTAATTACCATGTGCTTAAGGAATCACTATTACACCAAAATATCTCGACGAATATCACAGCATGGATGGTCGCGTACGGAAGTGCCTTGGTTATGATGATATAGAATTTAATATGCTTTTTAAATGTTTGGATATTTATATTTAAACGAGATTGTTTAACATTTAGATAATGCTTTTTTCCAGGAGCCTGTGAAGCAAATGGATGGTGATTAAAAGGTCAATACCTTGTAAAATAGTTTTTTCTATAGGTTTATACGATAAAATCAATGATTTTTTAGTAAGTGATTACAATAAATATGACAATGAACTTTAAATTTAAAAAACGAGAGTATTTGTTTTTATTTTTATATAATAAATGTTTTACAAAGTAAAATATGGATAGATATAGAAAATAAATTATAAAGTTTTTATTTGAGTAGTTCACAGGGTATATATAACCTCTTAACCTTGCCAAGTTGCTTGAATAAAGGGATTAGACCGTCACTTCTCCATGATATTATTAATCAAAGATAAATATCTCTTATACAAAATCAATGAGGAATAAATATGATAGATATTTATCTCTTACACAATATTTATATTAATAAAAATATGGCAAGCCTTTAAACTACTTTGAGCAACTAAGACTGTAGAAATATGTTTATTCTTGACTTTTGATATTTTATATTAACAACTATAAGAATAAACAAATAAAGTCTTGTGATCCAATACGTAGAGTAATGTCAAGCTCAAAGATGATGAGTAACAACTTGTCAATCCCATGTACTTTGAGCTAAGTGAGTAGTTGAATCATAGATGTTGAGTTTGGCAATTCAAACAAATTTATATGTATTTGGACTCAATACATAGCTAAATCCAAAAATACTAGGTTAAACAATTCATTAGACCTATATCTATTTGGGCACAATGTATAGTTGAACGCAAATACATTGGGTTTAATAGCTCGTCAAACATATATATTATTGGAGTCAACATGTAGCTGAAACTCAAGAATTGTAAGTCTTGCAACTTGTAAGACCGGAGTTTATGTGGTCTCAACATGTAACCAAAGAACATTAGGTGTGGTAGCTTACTATGTATTTATGTTTAACACGAAGCTAACTCTAAGGATGTTTGGTGCGACAACTCACCAGACTCATGTCTATTTAAACTCATTATGTAACTGACCTTAAGGATGTTATGTCTAATAGTTCATCATACCTATACATACTAGGATTTAAAGTGAGGTTAACCCAAGAATATTAAGGTTGACAACTAATCTTATCCATATGTATTTGAGCTTATCACGCAGCTGAACTCAAAGGATATTAGATTGCGCGACGTACTAAATCTCCATCTATTTGGATTCAACGTGTAACTAATTTGAAGAATGTTAGGTTTGATAACTTATTATACTCATATTTATTTGGATTTAGCATATAGCTGAATCTAAGTATATCAAATCTAAAAACAATTCAAACTCATGTCAAATACGCCTACAATTCTGCCAAGATTTTAGGTTATCACTTTACTAATAATTTTCTTACATTTGGACTTGGACTAAATATAATATGTTAAAACTATGTTAATGCATCACATTGGATGCTTGTCTAAGGTATACAGTGTTGAAACTTCTTTTTCCCTAACCTATCGTGACATAATAACACGAAGTGATTATAAAAATATCTGTTACTTAGAACTATCTCTCTCCATTGTAAGAGACATGAAACTGATTCAAGCTCTGAAAAAACATAGAAACATACTTGGTTGCATTTTTCTGTGCGTGTTTTTCGTCTTCTTAAAACAGAATTGAATAAATGAAGAAAAGCTAATGTTTTTCAGTTGAAGAAAAGCTAAAAAAATATTTGAAAAATGAAACATTATACATTCATTTTGACATAACCGACAGATATCATGGAGGAAGAGAGAGAGAGAGTCCTTGTCAACAAGAAAGAACAGGATAGTTACCCTGACCTTTTTGGATCGATAAACTTGGGCTAATGAATGCACGACACAATTACCAGACCGAACTTTACCGACACAATAAAAAAATGGCGAGTCTGCCAATCAACCTGAAGAGAACCTTAAATTTATTATATGGCCAACCAAAGTTCCAGTTTCATGTATTGTTTCAGATGCCATATAGTTTTAGAGAATGCCATAATTTCATAATACTACTTGACAACAGTTTTGGCTCCCGAGATACTTATCCCCACCTCCCCCGTAGATATTTCAGCTTCATTTCTGCAAAGTGTTCTGCCATGGTGGGCTTTTTCTTTAATTTCTTTTTTTCTCAAAGGTCGCTGTCAGTTCTATATTAAATACTTCACTGTTATACATATATTGGTACACGTACTTGTAAAAGACATGAAGTGGGTCAATGTCCCCCTTTTCTTTCTTGCGTTTCATTTTATTCATCCATATTTATGACCTCAAAAAACACCAACGCATGTCATTGTTCTGAAACCAAAGCTAGCTAGATGCAAATCCACTCTTCGTCGTTCCGTTCTCGAACACCACCATCACATCTCCATTCCTTCCCCAGCTAAATCAAGAACATTCCGATGGAGTCCCAGCTTCATAGCCACACCAAGAAAATAAGACAAGGACAAAAACTCTCCTGGATTGCTCTAGAACCTTCTATTATTAATGAAAACTTGCAAGAATATTATTTTTTAATTTCTAATTCTCTTCCTGGATCAATATTTTTTCCATGCTATAAATGAGGCTAAAGCTTCTTTGTTCTTGGTTTTGACATAACCAAAGTGTAGCGCGAGACTTTCCTGAAGGAGAAAGAAGTGGCGCGGGGGGCAAAATATCTCGCCCGGTCATTTTGCCTCTTTTATATCATCATCGCCCACTCAGCCTACTGACTATTGTACTCTCCCGGTTTTTTTTGTTTTTTTTATAAAAAAAAAAGGGCAAAGGAAAAAAATTCTATCGTCAGCTGTTTAAAAACCAACCGACCCAAATCCTAATTTTTACATCCGTCTCTTATTCCTCAGCTACTTCTCCCTCCTATCTGTATTTTCAGTCATCATTAATAGAATCATACCACAGAACTTCTTTAAGTCCTAACCAGACTCTCTTCCTCTGTTTTTGTACCTTAGGTTCAGGTTTCTGATTCATTCATGAAGATCAACATTTTTTCATGAGCCAGCAGGAGTGATATATAGTTTCCATTTTCAATAGCTTTTCAAAAGTAGTCTACTTGTCCCGAACTGCATTCTTCTCGGTATTAGGCCTTTAATCCCAATTTAGGCCACACAAATCTACCTGAAAAAAAATCACGCTGATAAACTCCAAAAAAAGGAAGGAAGAAGAAGATCGCCCACCTCAAATAATCTTGTCTTTCTATCTCAGTTAGGTCAGTACTCTCCCAATCATGGATCTTTGGGACCGCGCGATCAAGGAGGAGTATACAGGTGGTAGTTCATGTAATTACTCATCAGGCATGACATCTACAGCTAGTCCACAACCAATGGAGGGACTCCATGACCCAGGTCCTCCTCCATTTCTCACCAAAACTTATGATATAATAGAAGATTCAAGCACAAACCATATTATTTCTTGGAGTAGAGGTAACAACAGCTTTGTTGTTTGGGATCCCCAAGCCTTTTCCATTAGTCTCCTCCCTAGATACTTCAAGCACAACAATTTTTCAAGCTTTGTTAGGCAGCTTAACACATATGTAAGTACTCTTTCTTTATAACCTTCAGATTTATCAACTTTAACTTACCTTTATTTTACAGTTGGAAAACAATCAAGGGATTGATGGATATTTGTCTTTCTGGATTAGTATTACCGTAATTTTACGCGGGTTTTCTTTCTAGATGTGACTGCTGCTTGCTTATTCAAGATTAATTAAGCAAGAAACTCGTAGCTTTATTTATTTTTTACTTTTTATTCTGTTGAGAAAAAAGATATATTTGGTACTCTTTTGTTCATTTTGTTTAATGTGGATATTTTGCTTGTTTAATATATAGTTTGGAAAGGGGAACTGCAGTGATCGTGTGTAGAAACACACAGTATGCTATTATTAGGTATGGGCAGTGTTTCCACATTTGGTTTGTTTAAAAATAAAAATATATTATTACTGTTTCAAAATGGAATTTCATTAAGCTATAACTCAACCTTTCTACCCCCCTAATAATTGCACGCAAATCATTGCTCATCCTTTGTAGCTCGAGTACTGTTGTTGAGAGTTCATTCAGTATGATTTATGTTATGATTCATTTGGTTATCAACTTAGCTTTGTTTTGGAATTGATCGAGAAGATGGAATTTGGATTGTGTAGGGGTTTAGAAAGGTTGATCCAGATAGATGGGAGTTTGCTAATGAAGGGTTTCTCAGAGGGCAAAAACATCTTCTCAAGACTATTAGGAGGAGAAGAGCTCCTCAGACTCAGACTTCTCAGCAAACTCTAGAGGCTTGTGTTGAAGTTGGAACATTTAGACTGGATGAAGAGGTTGATCGATTAAGCCGAGACAAACAAGTACTAATGGTGGAGCTGGTGAAGCTTAAACAGCAGCAGCAGACTTCCAAAGCTTGCCTTCAACTTATGGAACAAAGAATTAAAAGGAATGAGAATAAACAGCAACATATGATGAGTTTCTTGGCTAGAGCAATGCAAAATCCCACCTTTGTGAAGCAACTAGTCCAGCAAAAGGACATGATGAAAGAGCTAGAAGAGGAGATTAGTAAGAAGAGAAGGCGATCGAGTTATCAAGGGCGCCGTGGTAATGTTGAGGTCGGGGAGTCTGGCCATGGTACTGAAGGAGTAACAACATTTGTTAAAATTGAACCTCGGGAGTTTGGTGATTTTTCTGAGTTTGAAGTTCCAGAATTTCTAAATCTGGCTATGAACATGCAAGAACTAAGTGAAAGCCAGGTGATCAACTTGGATGAAGAATGTATTGAGAAAGGAGAAGAATATGAAAATAAAGGTAAAAACTTCGACGAGGCTTTCTGGGAAGGTTTATTGAATGAGGATATTGACGAACAGATAGCAATATTGGGAGGTGACGGTGAAGGCGAGGAAGATGTAAACGTGTTGGTTGAGCAGCTTGGTTACTTGGGGTATAGTCCAAAGTAGAGGGCTTGAGATTTGCTGCTGCTGCTGCTTTGTCCTTGTAGCTTCGGTGCTGGAGTAGGAGCCTCTCTTCACTTCATGATTTCCCGTGGGTTTCATTGGGATATGCTGGCTGGCCAAAGCCAATAAGGCATCTCCAGATGGGTTTTATTTGGTATTTGATCGAGGAGACTGCATATATATACAATTGAAATAATGTACTCCAAGCAAGAGTATGTTTTCTTCGAAACTGATGGGATCTTTTAAGATGATACTCTTTCTCTTCTTCTTCATCCTTTTCAGTTTCATTGAATATTAACTTCTTTTCTTTTTTCACTTAGTTCTGCATGCGATTCATATCGACAGCCTTGTAGCTTCGAAAATCATCGTAATCTTTATTTATTTATTTATCATTAGTCTTAGTATCATATATGATCTTCTCAAGATTCAAATTTGTCTATCTAACTAGGGCTGGTTGAATTTTTTTATGAGGCTAGTAGCTATATATATATATATATATCACTCGATCGGTAAGCGTGCATGCTATCTGGCATTATAATTACAACAAATTGGATTTTTATTTTGTATAATTAAGTTTTTTATTTTAAATCATAGCCTAATTGTTTTTTTGGAGGTGAAGGTCGAATTAAAATTAAAAGATAAACTAGATAAAAACAGGTAAAATAGATCTAATTTGTTTGAAATTTTTATTTTATTTATTTATCTTTGACATAAAAGACCTAAAAAAACTCAAAAGACATTCATAAACTTACTTGTAATCTAAAAAAAACATCAAAAATATTCTTGCAATTAGATATGTCTCCTCGGGTAAGGATAAAAACAATACTTGTGTAAGACTATCTTCATGAAAATAAAACTTATTGATATATTTTTTTAATTTTTTGTGTGATCATAGTCATTGAAACATATTTTTGTCAACTTGATCCTCATTATTTTGAGTTTTTTTTCAATCATGAAAGTTGTTTGTTTTTCATTTTATTTTCACCCTCTGGTCAAAATCTTTATTTTTTATATCAATTTCGATCCTTATTAGGGTTCTTAGACTTGCATTTTTAACAAGTTGACTAAGTGTACATGTATATATACATTACTTACCATGTGCGATCTCATTTGTATCCTTAATTATCATGATTAGCAAGATTTAACGTAGTTTTCGGGTAACTGGTCATAATCTAGAGTGTGGACATAAGAAGCCATCATCTGTATTTTTGGTCCAATAGTAACACAGTGGGAGCATATTAATTATGATATATGAACATGTGCGGCTCTAATTAAAGAAGGTATGGCAACACCTTTACTTCCTCTTTTTATGGGCATAAGGGGTGGAAAGGCAGATCATGATCAGCTCCCCCGACGTAGGAAATTACGGTGCCACCACCAGAATTGAGTTGGATCCCACGAAGCTTCTTTTTCTTCTTTTTTCTTTTTTGGTCCTGTGAAAAGATAGGATTGCACATGCTGTGCACGAACGAACATGAGCTCGCTAGGATAGTTGGCATGTACCCAGGGCCTCTAAAGACTCCAGTTTTGTTCTGCCTGTAAGGTGTGCCCATGATTTCATTTCTTATGAGGTTTTAAAATAATTTTATATTATTTTTTAATATAGTTCTTTAAATAAATATTATTTGAGCTTGAAGTTTAAGAGACTCATAATTATATTGTATAAATTTTTTATTAATTTAATAAGTTAGAACAGGATGATAAAACTTAAACTCAATATATTTTATTAATTTAAAAACTCGAAATATTACACGGCTCAGACATTTTTTGTGACAGATATTGATCTCTACAGGACAGGAGGATAGTTTCAGCACTGCAATTAGAGTCGTTTCAATTCAACACCCCAGCAGCAGCTCACATGAACTGGGTAGGTTAGATTGATCTGAAGTATTTGGAAATATAGTAGCAGTTATATTTTAAAATATTTATATTTACTACTTAAAAATAATATATTTTTAATAGTAGGCTATTAAAATAATCTAAAAACAATAAAAAACAACTTAATTTCGGAAATCACTATAGCTCTCAAGGATTCATGGATTGGATTGTGGGTATTGGTATGGGGTTCACCAACCCCGGGATTCGGATCGCTTTGTTTTATTGCTATGGGCTTCTAGTGGAATTAAGAATGAACGTGGAATTTAATGATAATTCTCACTAATTAATTCAATGTGGAGCACTAATTAAAAATCAACGTCGTATATATATTCCGGGTTCTTAATGTGGAGCACTATTTATATAAGCTATATGGAGTTCCAAACCTCACAAAATCATCATGTTTTTGTTTTGACAGTTTGATAGATTGACTTTGAAATATCACAATAAATTGAATGAAGTTTACACGTGTGGGTAGACAATAAATTCAATATCACTCTTCCATCCAGATTTGTTAGCAGGATCCATTATTTAAATAAATAAAAATGTTTTGAACGTTGAAAAATAATTGTAATTGTAATTATATATCCGATATTCCTTTTTTTCTTTTTTTCATTTCTAATTGTAATTAATCTATTCTAACACTTTACCCGGCGTCGCTTCAAGAATCTTCCTTGGATTGCTACACTCAGGAAGTAAGTTCTACGATAGAGGAGTATTTTGACAGAGAAGAAGAGACGTCCATTATTAACTTTTAACTAGTTTGATGGCCGTATTTTGTTATGTACGAATCAAATAATTTTTATAATTGTTCAGATTAAAATATAATATTTTTATAAATAAAGTTTGATATAATGAAATAAATCAAAATACTATGTCATAACAACAGTAACATCGAAATGTTAACTTCTAAAATTATCATCACTATTACTGTCAAAACAATAACAATTATTAAACTACCTCGAGAGAAAAAAAAAGAAGCAAGTAAGAACAAAAACTCAAATTACTATTATTATTATTCTTAATATTAATATTATTATTGCGTAATAACAAAAAAACAAAATTATATCAGAGACTAAAAGAAGTCTAAAAACATTAACAAAAAAAACAAATAAAAAAATAAAATAAATGATAAAACAAAAATAAAAATTATTACCTGAAAAAAATCATTTCACTTGAAAATTAAAAAAATTGACCGCACTACGTTGCGGGCTGAGCAAACAATTTTTATGATTGTTGGGATTAGAGAAATTAATAGGATTTGTTGGTCTAAAATTAAAATATAATATCTATATATACGAAATATAATATAATAAAACAGATTACCACGCTCTATTATAAAAATAGCAAAATCAAAGTTTTAACATCTAAAATTATCATTGTTATTATTGTCAAAACAATTAAAATTATCAAATTATCCTGAGAGAAAAAACACTCAAAAACATTCACAAAAGAGTAGGCAAGAAAAATAATTAAATGTATTATTATTATTATTATTATGATGTTGATAATGAAAGAAACAAAAATAAATGAAAGACTGAAAAACATGCTAGAAACTTTAACGAAAGATAAAACAAAAAAATAAAATAAAAATAAAAATTATCATTGCTATTACTGTCAAAACAATATAAATTATCAAATCATCCGGAGAAAAAAACACTAAAAAACATTAACAAAAGAGTAAGTAAGAAAAACAATTAAATTATTATTATTATTATTATTGTGTTAAATACACTTATATATACATGGACAAAAGTAGGAATTATTCTATAAATATTAAAAAATAAAAGTATAAGGGCTAAAATGAAAATCAAATATAAAAGAATTAAAATCAAAAATTAAAAGTTCAAGAGCTGAAATGAAAATCACATTTATTAACATTTTCAATTAAAGGATAAAGTTTCAAAAATTGAATTTTTTGTACCGAATATATTAAGGCTTTTCAACCCAAACCGGAAATTAAAAGAAGGAGGACCAAAGTGAAACATTAACATTGAATTAATTGCAATCGAAGGACCAATTGAACTAAATCAAAATTTATATAACATAAATCAGGACCATAGTCAAAATTAAAAGTCAAGGGACCAAAGTGAAAAGCCACCAAAACCGGGGGCCTCTTCTACACTTTTACATGCAGGAGAGAGAGAAACGGTGAAACCAGCGTTAACCGGCCACCGCGGCGTCCACGTCCACGTCCACAGTGACAAAACACGCCGCACCGGGAGAAGATCAAGAGAGGCGCACCGACAGAGACGCCGGTAGCCTATTTTCGGCCACCCTATCAGCCTTCACACGCCACCTTAAATGGGCGTGAGGCGGAATACTGTCGGTCGCATGTCCCGCACGCGTCGACAGTATTTCAAAAAAAAACTAATAATGGCAATTACCGGTCTACCCGTGTGCCTAATTCATCAATTTTGTTTTATTAGAGGCTATATCCGTATTTAGCCATTTTAAAAAATATTTTTAAAAAAAGTTGCAGCAAACCGGACCGGTCCGTACACGCACAATTACATTCGTGACCCTCAGCCCGGAACAGTTTTTTGTCCTATTAGCGAGGTCAAAACCGTTAAAACACTGTTCATAATAGAGAGAGAAAAAAGGTGGACGAACTCGCACGACGCACGGATAGAAAATGTCCAGTCCATAGTGCAATGAGTCTAGTGCTACAGTGAATTTCTAATGTCTTTTAGTTTATTTTATAATTTGTAAACAAACAAATAAAGAAAAATATTATTGTTAATGTTTATGAATTTAGTTTGTTATTCAAAGTTTGTTACTGCAATTACTGCAGTGTAGTTTGTTACTGCAATTCTGCTGATTATCATTTTCATTTTTGTCTGCTTAAGTGTCAGAGGAGCATTGTCCTTCCTGCTAAATATCCTTTGCATACACTACGTATGTTTTTGCTTTCTATTAAATTGCAAGGCTATAAATGTCGAGCTTTAGTGCTCTATCATGACAGTCAATTAAATCCATTTTGTTTGCATCAATCTTTCAAGTATAACAATTGGTATCAGAGCTTCCCACTGAGGCCTGATAAATAAAAGAGAAAGCAGCAGCTTATATTGCAGCAGCAATATCAATATGTCAAGTGACAACACTGGATTCGTGCAACCAGCTATTCCAAGATTGGATGGTCATTATGATCACTGGAGTATGCTTATGGAAAACTTTCTAAGGTCTAGAGAGTACTGGAGTTTAGTAGAAGATGGCATCACCGAACCTGCTGCAGATAGTGTTCTTACTGAAGCTCAAATGAAAGCATTGGCAGACCAAAAGCTTAGAGACTTGAAAGCCAAAAATTTCTTGTTTCAAGCTATTGATCGTGTCACCCTGGAGACTATTCTCAAGAAGGATACAGCTAAAGACATTTGGGACTCACTAAAGCTTAAATATAGAGGGTCAGCTCGTGTGAAACGAGCACAGTTGCAAGCTCTCCGCAGAGAGTTTGAGATTCTTACTATGAAGGAAGGGGAATCTGTTACAGATTATTTTGCAAAAACTCTGGGCATTGCAAATAAGATGTATATCAATGGAGAGCAAATGGGGGATGTAATCATTGTCAAAAAAATTCTTCGCTCAATGACTTCCAAATTTGCTTATGTTGTCTGCACAATTGAAGAATCCAAAGATGTTACGAATCTTTCCATTGATGAGTTGCAAAGCTCTTTGCTTCTTCATGAGCAACGGATGACTAGCCAACCTGTTGAAGAAAAATTACTAAAAGTCTCTCTTAGTAATGACAGCAATCATGGAAGATCATCCACCTAGATGAATTATGGGAGAGGAAGAAATTATGGAAGAGGTGGACGTGGGAGAGGACGCTGAAATGAACATGCAAGAAGCTGGGATAAGGCAAAAATTGAGTGTTACCGTTGCCACAAACATGGACACTATCAGTATGAGTGCCCAGAATTAGTTCAGAAAGAAGAACAATCCAATTATGTTGAAACAGAAGAAGTGCTCTTGATGGCTTATATTGAGGAGCAGAAAGCACAACTAGATATATGGTATCTAGATTCTGGATGCAGCAACCACATGAGTGGGAACAAATCTCTTTTCTCATATTTAAATGAGAATTTTAGAGAGCATGTGAAGCTAGGAGATAATTCAAGCATCTCTGTGATGGGCAAGGGAAACATTCAAGTGCACATTAATGATGATAATGTGTACACAATTGCAAATGTGTTCTATGTTCCAACACTGAAAAACAACCTTATCAGTATTGGGCAGCTACAAGAAAATGGGCATACAATCACAATCAAAACAGGTTGCTGTCATATTCAACATCCAAGAAGAGGTCTAATTACTGAAGTCAAAATGACTCAAAATCATATGTTTCCACTACATACACGCAATAAACTTCCAAATTGTTTCGTAACAGATGTGCAAGATTCTACTTGGCTGTGGCACCTTCGTTATGGACATTTGAGCTTCAATGGTTTAAAAACACTTCAGCAAAAGAGCATAGTTACTGGCTTACCTCAAATACATTGCCCATCTCAGTTATGTGAAGAATGTACAAAAGGAAAACATCATCGTGAGTCTTTTCCACACACTCAGGTCTGGAGAGCACATCAAATACTGCAGCTAGTGCACTCAGACTTGTGTGGACCCATCAATCCAACATCAACCAGTGGCAAAAGATATTTCATCACCTTCACTGATGACTACAGTCGCAAGACTTGGGTGTACTTCTTATATGAAAAATCTAAAGCCTTTATTACATTTCAAAGATTCAAAGCCAAAGTTGAAAAGATGACTGGATGTTTCATCAAAAGCTTTCGCACAGACCGTGGAGGGGAATTCAATTCCAACAATTTTGCAAAATTCTGTGATGATAATGGAATTCAAAGACAATTGACCGCACCACACACGCCTCAGCAAAATGGCGTTTCAGAGAGGAAGATTCGCACAATTCTGAATATGGTGCGAAGCATGATGACAAACACTGGTCTTGCAAGAAATTTCTGGGCTGAAGCTGTCAACTGGAGTGTTCATCTATTAAATCGAAGTCCCACCTTTGCAGTCAAAAATATGACACCAGAAGAAGCATGGTCTGCTCGTAAACCATCAGTTGGGTATTTTAAGGTATTTGGGTGCATATGTTATGCACATGTACCAGATGAAACAAGAACAAAATTGGATGACAAAAGCATGAAATGCATTTTTCTTGGAGTCAGTGAGGAATCCAAAGCATATAGGGTTTATAATCCTATCTCAAAAAGGATTATTATTAGTCGTGATGTTCAATTTGATGAAGGGAAGTTTTGGGAATGGAACAGCACTACTCAGCCAAAAATCTTGACTGACATTGAAGAAACTGAAACACCAGGGGAACAGCCCAATGAAGTTCATCAGCTCAATGATGAACCACTGTCAACTCATATTGCAGCACAACCAACGCAACTTCCACTCTCACAGTCATCAAACTCACTGGTATCTCAACGTCTCAAAAGACCAGTTATAAAGCCAGCTAGACTAATGGATTATATCAGTGGGGATGAGCTATCAGATGATGAAACCTTAGCACATCTTGCCCTGTTTGCAGACAATGATCCCATCTCTTACAGTGAAGTTGTCACAAGAAACACTTGCAGAAAGGCTATGGATGCAGAGATCACAGCTATTGAAAAGAATGGAACGTGGGAATTAACAGATTTGCTCGAAGGTGTCAAGACTATTGGGGTTAAATGGATATATAAAACAAAGTTAAATGAAAAGGGTGAAGTTGACAAACACAAAGCTCGGTTGGTGGCTAAGGGATACACACAAGAATACGGGATTGACTATGATGAGGTTTTTGCCCTAGTTGCTCGATTAGATACCATTCGCATGGTGGTATCAATGACTGCTCAGAATGCTTGGGAAATATTTCAATTGGATGTGAAATCTGCGTTCTTGCAAGGTGAGTTAGATGAACAAATTTTTGTTGAGCAACCTCCAGGTTACATACAGAAGTGAAATGAACAGAAGGTGTATAGGTTGAAGAAAGCTCTTTATGAACTGAAACAAGCTCCCCGAGCTTGGTATAGTCACATAGAAACATACTTCTGCAATAATGGTTTTCAGAAATGTCCATATGAACACACATTGTTCATCAAAACCGAGAAGGGAGGTAAAATTCTGATTGTTTGTTTATACGTAGATGATTTGATTTATACTGGAAATAGTGATAATATGTTTCTTGAATTCAAACAATCTATGATGAATGAATTTGAAATGAGTGATTTGGGGAAAATGTGCTACTTTCTTGGAATCGAAAGCAAACATCTGAGGGAGTGTTCATTGGACAGAAGAAATTTGCTCATGAAATCCTTGAAAGGTTTCATATGGCTGATTGCAACTTTGTTAGTAATCCAGTCATTCCAGGTTTCAAGTTAACAAAAGATGTTGAAGGAGAAAAAATTGACAGCACGTACTACAAGCAGATTGTTGGAAGCTTATTGTATTTGTCATCTACTAGACCTGATATGATGTTCACTATCAGTCTTCTTAGCCGATACATGGAAGCTCCCACTGTTCTGCACCTCCAAGCCGCAAAAAGGGTCCTTCGATACTTACAAGGCACAACAGACTATGGCATTCTATATAAAAAGGGAGATAGCAGTGGCTTGGTTGGCTATAGTGACAGTGACTTTGCTGGAGACTTGGATGGCAGGAAGAGCACTTCAGGACAATTTTTCATGTTCAGTTCTGGAGCCATTTCCTGGTCTTCAAAAAGACAGCAAATTGTCACCCTGTCTACAACCGAAGCTGAATTTATTGCAGCTTCTTCTTGTGCATGTCAAGCCGTGTGGTTAAGAAGATTACTGGGAGAATTGGGATACACTCAGCAGGGCCCTACTTTGATTCACTGTGATAATACCTCTACCATCAAACTCTCATGAAACCCAGTGCTACATGGAAGGAGTAAACATATTGATATAAGGTTTCATTTTCTTCGTGACTTTACTAAGGATGGTATTGTTGAATTGATTTAGTGTCAAAGTCAGAATCAAATTGCAGATATATTAACAAAGCCTTTGAAGCTGGAAACATTTGAGAAACTGCGAAGTCTTCTTGGTGTCTGCTCAAAGCCATGAAGATAAACTGGAATCTGTGAGATTTTTTCAGTTTAAGGGAAGGTGTTAACGTTTATGAATTTAGTTTGTTATTCAAATTTTGTTACTGCAATTACTGTAGTGTAGTTTGTTACTGCAATTCTGCAGATTATCATTTTCATTTTTGTCTGCTTAAGTGTCAGAGGAGCATTGTCCTTCCTGCTAAATATCCTCTGCATACACTACGTATGTTTTTTCTTTCTGTTAAATTGTAAGGCTATAAATGCCGAGCTTTAGTGCTATATCATGACAGTCAATTAAATCCATTTTGTTTGCATCAATCTTTCAAGTATAACAATTATGTGGGGTCTTGAAATTAAGGAGCAATTTACACGTTGGTGGGCTGGTCAGCTAAAGCCGAACCCACTCTTGACCAGGATGAACTAAGCATTCTCGATCTCCTGTTTGTAATTCGAGATTTCTCAATTGAGTTGGCCCAATAATGCGATCGAGAAGAACCTCGCACCCCAAGTGGGATGAGATCGTAAAATTAATATGAAAAAGTTGACTAATTTAGGAGTATCTATCATTCAGCACAACTCTTGTTAAAATTTCTAGCGATGTGTTTTTATTGTTTTTGGTTTATCTTCAAAGATTCATGAAAAAAAAAATTAATTTATTGTAAAAAATATTTAAAAAATAAATAAATAAATATTATTTTAATATATTTTTAAATAAAAAATATTTTTAAAAATAACTCAACCATATCTCAAACGACTTAGTCCAAAATTGTACGGAGATCACCAAACAGCATCCAAAATTTGGATATCAATCATATCATCCTCTCCGAATCTTTCTTTCTTTATTTTTACTTCATCATTTTTTATACATTTCATAGAGCGGGAAAATGGGTGAAGGATTATATTTTTTCAACCATTCTAGGAGGTGTTTGGTAAAAATTTATAGAATGTTGTTTTTTTCTTTCCCTTGAAACACGCATCAAATTAATTTGAATTGTTTTTTCATTTATCATCACTGCTATTTGTTTTTCCCTTTCCACCAATATCAAAGCCTTCAATTTACGAATTTATCAAGAGTTCTTGTAAATAATTAATTGTTCTTATAACAAGTATTCATCCCTTTTGTATCCTACACAAACGCTACCTTAAGTTTCACGCAGGTCAGGAGGAAGGGGAATTTTTTTTATGATAGTCAACATCTAACCCTGAAACATTAACCATGCTAGAAGGAAGTGTCACTTAACCATTTTATTTAAAAGTTTAAATATACTTCACCATATTATGTTTTTAACACATATTTTAAATGAAAATTTCTTTGAATTTGAAACTTGTATAAATTCATACTATCTTGTGTTTAATTTTTATTAAATAGAATGAGATAGTAAGATTTGAACTTGTAACTATTAGGTCTATAAGGTTATGATATTATGTTAAAGAATTGTCTCATCTAAAAATTTAAATTAAGAATTTAAATTTTTAGATGAAACATCAAAATATAATTTATATTATTTTATAATATTAAAAAGTAAAAACAATACATAATGATATCATCAAGACACAAGAAAGTTAATGACAAGCAAATTGACTACAGTAAGGTAGTGGTAAGTGTCTATTTGAGAGTATAGTTAAAATTATTTTTGAAAATATTTTTTATTTAGAATACATCAAAATAATATATTATTTTTTATATTTGCACATGAAAATAATTTAAAAACATCAAATTTTTTTAATATAAATAATAAAAATTAATTTATTTAAAAATATTTTTGAAATATAATATCAAACCATCTAACGAAATTTTACAATGTAGGTAAGTTGAGCCCTTGGGATTTTCTGGAAATGAATTATGCGAGGCAACAGGCAACAAGTTCTAAGAAATCACATAATATGACGCCAATTAAATTCGTTGTCAATTAGTGAGCATTTTATAACTTGAAACCTTTATTCTTGGAGAAGTGCTTTGTCTACTAAAAATATGAAATTAATTTCCGCAGTTTATTCAGTCACTGTCACTGTGAGAAAAAAATAAATAAGACCTTTTTTTTTCTCTTTTCCATAGCTTTTAAAGATTGCAGACAACATAAAAAAGAAAGCAAAAAAAAAAAAAAGAGCAGGGGTAGCAAACGACTACGAACAAGGAGATATGGTCCTCATAGTTATTTTGATGCTGATGATTGATAAGAAATACAAAAAAAAAAAAGAGCAGGGGTAGCAAACGACTACGAACAAGGAGATATGGTCCTCATAGTTATTTTGATGCTGATGATTGATAAGAAATACAAAAAAAAAAAAAAAAGAAGGTTTTTCACTTTTCGTTGTTGAGACGAACCAATGGTGACTTTGGTTAAGAAACGCTGCAGTTTATGTTAAAAAATCATGTGGTTTCTTGGCACCATTTAATAAAAAAAACGTCCTTTTAGCCCCATAATATGTGATAAAGAAGCAGAAAAGGAGAGTTGGAAAGAGAAAAGATTGGTGGAGACATCGAATTCCGGCCATAACCATTGCTCAGGCTGCCGCCATTAAATAAGAATTTGTGTTATGAATAGTCTATGATAACAGGTGTGTGCTTTTTCACCATAGGATTTTGACCATTTTGTTTCCAAATTCTAGATCCAAAAATTTCAACCAGAACTTGAATTAATTTGTATTTTTCATATGATTATGGAACTTGGGGTGAAGTATTTATAATATAAAAAATATTTGGTAATCATAAAATGCGTAAATCATAACCTTTAAGATTGTGTTTGTTTTCCGGAAAGTGGTTTCTGGAAAACTACTTTCCAAACTTTCCTGTGTTCGTTTGCCATTAGAAAAGTTGGTCAATGGAAAACACTTTTCACTCAAAGAAAAATTTAGCTTGGTTTTCAGGAAAGTGTTTTCCGGAAAATTTGGGCGGAAAACACTTTCCAGAAGTTGTGAAAAATTTAGAAATGTCATTATTTGCTGATTATATAAAATTTGATCATCAAACTTTTGATTGCTATATATAATTTATTTTGAATATTTATTTTTCAATTCCATCTCTTAAAATTTAATTTTTATATTAATTTTGGTCCTTATTTTTATAATTGCTATTTGCTTTTTTCTTATCATTTTTTTATTGAAATTTTTTATCTATCAAATTTGGTCCTCATTTTTTTATTGTTACTTATTTTATTTGAAATAATTTATGAAATGTTAATTATTATTATTTTAATTTATTCACCTTTCATTTTTTTTTTTAATTTTTTAGATTTGATCTCTATTATTTTTATTATTATTTATTTTATTTGAGATAATTTATGAAATTATATTTTTTTTCAATTTCATTCTCATTCAACTTTTTAATTTGTAAGATTTGTTCCTCATTATTTTAATAAACTTGAGAAAAATAAAACATTAATAAGTTATTTTTCCAGCTCATTTTCCATGACATAACTAAACACTGGAAACTGTTTTCCAACTTATTTTCCATTACACTACCAAACATCGGAATTCACTTTCCAAAAGGAAACCACTTTCCTACAAACAAACGGAGCCTAAAATTCCCATCGTCATAATTTAGTTGTCGTTAAGTAGTATACCCTAATGAATTTAAAATATGTGATTAGAAACATTTTTCATTGGAGAATTGGAAAAAATATTTGTAATCTAGGTTTATGATTTATTAATTTGATGCACAATTCATTTGTTTAGTTTTTTCATATAAAATACTTGCAGAATTTTTTTTTTATGGAATCTTAAGGTTTTGTTTGGCATTACGTTTTAAAAGAGTTTATGAAAACAATTGATTTTTTTTTATTTTTTACTTTAAATTAAAGTTTTTTGGTGATTTTAGATTAATTTCATGTGTTGATTGATATGACTAGATTTCATAGCATATATAAATATCCATGTCGAATTATCAAGAATGTATAAGCAATAAAGTGGAAGCATACCTAAATCCATATTCGAAAGTCGCTCTCTAAAGTTGTACGGATGACCTTCCAAATTAACACGTTCTCCTTTGAGAGCTCTTTGATTCTCTCTACCTTAACCTTATTTTCTCTCTAATGATAAGATGTGACCTTCCACATTAACACGTTTTCCTTTGAGAGCCTTTTGATTCTCTCTATCTTAACTTTATTTTCTCTCTGATGATGAGATGTTAGAATGAGAATGAAGAAGCACGTGTAATCTGGGGACCATGACTATATATATAGAAAACAAAGTACCTTTTGGTATTTTCACATTTTTGTATTTCTATTTTCGAATAACGTTTTAATCTCTATATATTAAAGGTCAACACCTTATTAGATATACCAAAAACCCAACTACCTAAAAATACTTAGCAGATCAATTTTAATTAGGTTTCATTTTATTTGATAGTCCACAAACACATAATTATTCTCATATAAGCTCAATGTTGGATTAATGATCCAATATTGATGTCAAAAATAATTTTTAAAAAATAAAATAAAAATTATTTTGATACATTTTTGAATGAAAAACACTTTAAAAAATATCCTAAAACACAATACCAAACATGTGCTTAGTGAATTAAAATAGGATTTTCCAGTGGATCCATGACAAGACGAAACCATTTGTGCTTGTGTTGGGAGTGTTGTTGCGGTTATTTTTTAAAGTATTTTTTGTTTAAAAATATATTAAAATAATGATTTTTATTTTTAAAAATCATTTTTGATATGAAAATAATCTAAAAATATATATAAAAATTAATTTGAAAAAAAAGTAAAAAAAAAATTAAGTTTTTCGAAAACATAAACGTAGTATACAGGAAACACTAAGTTACCGACAAAAAGGAAATCACGAAATAAAATATATCTGCGGCACACTTTGAAAAATGTCCGTTACGTAAGGATTTTCGAATTTGAAACCAACCTCATGCTAACCGAGGCTTCGAAATCACACACAAAAGTGCCAAAAAGGACCCATGATGAGCTCAGCCTCTGAAGGCTATCTTAATATCTTAACGCGCCGACAGCATACCCAGGCAAGTTCCGTCTTGATCATTCTTACGTTATTCATGTATCGGTGAATGTTTGAGACACTGTTTTAGTTTTTTCATCTATGGTTTATAAAAAAAATTAAAAAATATTTTTAATTATGATTTTAAAAAGAAAAGGGTAAAAAAATATCTTATTAAAACTGCTGTGAAATAGGTTTATAAATATAAAGTAAATAAATAATAGTGTTTAATGAATAAAAAAACAAATATAAAACACGATTATACATGGGATTTAATATATTAAAAAAAACATAAATTGTTTTGTTACTAAACAGTTTTTTCCTGTAACCGAGAAGAAACAAAAGTTATCCTCGTACCAAATGCGCTATTTATATTTCCACAAATTATCTTCTCTCTTTCTCGCCTTTGCTCGAAGAATTCAGCATACAAATTTTATCACCCACATAATTAAAGAGAGGATGGTAGAGATTAAAAGGCTTGGAAAAATTAGAATGGCTCAAACTTGCTCCAGAAGATGCATGCCCTTGTTTTACTGACTCCTGAACTGTTTTTACTCTATCAATTTTACCCTGGGATAAAACTACACTTTCATGTGTTCTCTTTATACTTGGGCTTGTTTGAAATTATGTTTCAAAACTATTTTTGAAAATTTTTTATTTTTTATTTTAATTTTTTTTTAGATCTTTAATATAATAATATCAAAAATATTTTTTAAAAATAAAATAAAATATCCTAAACTTAGAATGACTCAAATTTGCTATGCATGCCTTTGTTTTTACTCAATCCTGAACTTTTTTTGCTATATCAATTTTACCATGGATAAAACTACACTTTCATGTGTTCTCATTTTATTTAGTGTTTATTTGACATTGTGTTTCAAAAATGTTTTTAATTTTTATTATAAATTATTTTTTTTGTTGTTTTTAGATCATTTTTTATATGATAATGTCAAAAATAATTTTTAAAAATAAAAAAATATTATTTTGATGCAATTTTAAATAAAAACACTTTGAAAAACAATTTCAACCACACTCTCAAACAAACATCTTAGTTTGATTACGTAAAATCCCTTATTCAAGATAATCCAAGACTTATTTGTATCCGACATTCAGCGTGGATTAAAGAAATAAAAATTACTAGTAAGGCCATGTTTGACATGGCGCTTTAAAAACACTTTTGAAAAAAATTAAAATTAAAAATTTATTTTTATTTTTTACTTTCATTATTTTTTTTAGTATTTTTTATAATTTAATGTGGTGATATCAAAATAATTTTAAAAAATATATATTTTAATACATTTCTCAATTAAAAACACTTTAAAAAATAATCTTAATCATATTTATGAACGGAGAATAATAACTTGAGAAGGGTGATGGTAGTGTCAACAGTGTTGTCACAGTTATTGGAGCATATTATTTATTTATTTTGTATTTGTGTTAAAAGAGAATGAACAAAAAGTCTAGTTGACCAAATTTGATGTTTTGGATAGAAGGTTTTTTTAATTGTCAAACTGTGGGGTAATTTAATTTCAATCTTTTTAGTATGTGTGTATATAACTGGTTATTCTACTTTGCTTTGCTCGTGATGTGAATATATTTAGTGAGAAAAAGAATACGTAACCACTCATGAAACTAAAAAACCAACCATCAGAACTCGGAAGCACCTTCGATCGAGCTATCAGGTACCCGGCATCCATTGATAAAATCCAAAATAATAATCATAATAACAACAATAATATAAATTACACGTCGTGTCTCTCATGTAATTTCCACACATGTGATGTCGATGCATATATCTTTTAAATATTCGAGGTGAGCAGAGATTGACCATTTCCTCGCCACAGCTCGTGAGTGCGGCTGAAAAAGAGATCAGAAGAAGCGAAGTATTTACTTTCATTTAAAATTACTTTTTTATATTTAAAATTATTTTACTATACTAATTTTAAAAATATTTTTGAATATTTTAAAAAATAATTAATTGCACAATCACCTTTTATTTAACTTAACTTCACCATTTTTTAGATGGCACGCATCGTTTTCTTACATGTAGAATATAATTCATAAAAGTCGAGTCAATTCTAAAGTCCTTAAATTCCAAGTCAACGGTGATGATTTTTATTTGGACATACATCGGTGGCACGTCCAACACAGGATCAAATTTCCACAATAAAAATTACTGGTCGCTTAAGTGTGTATTTTATGACGTAGAGTAGTGAATCGTGTACTTTTTAATTAAAGATATATTAAGGTTATATTTTATTATATATATTATCTCTATATCAATAAATCAAAATTATAAAAAATAAACTACTGATTTATTAATTTAAATAAAAAATAATTTAAAAACACTTAAAAAATAAACTCAACCACGTCAATAAACATCACATAATTAACTGAAAAGCGAGGATCAATTAACGTGACAAACACAGAAAAGGAGCGGAAATACACGTGTAAGAGCATTTTCTATTGGCATGGAAAATGCTTCACAAAAACTGAAAGGCGGTGAGTCCTTATCTAGCCAAGAGTTCTTCCTGTAACATGAAAGCTAATTCTCCAGGTTATGGGTAAAATAGTGAATTAATTAAAAACACTATTGGAGGATAGTATTTAGCAGATTCCAGGGGCTACTGCGGATGAAGCGAAAAACAGCGTGCAAATGACAACAAAACTGCGACCAATAGAGATACTTCACCTTCCAATTTTATACAAAGACTTAAATGCCCCACCTTCTCATGGTATGGATACTATCCATTGATATTTCTCAAAATATTACTCTGTATAAAATCATATGAAAGTAATAAATATATACATATATTTGAAAATTTATTATTGATTTTATCAAATCAAAACATTATGAGAATATTTAAAAAATATTTTAATATTTTTAACAAAAATCATTTTGAAAAAAACACTTAACACCACATCAAGTTAGCTCTCATTGACCCGCATTTCCATTGGAAATTGGATAATTATTAATAAATTCTGAGATGATTTTATCAATAAAAGAAAAGAAATATAAAATACAACATGGCGCACTGAGTGCCAGCAACGCAAAAATAAAAACTGAAAAATGAGTTGAAAAAACAACAAAATAATTATGTAAGATATATCGAGTAATTTCCACGGGAATGAGATTTGCAGCATCACAATCAGAGTCACAATCCATCCTCATCCCTCACCCTTGACAAGCGAACAACCCTCTTCATCAGTTTGATATGCGAGGAAAGGCTATTACCACGCTGGCTCATAATTTCCAGCCCTCCCCTATTTATTGTTTGTGGCAGCAATTGGGGTGCCCGTACATAATCTTTCCAAGACAGTCTCATTAAATTAAAGATAACTACTAAATCAAAATACCTTTGTTTTCCTTAATTACCGATCTGTGAGGTTGCTGCCTTTTTTTAAAAATGAAAAAAAATGTAGTAAATAAAAATGGGAGGACAAGGAAGTCAAATTACTAAAACCGAGCCATCATCATCCTTAATTCCTTATTGATACCATAAGACCATTCTCCCCTTCAATAAAATTTCTTCAAAAACTTCCTTCCTAAGCTCCTCCCTTCGCGAGCACACCTCATACTAATTTCTCAGTATCCATTACCATTTACATTCTCTCTAAAAAGCCAGACAGATCCGAAATCACCATAACTACCTCACTCTCCATCTCTACGATGCCAGCCAATTAAGATCGGCGGACTCGCTTCGTAACCAAAGTTGACTCAGCACTCCTCAACACGACCGACTCAATAATTCCAATGGGAGCAGTGCCTTCTACGCCGAGTCTCTCCGGCGCCCGTCCTCAGGACGCGGCCGGTTATTTAATCGGTTCCTTTGTCGGTGAGAAGTCGTTTCCTATAGGTTCTGATTTCTGGCAGAAACTTCTCGAACTCCCTCTCAATCTCCATTGGCCTACTCACCGTGTTCACGAAGCCTGCAAGCTCTTCGGTCAGTTCATCGCCAAACCTCTTGTCTTCATCCATGCCTAATTCTGCATCATAGGATCTATTTTTTCTTTAATTATTACTACTTTATTTGCATATTAACCTCATAATTATGTTTTTAGTGTCGTTACTTGTCTGTTTATTGGATCTGCAATGCTTTGATAATTATAGAGATTATGTATTTTTGTTTTTAATATTTGCTCTGTTCTTCTCCTCTGTGCAGCACAAAATAACTGTAATACAAGGCATCTAGCGAAGATTTTGATTCACTTATCGTGGTGTTTGCAAGAATGTGTTTCGAATTCTGGTGCCCTGTCGGAAGTTTATGCGAAGGCTGTTAATGCGGTCTACATTTCTTCTATTTTTTTGAAGTATTTAATCGAAAATGCTCAAAGCAATAGCATCGAGGAATTTCATTTGTCATTGAATGAGAGCGAACCAGCACCGAATAGTTTCAAAACAGGTAGTTTATTCTGTTACATCAAATATTTATTAGCCGCCGGGTACTTTGATATCATTATGATATGGTAGCTAGTGAAAATTAGAGCCGGTGGCAGGGTATAGGTTTGTTTCAAAGCATCCGGCAACATAAGTATTTAGCCTATTTTCTTTCTTTCATGATTTAAATGGGGGGGGTTGTTTAGCCATCTTTTTGCTTCAAAGGAAAATAATCTAATAGCGATGGGGATGCCGATGAGCTGCACTTTTATTGTAATATTTGAAATCAAGCTTTCCTACTGCATGCAATTGTTTCCAAGTTACGAGTTTAAACTAGATTAGCATTAAGATTATTATGCAAGTAAATGCAATTGCTATAGAAGTTTCTTAAAGTTTAGTTAAGCTAAACATCTGGGTGAACAACCGATGAACTCTGCCTTTGTGGTCGGCTACACATCCTCAAACATTAAATGATGGAAAGTGACGGAGGTTGAAAGTAAGTTGGATTTAAACTTCTGGACTTCCAAGGTCTAATTTTAGGTTAAAGTTTGGTGTCTGGCTGTTAGAATTTATTCATCCAATTCCCAAGGAAGCCAATCCATGTACTTTAGACTCTCTGCTTTCAGTTTTAGTGAATTGTTTGTTTGACAACTATGCTTTCCATTACCAGCAAATCATTGTAGGCCTGAATTTTGGGTTTCCATATGTGCAGATCAAAACATCGAGAGTCTTGTCATGCATAATGTGCTTAACTTTATTGGTTCCGTAGAAGTAAGGTACACCATGGATTTCTCACCATGTTTACTATTTTAAGACTTTGTGAAATTTGCTCTTCTAAAATGTATTATTTTTGTTTCAAGTCCAAACACATACCTTCTACACCAAGAGTTACTCAATTTCATGCTTGTTGCAATGTCAACCCAACTTCTTTACGGGCCAGCTCCAGGACCGACCGATATGAATCCTTTTATTGATGCAGCAATGGCTCAGGTTAGTGGATGAAACTTGACTTAATTTCTTGCTCTAAATTCTGAATTCTTCAGATCTTTCAAACTTATTATGTATGCTTTCCATAATTTGCAGGAAAGTTCTTTGGTTAGATTGGTTGTTCGGAGATTGCTACTTAATTATATAATACGACCTCGTATCCCATTTAACAGTGCATCATACCCAGTATTTTCTGGCGGGAGTCAGCCTGGAGTTTTGCAAAGAGTTAGTTCTGCAGCTGGTATGATGTTCTTATTAGATTTTTTTTTAATAGTCTTGAACTAGTTAGTTTTCTCACCTACAGAAAGGCTTGAACCACTCAGGTCTGTTACATGGAACTCTCTAATATATATTTACTATATTTATTTATTTTGTGTCATTTGCATTTCTTGATGCATGCTTTTAAATTGGGACGTATTTACCAGACTAATACTGAGGCTACCAATGTCATTACATTAAAATTTTCTCCTTTGTTTAAAGTGGAGCATATATTTCTCTAACTTCTCTCAATTTGATTTGTATGCCTTGTTTAGCTTTTGTATATTATTTTCTCAAGCCAAGGTTTTCAAGAATACTATTTGAAACTCAGTGACGATTCTTTTTTTTTTTTTTTGCATCAGTGCTCTTGTTGACATTATATATTTGATTTGCAGCCACTTTTGTTTTATTACCATTCAATTATTTGGTCAGTTCAACTGGTGATGGCTCAAGAAATCCATTGGCAGACATCAGTCTTCACGTGTTGCTTATACTTAATTATTATCGTAAGAGTGTTGTGGGTGATGAGTCCCTGACAGACAGAAGTGATGACAGTGCCACTTCAGATTCTCTTTCCAAAGGAAAAACATACTTCTCTGACAATCCTTATTGCAAAGCCTTAGAAAATGCAAGGGATATAGAATGTGAGATCTTCTTTTTGCCAATTTCGTTTTCAAATACTTTGGCATGTTGTAGGTTGTTGCCATTTTGCTGAACAGTACAATGCTTTCAGTTGATCGTGTAGATATCGAGGGGAACGCGCACAGTGGGTCACATGTGAGATTGCCATTTGCATCTCTGTTTGATACTCTTGGCATGTAAATATCTTACTTTTTTACCTCTATGACGACAATAATTTCTTTAGTTTGAGTTATACTAGTGTTTTCATTTGATCAGATGTATATATGCAATGCATGTGTGGTTAAAAAGACAAACAAAAAAAAGAAAAAAGAAAAAAAAGCTCATTGGCACCTGCTTGCTTGGTTGCTCCAATTTTCATTGTCCAAGCAACAACATTTGAAAGTTTCATCCCCCAATCTATCTAGAGGCATTCAGAGATTTTTATTGCCAAAGGTTGTTGTAGCTAGGAATTTTGAGAAAAAAATTTAACTTCTTGAAGGACTTTACTGCTGCTTTTACATAAGAATGGGCATAACCTGTCTCTATCTCTTGAAGTATTTCTTAACAAGCTCTCCCTCTGCAGGTGCTTGGCTGATGAAACTGCAGTCCTATTGCTTTACACACTAGTGCATGGAAACTCTGACTTTTTGGAGTATGTTTTAGTGCGAACGGATCTGGATACATTGGTACGAAATATCAGCTCAATCTTTTTCCTGCTTGTTGTAAAGAAATAAAAAATCTTTTTCAAAATTTTGAACCCTAAGGCATTACCAAATTAAAGTATAGGCACTGACGAAGCAAATTACATTCATTACATAATGGAATTGGAAGCATTTGTTTCCATTACCCAAGATTATAGTTTTTATGATCATGTCTGTAATGATCATGGCAGTTGGTGTGGCCACTACTCTGGAAACTTGTCAATTTTTTACATTTTTATTCTACAAAGTCTTGCAATAACCTATTATTTTATGCATGTGTTAGACGAAATTCTTGATTTTTTTACCATCTACTATGTTTTCAGTCAGAAATCTTGTTGGGACTAGCATTCTTGTTCTAGCAAAATTATTAAGAATATGCATGTCAAAGACAAGTTTCTAAAATTTGTAAACGAATCATGTTCGGTGGTTGCTACCACTATGTGGTCCTGATGACTTTGTAACTGAAACTGTGACCAAAAAAAGACCACGACCATGATTCTAAACCATGCTACTAAATCCATTTTGAAGGTGGCACCTTTTAGCCTTGGGCCTGAGGTGACTGCAACTAGCATACTTCTAGAAGCTTTTACCAGGTGTAATCTACAATCAATGATTGTAGGGAGCTAAGGAATCATGATTATATTCAAAACAATATTCAAGATAATTTTGCTTTGACTCCCTAATTTCATGGATTTATTTTCATATTCCTCATAAATGTTATAGGATATGGATGCTGTTTCTTGAATTTACAAGCATATGCTATGCAATGAGTGTATTTTAGTTTAATAGGTTTTGCTTGACATGTTATTTAGCATGTAACTAGCTCTTGAGATCAATGAGATTCTTAGGTTTTCTTGATATTTGCGTTGGCATTTGATGTTTACCTTTGCTGTTACTGTGGCTGCAGTGCAGCTTAATAACCTGTTTTTTCACAATGAGATCTACAGTTAATGCCAATTCTGGAAACACTGTACAATGCTTCAAAGAGGACATCCAATCACATATACATATTGCTGATTATACTTCTTATACTTAGCCAGGATTCTTCGTTTAATGCAAGCATTCATAAGATGGTACGAATCACTTCCATTTGCCAACTTTCAATCTTATTTCCAAGAGGTGTATTGTTTTTCCTGTTATTATTTCCTTGCACTGTTCCCACAGGTACTGCCAAGCATTCCATGGTATCAAGAACACCTTCTTCATCGAACATCCCTTGGTTCCCTAATGGTCATAATTCTTATAAGAACAGTGAAGTATAATCTATCTAAGCTGCGGGTATGTTTTTAAGTATTTAGATAATTAATTCATGTTCAAATTGTTTCTTTGTCCCTCTTGAAGCTGTTATATCCACCTGCCATGGCTCATGTTTTGGAATTTGTTAAATCCAGTAGATCTTTTAATATAGAAACAAACTGAAGTTCTCGTATATTGTATCACAACAGAAGATCTATTAGGTTCTGTTACCATAGTCCATGTTCTCCTATTGATTCTAGTGTATTCACATCTACTTAGTTTGCTTGTAATTGATCTATATGTGTTAAAAACTTCTTCCACTCTGCCTTCTGTAAATATTTTAAATTTGTAACAGGATCTCTATCTTCATACAACTTGTCTAGCAACTTTAGCAAACATGGCTCCTCATTTTCATCATTTGAGTGCATATGCATCACAGAGACTTGTTAGCCTATTCTATATGCTCTCACGCAAGTACGTCACTCTCATTTTGTTTCTTTTCTTCTTCATTTACCACATTACATTAATACTTTGATAACTCAGAAGCAGTCTTTTCTTTTCTGGTATTCTTGCATTATCTTGTCTGTTGATATTGCATGTTTAGGTATAACAAGCTTGCAGAACGGATAGATGATAAAATGGGGAAGAGTGGCTCTTTCGGGCAAGACAGCCTTGCTGAAGATCTGGTAGTCACCATGGTCTTTGTTTATGATAAGACTCTCATAGTGGGAATATTATGCCATGGAAGGCTACCACATTTTTTTAATTGTTTTCCATGTTAGCTAAACTAGGTTGTTTCTATTGCAGTCAGCAGAATTGCATATTTACACAGACTTCTTGAGAATTGTCCTCGAAATATTAAATGCGATTTTGACTTATGCTTTACCACGCAATCCCGAGGTATAATTTCATGTGCATAGTTACTGTTATGTGCAATCCTCTTCCTTTACAAGAACAATCATGTACCTTCCCTTTGTTTCTCCTCATTTCTTTTTTTGGCAGGTAATATATGCAATAATGCACAGGCAAGAGGTTTTTGAGCCGTTCAAGAATCATCCTCGCTTCAGTGAACTGATTGAAAATATTTACATGGTATCACTTGTAGTTTTTTGTATGTAAACGTCAATTTTCCTGAATAAATTGATGCAGAACTCTAGGAAGTTGTTTTTTTATCAGTCTATCAGCTTTTCTCAATATCTAGATAATGCTCTTTTCCTTTACCTGATTGTGTCTCATAGCATGAGTCTTTTGGCCTTTGTAGGTTTTAGATTTTTTCAATAGCCGCATCGATTCCCAAACACATGATGGTGAATGGTCAGTGGAGAAAGTCCTACAACTCATAATTATGAATTGTCGATCATGGCGGGTTGAAGGCATGAAGGTTAAAATAGCTTTGGAAATCAGAAGCCTTGCCTAAGTTTGAATATATTGTCTCGATGTGTTTTTTTTTTTACATTTTAATGTGTTTTTCTTTATTATATTTGGCAGATGTTTACTCAATTGCATTTCTCATACGAACAAGAGAGTCACCCAGAGGAGTTCTTTACACCATACATTTGGCGTGTGGCTTTAGCCCATCGGTACTGTTCCTCTACCACTTGCCTAGCTCGGAATCATGCTAGATTTAGCTGGATATACTACTAATAACTATGTTTTTGTCTCATGCTCTCTTTTTTCAGTGGACTGAGCTTCAATCCCAGTGCCATTAATCTGTTTCCAGTTGACCTGCCAATAGAGGCAAGTTCTAGATTTGCTTTGAATTTCAAAGATATCAACATGTTGATGTTATAGTCCATCTTTTGTTACATATGCTTTCCGCTCTTCAAATGTTTCATCTTTTGAGAGTTATTGAACCGAGTTTTCTGGCAAATGTTCTGTTTGTGGAAATAGCAAGTGGAAACCATGTTTTAATCATCTATTCAATCCCATCCCTATCAATTCTTAAACCAATCTCTTCTTTTTTTCTCAATCTAGTGTTGGAATCCATGTCAAGCTGCACTAATTCTTGATTTGCTTTCATACTAATCAACCAGAAGCACTCGCTAGTTACTAATTAAAACCTTAATTATTCTGTTAATGTCTTTAAAAATAATCCAATTTTCTGAAAGACTAATCAAAATACAGGAGAGGAGCACTCATTCATGGCCTCTGAAATTAGGAGGTTTTAGTTTTTTCTGTAAAACATTATAGGGAGTGGCGTCCTCTAATTTTGACAAAAGGATTTCTTGTAAGGGAGGCTGTGAGAACCAAGCTACACAGGTTAAGATAGGGTACTCAGCATCATACAGAAAAAAAGTGCTGTTTTGGGTAGATTTCAGATGTAGGAATGATAAATGGGGTTGCTGATACCTCACATGAAAGAGGGAACGCTGGACGAATTTCTCGTGTCTCTGTGGTAAAGTAATTCTTTTTTTAGCTTGGCAAGGGGATTTCACCTGCCTGCTTGAAAGATAGACTAGCTAGATAGTTTGCTGCTTGGTTGCTGTTGGGGTACTTTATTGTGCGTTTATCTGCAGTAAAATATTGTAAGAGACTCAAAATGATAAAGAAAGAAGAAAAAGAATCAAACTATCAAATCAACAAATTCTTGGGAAACTTATGCGTGCAAGATTCTCGGAACCAGCTAATATAATTGAAAACAATTTCAACTGGAGGAGGTTTATGTAGACAAACATGCTCGTTTGCTTAATTTTGTAGTTTCTGTAATTACACTGTTTTGAGCAGCTAAACTATTCTTGTTAGCTTTGAAGGAAGTAATAAATCATTTAAAGCCTCATTTTGATTTCTTTTCCTCGTATTTGTTTTTCCCACGTGAGTAGTTACTTCTTTAGATTGACAGCTAGTTTGCTTTGCCGCAGAAACCAAATGATGAAGGAGATGATCAAAATAAAGTTGAAAATGCGAATCGGAATGAACACAGAGTTCTGCTTGACCTGTAGTGGGTGCAGCATCATATATCTCCCTTCTATTGTTCATACTTAGTGGTTATGTAAATAGTACTCAATACATGAAGCAGTAGTTAGTAATGTATTCTTCTCATTCTTTCCTGTTTATATGCTTGGAACACTGTAGAGGACGACAATATATATGAAAGCTGAGATACATGATGTAATGAATAAGAGAGGATGCTATCCATATTCCAGTTTTCCAAGTATAGTCGAGGAAAAGGAATAATGAATAAAATCTGGATTCCAATTATTTGGACAAGTGCTTCCTTACAGCGCGGATTCAAACTGTAACAGGTACATGATTGTTGCCCTTGCTAGTCGTGAATACCTTGAACATCTTTAGCTGATGTTGGGTCTTGAGATGCAAGATTTTTCAAGTTTATGTTCTGTGTTAGATCGAATGATTTTTTACCCTTTGCTCCATAATTGTACGCATGGAACCGAGTCCTTGCTGGCCTCTTCATTAATGGCTATTAGTCAGGAAAATTTGTAAACTGCATGTAGTTTTCTATGCTTCACGGTTCAATGAGACTTCTGTTTGATGTGCATATCACTTGATTGTAAATAGTTCTACTAGTTCTTACAGTAGCTCTTTTTTTAAGCCAAGGAGTAGTGATGTCTTGGCGATTTTAAACGGTCTAATAAGCTGGATGGGGAAGCGATTATAATTGCGTTTCTGTCTACCATTTTCATGAAATGTGGCCAACATGTATAATCGATTGCTGCTCGAAAGATTTGCAATAAATGTCCATGTGAGTGAGATAAGCAGGAGGTTTACAAGCTTCATGAAAATATCCATAATATCAAGTGCAAATTAAAAAACCATACCTTGTAAATGATGATCTCATTATCATAATCTTTCCCATAGACATTAGTTGTATCGGAGAAGGTTACGCCCCTAAGAAATGGTTATGTTGCAAGGGAACATCCATCTTCATGAGAGAGGAGCATCCAGACGACTAGAAAGTCCTCCACATCCTAGCCCCGATCTAGAGACCTACAGGACAAGAGAAGTGTGTGCGAGTACGCAGCTGATAATGTTTAGTGAAGGTTTGACACTATTTTAAAAATGTTTTTGAATTTTTTTTTTAAATATCATTTTAATATATTTTTAAATAAAAATACTTTAAAAACAACATAAACAAGAAACTCCCAAAAATACACTTAATCTATTTAACTGAGTTAGTACGAATCCTACTACTGGCTATATGAGAATTTATACTCTCCAATTTCCATCACATATGACATGTCAATCAATCAGAAACAACTGAAATTTGGACGTAGTATATACACATTAATATCTACCAACAGAAGATGGATGGTGAGTACAACTATTTAGATAGAACCTTCGATTTTAATTTTATTTCTTTTTTTTACAAAAAGAGAGACTGATGACTATCTCCAAACCTTAATTGCCCAGTCTCACTCTCGAATCAGGTTAAAAATAAAAAAAATATTGAATCGCAAGTTAACCCGGCAAATTCGGTCAAACTCGTAAAATCAATGAATTCGAACTGATTTTATAAGGCTCCTAAAAGTCTTTAAATTAATTAGTTTTCATTGCTAAAAGAGTCCGAGACCCGACTCTCCTCCTGTGGTGAACCATGCAACCCAACATCCCCTTTCGGGGGGATGTTTTTGATGAAAGACACATGCGGAATCCATCCTTTTCAGGCCTTGAACCTAATGAATGGTACGTTAAGGCTTCTCCTTCCCCTGAAATCGATCGTAAACAAACACTGCTTGAAGACAAGAAAGGTTGGGACTTGGGACAAAGACCTCTATTTCAAATCTCGTAGGAAGTGGAAAGGAAGTATACTTCAAAGCTAATGAAAGATTGAATTAGCCTCGGGAACTCATGAAAGCAGTTTACTAGAAACCTCCCGTCTCGATCTGATGCTTGCGGTGGGTTTTGCATCATACTTGAAAGTTTTGACTGAAAATGGTGGATTCAAAGGTGTGCTTTTTGTGTATAGGTATTTCTCGCAGATTTTCATTTTTTTGTGGTTGTTTTTCATGTTTTGTTTAGGGTTGAGGTTCTTACAATTTACTTGGCATGGTAAGTGTTTGGTTAAGTTTCTATGTGGTTTTAGGGGGAATGAAGTGATTTTAAGAAGGGGTCGTGTTCAAAACTGGATTTTAATAAACTTTGTGATACAAAGATTCTGTCTTGCTTAAGACGAGAAAGGAAGTTGTGAATGATGGTGTTATTGACAATTCATAAATATGATTCCTGTCTTTTGTTGCCCTTCGTGGATGGTTTCAGAATATAGAATTTGAAGTTGAATAGCATTGAAATTGTGTTTGCGTTTGTCCGGTTAATAGATGCTCGTGAATTATGTGAAAGCTTTGTCTGTTCAAAGTTTTTAGAATCCAAAATAGAGGCTTGAGTTTTAAGATGTGTGAATTTTAACGTTTGAATTTTAAAATAACACACACATCACATAAGCATGAATCTATCAATGTGTGCTTCCCTGTTGAACTAGGACATGATATAGGCACCGATGTTACATTTATCTTAGTGAATCCATGCTTATATTTGCATTTTTAATATATTAGATAGTTTTTGCAATTGTGTTTTTTAGATAGTTCTCAATTAAACAAACACTCAAGTTTAGAGATCATAATTCACTCCTAATTATTCATTCTTGATTCATATTTATTTATTTAATCGGAAAAATTAGTACCCTGTGCTAGTAGACATTGATTTTAAAACCAGAATGCATAACATAAAATTATGCCTCACCGCTGCCCAATTTGATATCATTGTCTAATTTGATCTGTCTTTTTTTATTGATCAAAACACAAGATGATCAGGTTGATAATATTGCGAGCATATGTTACCAAACCTCTAAAATTCGCAAGGACAAAATATATATCATGCTAACTTCATTTGACTTAGACTATTTTTTTCTTCATTTGACTTAGACTATTTTTTTCTTCAAGTTATTGCAATTATATATATATATATATATATATATATAAAATCTTGTTTATTTATTATCATATTATTAAACCAGGCTTCTAATCTAAGTTGTTTGTTTTTGTTTTTTTGTAATTTTTTTATGTTTTATATGGATAAAGCTATTTAAAAAAAATAAAAAATATTTATTTTAGATAATATTCTATTATATGCAATCTTGCAAAATATTTTTTTTCTTTTAATTTTATTTACATGTTTGTTTCTATTATCATTCGATTTAATAAAAATTATTAACACATTTCAGTAAATATAGATGAGTAAACAAGAAAGATTATGAGATCAAATATTTTTATCTATATTTATACTTATATTTTTAGTTATTGTTAATAACTTATTTATTTAGATATATATATATATATATTGATTTATATAATTATATAAATATATTTAATTTAAACTTAATTTTGTTTATATGAAAATAACTTGATGTTCAATTTTTTAAAATAATTTAATTCTAGATGGTCATGTTCTCATCTATGCCACGATAAATAAACAAACAATGGGCTTGTGCTTGGGTCCAAGACAACCAGAAACGACTTTCCTTCATTCATCTTACTTTAGCCGAAGGATGAAGCGACGTCGGATAGACGTCATAATATAACTAACTGTAAATAACAAATAATAATAACGCAAAAGGCAATTTCACGGACAAAAAACCTATACTTTCTCATCTCTGCCATAAACGAAGCTAAAATAGTTTCTATTTTTTAGAAAAAAGAAAAGCAATTCACAAAATCCAGAGAGATAGAGGGATAGATCAGCGATGGAGAGGAGGAGAAAGCAGATCTACGTAGTAGCAGCTCTTTTAATGAGCTTTATTAGCCGCATATTTTCTCTCTCCGTCACCGTAAACGACGTCGAATGCGTTTACGAGTATGTCCTCTATGAAGGCGACGCCGTTTCCGGAAACTTCGTTGTTGTCGATCACGACATCTTCTGGGGCTCCGATCACCCCGGCATCGATTTCACTGTAAGCTGTTTAGTCCTTCATTTATTTATTTTAATTCATTTATTTTGACTCTACTTGGGGGTTTTCAATCTTGCTATATTTCTTATCATTTGAGATATTTTGGAAATTGAAATCATTGTCGATATAATTTGGTGGTATTGTTTTTGTGTTATTCAATTATCATCTTAGATTTTGATAACAGAAGTGAGAAGGGCACCAAGGAGGGTTAATGATTTAGCTAATTAAAAGGAACCAACCTAGTATGGTCTGACGAATCTGTCAAGGGATGTAAAATCAGGATCATTTTGGATTGATGATTATCACTCGTTGTTGCTGGACACGAATTTCTATTTAACCATATATGAATGTAAGAAAAAAAAACCCCTTGATTTTAGCTTCAAAGAGCTCCCTCTAACCACCAGGGTCCCCACCAGCTTCCCCCCACCATAAATGATTGCTAAAAAAAGACTTTTTACGCTTTGCTTTCAATCGTCCCTAGAGCTTGATCATAGAGCAGAAGGCCACATTTAGTATTTAATAGTAGTGCAAGAAACTCCTGTTCTGTACTAGTTTGCCAGACAAAGCAATCCCATATATTAACGCGAAGTATATCTTGGGAAACCTGAGTCACTGATTATTTGATCATTAGTGAAAGGGGAGTCCTTCATTATCCTCCACCATGTGAACTTCATTAAAATAAGCCGAAGTTCTCTGCTTGATTTCACACCAGAAGATGGTGCAAGCATCTTATCTGTTTTAAAATGTTATGCAACTTTTGTTAACGTTCATTGTAGACTAATTTGTGAACAATCACTCATCTTCCTTTTTATGATTTTGGAATTATTTTACTATTGCTTTTGTTCATTCCCATCTCCATATCTTGATTTCTGCTGTCATGCAGGTAACATCTCCTGGAGATAATACAGTGCATTCTATAAAGGGGACATCTGGAGATAAGTTTGAGTTCAAGGCTCCAAGAAGTGGAATGTACAAATTTTGTTTTCACAATCCCTACTCAACACCTGAGACTGTCTCGTTTTATATTCATGTGGGCCATATTCCCAGCGAGCATGACCTTGCCAAAGATGGTTTGTTGATTTCTCTCTTATTAGTTTATTCTTATATTCTAGATCCATCCTGTATGTAGTATCAGGTTGTGAGTTCAATACAATAGTAGTACAGCCTTCCTGTGAAATTTCTATTGCTTATTCCAGTTGATTAGTCCATGTTATTGAGGTTGATGTCCTCTGTGTGAATAGATTTTATTCTGCTGTGCCTTTGACCTGTATAGTACCTGTTCCTTGCAGAGCATTTGGACCCAATTAATGTTAAAATTGCTGAGCTGAGGGAGGCATTGGAGTCCGTCACAGCAGAGCAGAGGTACTTGAAAGCCCGTGATATTCGACATCGTCATAGTAAGTTTTTTTTTATCCTTAATTGATGGAATTGCACAGTTTTAGGGTAATTCTTAAGCAATTTTGTTTCTTTTTCTTTTTCTTTTTCTTGAGCTTGAGAAAGAGGCATGATCTATTCATGATATTTTATCATCATGGTGTTCGGTGTCACTAATCTGAATACCATCCTGCAAATTAACATATTGTGTATATGATAAACCCATGTAGGAAGTCTTGACTTTTGTGCATAAAAGATCATCTCAGCCATCCTGCAGATATAGGCTGTCATTTTGTGCTGAGAAAAACCTGTTTAGTGCTTATCGTGTATTCAGTTATTGGATTCACCGATCCATTATTTCAACATGACAAGGCTGCCTTATGAGTATGTGCTTCAAACAATTGCAATTTACTGATTGCTTGCTAACTATAATTCGTACTTTGCAGCTAATGAGAGCACAAGAAGGCGTGTCATAGCCTACACAGTTGGAGAGTACCTTCTGCTGGCTGCTGCCAGCACACTCCAAGTCATGTATATCCGTCGTCTCTTCAGCAAGTCAGTGGCATATAACAGGGTTTGAGGCCTGATCAAGTCATTGACTGCTGATTAATAACAGGTTGAATTTGATAAGATAATGGATGACTTTAGGCAACTTTTGCACAAATTTGTGGCCTGTTGTTTCATGGTGTTTTAGTTTTCGCGTTTAATTTACAATACAAGGTTTAGAAACCATATTTATTTCAACTCTCTCATCTTTGATTTTTATCTACTATATTCCGAATCTTGACATGTCGGGTATCTGCAATGGTCATCATCTAGGAGGCGGCTTTCTCTGGACCCTGGAAAATGTAAAACCATGGGTCTATATAATTCATAATCTCAATGCAAAATCCTCTTGATTGCGTTTATTGAAAGGTAAGCCCACGGATAAAATGCTGAAAGGCATGTTCCGGAAATATCTTATTGGAAGGAAGGATGAGAGATGAAGGCAAAGGCAACATATTTAAGAAGAATTTGAATGCCTACTTGCGTATTAAGCTTCTAGAGTGACCAAAAAAGCGTTTGCAATGAGAAGGTATACTCGCAGCAACTACTAAGCGCATGTCGTAGGATTAATTATTATAGCCAAAAGAGGCCCTTCGATAAGTTTGGGACTATCAGTGGATCATGAGGAAGTTTGATGTGATTAGCATTATTCTTTGAAAGACATCCTAAACATCTACAAATATTTATTTTATATAAAAAAATGATCTAAAAGCATAAATTATTATATGATGAAAAAACGCTGTAAATCTCCCCATTTTGAGAAGTCCTATGCATTTAATCAGTGGTCCGTCAGCAGATATCGTAAATCAATTACTAAATTGTTTTCAATTTTGGAAAGACTATTTTGCTATGATTAGCATTATTCTTCGAAAATATTTCCTTGATTTCGTCAAAAAAACAATATATTTTTGTCTCTTATGTGTCTCGAAAAGTTTTGAAATCCTACCCCCCCCGACCCCCTTTGCCACGCAATCAACTTCTTACGGATAAGATCGAAAATTAGCTCTGCTGAATTTACTAGGATACCCCTACGATTCCCGGGATTTAATAAAAAAAATTATCTTAGGTTCGCTTGTGGCTATTTAGCACCCTGTTTTAAAATAATTTTAATTTTAATTATTTCTAGGTGTTTTTAGATTATAATTTTTTAAAATAAATTAACTATTATTTTAATATATTTTTAAATAAAAAATACTTTGAAAAAGAATCTCAGCCATATTTTAAACAATATTTTTGCCTTCTCGGGTACATTTTAACTTTATTTTTCTTAGAAAAATCATGAATGGATTGACACTTTTCTTTATATATTTAAAATTATATTAATATGTTAAAAATCATTTTTTAAAATATATATTATTTTGATATTTATTAAAAACACTTTAAAAAATAAGTATTTTAAAACAGCTAATGAATGATAATAGGATAAAATGAATATATAGCATTCAAATAAATAAATATATATATATATATATATATTAAAATGATATTTGACATTACTTTGAATCGTGTAGGCCTCTAACTAGAAAAGAATTGACATGTTCCATGACTTAAGTATATTTCTTTTAAGGAAATTTGCACCTTAGATATGGATCTGCTTGGAAGATTGATCTTTCATCATAGTTTAGATGTGTTGACTATCAAATAAACATTAAAAAAATGGTGGTGTATAAGTTGCTCTAAACTTTAATAAGTTATAAGTTATTCATAGAAAATTGGCATATGAGACCATATCAAACCATGTAATTGAGTAAGTGTCATGTGTATTAAAAATAAAAAAATAAAACTTTTACATCAATATTCGTTATATCTTTTATTAAAAAATTTAAATAATGTTTTCTTTTAAAAAAATAAAATTTTATATTTTTAAATTATTTTAATGTGTTGGTAAAAATAAATTTTAAAATTAAAAATATCTTAATATATTTCTAAATTAAAAATATTGTAGAAAACAAAATAACAAACCATAATAAGCAAGTCAATATAAAATACATACGGGTAAATTACTAGACAATACAAGTAATCAGTACGTCGCAATTTGTAGAAAATACAAAGGGCAATGTAGTCAGTTAAAAATATAGCAGACGCCTTTATAACTTCCTCAAACCTTCCTTTATTTCCCCTACACGAACTCTCCATTACCAAATCCTACAAACACATAGAAAATGTTGGCAGTTTTTGACAAAACAGTTGCAAAATGTCCCGATGCTTTACAGAGTCCACACTCTGCCCCTGCAACTTCTGTATTGAAAGATGGCTTCTTGGCTAACCACTTGGCCTCCCTGCACCCAGGCTCTGTCACTGTCAATCTTGGCACCTCCGGTCTCATTGCTTACTCTCTTGATAAGCAAAACCCTCTTCTTCCAAGGTATTTCTTTTTTTTCTTACTGCCTTAAAAAATGTGTGTTTTGTTTTTGGCTTTTGGGACTGATCTGATCTTGATCTTGATCGATCGCTCGAGGGTCGCTCTTGTTTCAATTTTGGCTTATGAGATTTTTGCTTGATGATATTTAGTACTAATATATGTATGCGTGTGTTATGATCTGTAGCTACTTGCTTGGATAAATTTTCGACTTTTGTTGATATTTTAGTAGATCTTGTTTCTATTTATATTTTGAAAACTTTTTGTAGTTATTTATTTGTTTAATTTGTAGGTACTTTTTTTCTATCAAGAAGGGTTTTTTTCTCTTTGTTATATCTTTTACTGTCACAAACTTCATGCAACTAAAGGTTTCCTGGAGTTGTTAATTGGTGTTAAGGTTGCATGAGTTTTATCTGGCCATTAATTCCTGCCATAAACAAGGAAAAAAGGGTGTTAACGCAGCATATAATCCAAATCAAAAGAGTTTGTTTTGTCTCCAGTTACATGTGAACAATTTATTGTCTCATTTTATGGTTTTGGTAAAGAGTTAAGACAGATCTAGTTCACTAGTGTTTTTTTTACATCCATAACTATATATATCAGTCATATTTTATATAGACAATGTCTGTTCTCTTCGAAGCGTCAGGGTGATTTGCGGAATTCAATAGTCCCATTGGTATTTCAGATAAATTATTAGCTTCCAACCTTCCACTTAATCAATGTTTATATATATATATATATATATATATTAGTTAATGTGCGAGATTTTTCTTATGTACTAATATAATCATGTAATTTAGATCTACTACTTGTATTAATCGTTTTCAACTTTTGACTCACTTCTGTAATTTAGTTTATTGCGGTAAAAGAATGGTCCAAATCATATTTTTAGCTATTTGTTTGTTAAAAGCTTTGCAGGATTTAGAAAAGGTTTTTTAGCCTTACCTGTACATAACAGTGGTAATATCTTTTTCTCTGGCTAGGTTATTTGCGGTTGTGGATGACATTTTCTGCCTGTTCCAAGGCCACATTGAGAATGTTGCTGCTCTCAAGCAGCAATATGGTTTAAATAAAACTGCAAATGAGGTGATCATTGTTATTGAAGCTTACAGAACTCTCAGAGATCGAGGCCCTTATCCTGCTGATCAGGTTGTGAAAGACATCCTTGGGAAATTTGCGTTTGTTTTATATGACAGCACTTCAAAAGCCACATTTATCGCTGCTGTAAGTGATCCTTTCTGCTTGGACTGCTCTCTTCCATTGACAATTGTTGTCCTTCTGGTTTTTATTTCTGATTGCCTTGTCTCTCTTAAGCTTAAATCATTCTAACCTTACCTTTTTTGCAGGATGCTGATGGAAGTGTACCCTTTTTTTGGGGAACTGATTCCGAAGGCAATCTCATTCTTTCAGATGATGTTCAGATTGTTCAGAAAGGCTGTGGGAAATCTTTTGCACCATTCCCTAAAGGTAAAATTTTAATTCTGGTTCATACTCAAGATCTATAGTAAACTCTCTCTGCTTCTTTTTGCATGGTTAACTTTTTTGAGGGGAGAAGAGGTGTAAAAAAACCTCCAGGGCAACAGATATATAGGCCCTAAAATGCAATTAAGAGTGTATTTACAGACGAGTATTTATTTACAGCAGAGAACCCAGCAATGTGGGAAATATTGGTGCATTAAAACTCTAAATGCTATGTTTCATGATGCTCTCTTAAAAGTTCCCTCCACTCTGCTCATGATGTTCTCTTAAAAGTTCCCTCCACTCTGCTCGTGTGTTTTTGTTGAGTTCTAGATGTCCTCTTCATTTTCTGCGTTGCATTGTTGGCTGAAAGCCGGGGCCAAAGTATCTTCACCCCTTATGGGTATATAGTTTTATGTAGAAAAGTGTACGATGATTTATTGTCATTCCTTGGTTGTTTTCCTACACTTTCTTCATTCCCTAATCCATGTATCTTTGGATGGCTATTCAGGCTCCCTGGGCATTGATGGGATCCTTTTATGATTTATGGGCACAAGGATTGATTGCATAGTCTAAAAGTTTCTGTTGTGTTATCAGGATGCTTTTTTACAACTTCTCGAGGTTTGAGGAGCTTTGAGCACCCCATGAATGAGTTGAAGCCAGTGCCAAGAGTAGACAGTTCGGGTCAGGTCTGCGGGTCAACTTTTAAGGTGGACGCGGAGACCAAGAAGGAATCAGCTGGCATGCCAAGAGTTGATAGTTCTTACAACTGGTCTTCAAACTACTAAGCTTGTAAGTCCTTTTATGGCAAGCCTTTTGTTATTGGATGGCCTTTTGGATAATATCATTTTCTATATCCTCCACTCTTATCTCTATCTTTCATGAGACTGCTGTACTAGTGTGACCAAAATATCACTGTTATTTGTAACACTCAAATGATGCGGCTGTATGCTGTTTACTCTCAAATGAATCCCAGGCCTTTGCTGGATATATAACATAAAATAAAATTTACTTTTCATAAAGGATTTCCAGTGTGTTTGCTTCCTAATTGGTATTCAATCGTGTCCCCTTTGGAAATTTGGATGAGGATTTCTTTTTTCTTCAATTTGCTTCAGCTATTGGATGTCGTTTTATTCGGGCTGTATCATCCTGTACTATAAGCTAGTGTATTAACTCAGGTTTTAATTAAATCAAGCGACATGCGTTCTTTAACCTTACTAACTCTGCTAATGATTTTTTTTTATTGAAGAAAGCTTTTATTGAATTTATAAGATTTTCAATCATAATATTATACTCGTCATTTTTATTTTTTTATTATGGTTTCAATAATCCCTTGACACAAAAAAAATGGGAAGAAAAAGAAATCTAACGGTTCAAAGAGATCTGAAGACGTGTTACTTGATCATGTGAATCACTCAATGCCGCTAAAAATCTGATTAATGATAGTTAACTTCGTTTTCTATACCTCCTGTAATGCCCCCACAAAAAGCTAGGGTAAGGGCTGTGGCCTATCCTGGCATAAAAGAACAACAGAAGAACGGGATTGGTTTGGGGCAGAAAGTCCTTGATGTGGTCCTGAGCTTCACCTATTGCCAGCTTGTCCCCAAACCAAGATGTTGGGATTTAAGAAGCTGAAAACGCATCCAGAACCCCGGAAGTGCCTTATGCTGTTTCTGTGCTGGTCCCTCTAGTGTAGAAAATGACTGTTTCACTTTACAACATGTCCTCGACCGCAGCCTATAACATGTTTTGTTCCAGGCCTTTGTATCTCTAATCGGGGAAGACTCTTCTCCAGATCCACTCCTTGATATATACATAGTTACGGAGTGGAAAACTACGCTTGGCATTGTCATTCGATTCTCTAGCTCCGCATAGAAGCTAACATACTGACACCATCATGCAGTTTCTGTTAGAGAATAATATAAATTGTATTTTGAGTCTCACCTAACAACTTAAACTTTTAGATGAGATGAATTCTTAATATGGTATCTTTTTTACACTAGTTTCATAAGAAAGCTTGAATTAAAGCAAGGGATGATGTTTCGTTTGAAGTATCTTGATTTCTCTACGAGGGCCTGACCATTAAAAGGAACCTTGCAGGATCAAATAGTATGCAGGAAGCGGTACTGGCCCCATTTGTTTTACACAAATGCTGCTACTCTACACCTAGCTCGCATTTGTCAAGAAGGTTAGGAAATTAGAAGCATGGACAAGAGCGAGCGGCCATGTGGCTCAAAAAACAAAAGGACAAGAAGAGCCATGAGAAATCCATTTAAAACGGCATACAGATAGGTTGAATATTGTCAAAGGAGTTTCTTTACTTGGACGGGGCTGGTATATAACCCTCTCTTGTTAAACATGTTCTACAACACCTCCAGCAGAAGCACGCATATAACAAATCTACGAGTAGTGATAGCAGGAAAAATGAGACATTTTACTACTTCAACTCCTATAGTTCCGCAGAAGCACCTCTAGCACTGGCATTTTTCTAGTCTTTTGCATCTGCAATGCCTCCTGATGTTTAATGGTTGAAATAAAAAATTCTTTGTGGCTTTGGTATTTTCGCTACGACCATTTGAATTTTAGTGGATTAAAGACACTTAAACAAAAAGATATGGTGAAAGGTCTTCCTGAAATTGGCACTCCTTAAATTTGTGAAGAACGTGTTGTTAGCAAACAACATCGTTCTCAATTCCCTCAAGGAAAATCATGGAGAGCAAAGCATGTTCTAGAGCTGGTATATTCTGATATTTATGGACCCATTAGTCCATCTTCAAATGGAGGTAAAAAAATTTAATTATCTTCATTGACAATTTTACACAAAAAAAAACTTGGGTTTATATTTTACAACACAAGTTAGAAGCTTTTTGTTTGTTTAAAAGCTTTAAAGCTCATATGGAAAATGAAGCAAGAAAACCTATTAAGACTCTCCGAACAGATCGTGGTGGAGAATACTGTTAAAAAGAATTTGAATTTTTTTGTGCAGATCATGGTATTCGAAAAGAACTCACAGCGCCTATACACCACAACATAATGGTGTATCCGAGAGGAAAAATAAAATAATTCTCACAACATGGTGAGGAGTCTGCTAGTAGGAGGAAAAATTCCAAAGAATTTTTTGCCAGAGGCAATCAATTGGAGCATTCATGTACTGAACAAGAGTCCCACTTTTTATGTTTAGAACATGACACCTGAGGAAGCTTGGAGTGGGAGGAAACCAGTTGTATATCACTTCAGAATTTTTGGTTGCATAGCTTATGTACACGTTCCAGATGAGAAGAGAAGGAAGCTAGATGATAAAAGTGAAAAATATGTGTTTCTAGGCATGCGTGAATGTTCCAAAGCTTAAAAATTGTACAATTCACTCACAAAAAAGATTCTAACCAGCCAAGATATTGTTTTTGATGAGGAAAAGACTTGGGACTAGAATAGGCAACAACCTTTTCTTGATATTAATTTTGGAAAAAAAAGACAACACCAACAGCCATTACGCACAACAATTCTTCATAAACTCATACAACAGTTGTTGAAATATTGTCAATAACAAAAGCTACATCTTTGCCTCCTCCAACAACTACTGAAATCTTACCAACACCAACTATTACAGCAGCTCAAACTTTACCTTGTATTTGTAAAAGTCCTGCTTGTATAGAAGACTATAAAGTAACTGGCATTGAAGATCCAATCACACGTTTTGCTTTGTTTGTAGATTGTGATCCTACAACATTTGAAAAGTGTTGTCAAAGAAGAAAAATGGAGAAAGGCAATGGAAAATGAGATTGATGTCATTGAAAGAAATGACACTTGGGAGTTGCATGATCTTCCACAAGGACAAAAATCCATTGGCGTAACGTGGATTTTCAAAACCAAATTAACAAAAAATGGTGAAGTTGATAAGTTTAAGGCAAGGTTGGTAGTTAAAAGGTATAAGCAAGAATATGAAATTGATTATACATAAGTTTTTGCTCCCGTTGAAAGACATGATACAATCTGGTTGCTAATTTCATTAGCTGCACAAAATTTATGGCTTATTTTCCAGCTGGATGTCAAATCATCATTCTTGCATGGAAACTTGAAGGAACAAGTATTTGTCGAATAACCTCCTAGTCATATTAAAATAGGATATGAGCACACAGTTTATTGATTAAAAAATACTCTTTATGGCTTAAAACAAGCTCCTAGAGCTTATAGTCGCATTGAGTCTTATTTCTTGAGAGAAGGCTTCCATAAATGTCCATATGAACATACCTTATTTGTTAAAATAGGAGATAAAGGGAAATTGCTTATTGTTTGCTTATATGCAGATGATTTTCTATTTACTGGAAATGATGCTGATATGTTTAAGGTTTTCAAAAATTCTATGATGATTGAATTTGAGATGTCTGATCTTGGTTTGATGCATTACTTTCTTGGCATAGAAGTAGTGCAATCTGTTAAGAGTATCTTTATTTCTCAAAAGAAATATGTGTAAGATATTTTGAAGAGATTTTAGATGAAGGATTGCAATCCTGTTAGCACTCCAATTGAATTCGGTTTGAAGCTAAACAAAGATCATGAAGGGAAAAAAGTGGACAACACACTTTACAAGTAAATTGTTTACAGTTTGATGTATTTACCTGCAACAAGACTAGACATAATGTATTATATGAGCCTAATAAGTAGGTATATGGAGAATCTAATAGAAATGCATTTGCTAACAACCAAGAGGATCTTTCGCTACTTGCAAGGAACTAAGGATTTTGGGTTGTTCTACAGAAAAGGTGAAAAAATAGAGCTGATTAGGTTTACGAGCAATGATTATACAGGTGATCAAGATGACAGGAGAAACACCTTAGGTTATGTTTTTATGTTGGGCACATATGTTGTTTCATGGTCTTTGAAAAAACAACAAATTGTTACTTTATCAACTACAGAAGCAGAATTCATTGCTACCACAACTTGTGTTTGTCAAACTATTTGGATAAAAAGAATTCATGAAGAACTACAGTTTCAGCAAATTGGAGCTACAACAGTCTTTTATGATAACAACTCAGCAATCAAACTCTTCAAAAATCCAGTGTTACATGGAAGAAGCAAACATATCGATGTGAGATATTATTTCTTAAAAGATCATAGCAATGATGGAACAATTAATCTAGTTTATTGTAGAAGTGAAGACTAAGTTGCGGATATACATACCAAACCCCTCAAATTTGCTACATTTATGAAATTGTGTGGTTTACTTGGAATTTGTTCATGATTAGCAGTAATCAAGAGATCTGGAGAAGGATGATTTTTCTTTTAAACTGATATCTACAGATTTCAATTTAAGGGAGGGTGTTAAGATTTATTTATTTACTCAATTGTTTGTTTTATGCTGATTTAGTCACAGTGGACCTAGTCTTTAAAAATCTGTTATAGTGGCTAAGGAAGTGGTGTTTGTGTTGCTAGAATCATGGATTAGTGGGTTAATTGTTATGTGGGTTAGTAGGTTAATTATGCATCATGTAAAGCTTATTTATAGACTTCTTTTATCAATTTTTAACTACAGTTGAGGTCCCCTGCCTTTTTACATACGAATTCATTTTTCTTTTGAGTAGCATACCGATGATGGTGTATTTTATTTTGGAGAGCCAAAATTGGGACATGAGAAGTAGACGGTTGAAGCTTATTTGGAGTCATGGGGGTCCTCAACGTGTAAGGAATTTGGTCTGGTTAGTGGCTAATAAACTTGACAAATAGTTTGCGTTCTAAAATCTAAAGGGGTATACCTCCATCCCCATGCTGTTCTTTTTGCCCTTCTCTTGTGGAAACAACAGTTCATGTTGTCCGTGATTGCTGGAATGTCAAGTGAATCTGATTCAGTATTTGTTTGGTAAGTATTGTAAAAGTGTTTTTTTTTTAAATTGAATTGTTTTGTTTTTGTTTTAAAATGTTTTTTTTAGTGTTTTTACATCATTTTAATGTATTATATCAAAAATAATTTTTAAATATAAAAAATATATAATTTTGATATATTTTTAAGTAAAATGCAATCGCAACCATATTTGTAAATACCCTTTTAATCTGGTTCCGAAAGAGAAGGTGAAGAAGCTTTTTCAATGAAGATCTCGTTTCCTGGATTTCTAACAATTTAGCTGATCAATCATGCAAAAATGATTATGGTCGCTGGGATATTATCTTTGGGGTCAGTTTGAAGCTATGGTTACAGAGAAATGAAGGTATTTTTCATATTCATACTGCTAGGTATCATGCAACAATGGATCTTGGCTTAAATTTTCTAAGAGACGAGACTTATTGTATTATTTACAGTAATGTTAATGTACAAATTAATTATTTTTATTGGAAATCACATGCATAAATTGATCAAATAAATATTTTACATTAAAACTTTTTTAACATTTTTATAAAAAGTGTTTGATTGGTTAGATGGCTACGAGCCACTTATTCAATATGTATCACAAGATATTTCGGATACTGAAGTGAATTAACTATTACAAATAAGGTCATGTCTAGTAAGCATCTAATCCCAATGCAGTAGTTATGGTGCTAGCAACCTAATCAACGAGGAAGATTGAATGTTTTGGAAAAGCTTGGCTGACGGTGGATTTTGCAGTGAAGCTTGCCTATGAAGCTTGAAGACAAGGCCACGGTAAGGGCAAATAGACCCGACCTGGCTGCTGATTTGGAAGTGGGGAGGGGCAATTAAAAGTTTTATATGGTTAGTTATGCATAATAGTCAGCAAACAAATACAAAAAGAGTCTTAAATACTTACAATATTATGCAAGTGAATACAAATATATATTTATTATCAATATATATTTAATTTATCTTTACTATTCATTTGATGTTTTGTATTTATCTAAAAAGATTTGCAACGGAAATTATAAAATTATAATTATTAGATTAATATTGCATCAAAATATTGTTCCTAAAAAAACATGGTCAATACTCTCTTGAATACTAGATATTTAATAGAGCAATAAAGACTAATATATATTATTTTTTTAATTAAATGAAATAACTGTTCTCATAAGTTAAGTTGTAAGATATACCTTTAACTAATATATAGTTATTTGTCATAAGACATGTATATTGAACTAAACCACATAATAACTTCATATGGAAATCCACTTGTATCTATAGAAAAACTTACATGGTGGTTATGCAAGTGATACTTAGATTTGAAATCACCAAGTTATATTATATGAAGAATGTTATGTTTTGATTATGTTATCCTGTTAAAGATAACAAGTTGATAGACATTAGATATAATATAGATTATATAAAAAATATTTGAGTGATCAAAATAAGATTTATCATCTTGGGTGAATTGGAGAAAATACCTCATGTTCTTAGATAATATTAATTGTCAAATCCTCATGCAAGATGAGATGAGATATGAAAAAAAATCAAATTTTATTCTAATGATCAATGACTATAATATTGCGAACAAATATGATTTAACATGACAAACACACTTTATCCTAAATATTTAAATTGAATTATTATTAATGAAAAAATAGTTATTATATTAAGAAATTGATCACTAAAAGATTAAAATCAAATAACTATTGATGTTTTTAATATTTTAAGGATGATCATATGTTACCAGAGATGATACATTTGACCTTCCAATACAAGTTAATCAATTATTAAATTGAATCATTTAATTTATTCAATTCAATCTATTTAGAATTATAATTTATATGTGTAACAACATATTAGGAACCTAACAAGTCACACATGTTAAAAATCATTGATCATAAATTAAATTGAGATAATTAATTAAGTATGACGCAATTGTTTTTTTAGAAATTAAGTATTGTAATGTATTTAATTTAATGATTATAATTTTAATTCTAGAATAATCAAGTAGATACTTGATTGATTACATTTATAAATTTATTCTTAAATAATATATTTAAGGGACAAATATATATCTTGCTATTTATAGAGTTTTTAGGATTCTTTATAAAAATAATGTTATGCCTCTTATTTTTTAAGAGTTTGTCAAATAGGGACAAATATATATCAAGCTCCATTTTTTTTGAAAAAAGTTTGAGGTCGGTGGGCGAACCTCTTGAGTTGTTTGCCTTGTTCGGTTTTTTTCTTTATTGACTGGCAGGCAGGCAGGCATTAACCCCTTCATCTCCTTCGTTGTTCAATCTTTTCGATAAACCAATTTTTTTCGTTTAGCGTCGTTATCTTAAGGATATTTTGGTCCTTTACAGATGGAGAGGTACTTTATAATATATTCCTACAAAGTATTTGTACTTGGCTGTTTTTTTTTTTAAGAATACCCACTGCAACTACGATACTTGCCTCATGTCTAGATTTGTTAATGGCTGTGGTTAGAGTAGGAAATAAATTAAAGCAATGATCATTTATCTTTCTTTTATTTATTTAAAATGTGTATTTGATATGTTGATGCATGCTAGGTTTTTTTTTAAATATTTTTAAATTTAAAATATATTAAAACAGTTTTTTTATATTCTTTACAAGTATTAGTTTAATTGTCTCTGAAAATGTGATTGTAATTACTTTTGAAAATATTTTTTGTTCAGAATTATATTAAAATAATATTTTTATTTTTTTTAAAATTATTTTTAATAACAACAAATCAAAATAATTTAAAAATACCAAAAAATTTAATTTAAAATAAAAAATTTCATTTTTTTTCAAAAATATATTTAAAATACAGTGTCAAATACTCCCAAAATCTTTTTAGTATTGTTGGTTCATTTTCTATGTTTTTATCAGTATTATTTTGATAATGTTTTAGATAAACAGAAAATGATTATTGCGAGAAATAATTATTAGGTGAAAAGAATTAAAAAACATTCTTATATTCGGGTCCGAACAATCACGGTCGAATTGGGAATGCATCGTTCGGTTTAGCACAGTATAAAATTCAAACACGTCTTGTATTTTCTTTGCTTTTTATGTTTTTGTCTTAAAAGAGATGACGAAAGTTCCTCCTTACCCTTCCTTGATCGAAAAAGTAAATTGATTAAAATCACAGCAACTTCCTCTAGATTCTAGGTTTTGTCTTTCTAGCGGAAAAAAATAACTACACAACAAATGGGAGCGGTCCGCATCTCTCTCGCCCGCTCCTTTAACTTCTCAGGCTCCACTCTATTTCCTTGATTAGGATTCTCCCTCCCAAATATCCCAAACGATCTCCTCTTTATTTTCACAATCACAACATGCTCTAAACCCCCTTTTTGCTAACAAAAATTCAATTCCACTTATTCCCTCACAAATTAACCCAATGCAGCCTTCCAATTCCACCGGGTCCAATTCGAATTCCACCGAGAACCCCGAGAACCTTAAATCCCCAAAATCACCCTCCACTGAATTCAATGCCACCGCCACAGCAAACAGTCACAATCATGTCGAAAAAAGAAGTGATAACGTGGACGATGAGGTAGTTCTTGATGTTACAGGCAAAAGCTTGGAATTTGATTTATTAGAAAAATCTGATGATTCAGTGGAGGGTTTGTATTTGTATAAGAATGCCTTTAGTTTGGTGCCCAAGTCGGTGGGCAGGTTAAGGAAGTTGAGGACGGTCAAGTTTTTTGGGAATGAAGTGAATTTGTTTCCGGCGGAGTTTGGGAATTTGGTTGGGTTGGAGTGCTTGCAAGTCAAAGTCTCATCGCCGGGGTTGAATGGCTTGAGTTTTAGTAAATTCAAAGGATTGAAAGAGCTTGAGCTTTCGAAAGTGCCGCCAAGACCTTCGGTGATGACGATTTTGAGTGAGATTTCTGGGATTAAGTGCTTGACAAAGCTCTCTGTGTGTCACTTCTCTATAAGGTAAGTGTGTGTGTGTGTTGGTTTTGAGTTATGTTATGTTTTTTCTGTAGTTTAGAGGTTTTAGGAATGGAGAATGTGAAATTCTCAATGACAGAAACTAAACTGAATCTTGTTCTATCAAAAAATAGACAATCAAATATAATTTCATAATTTGACTGGAATTCATAACAATACTTTATGTTACAAATTATGTTGAGTGAAACTAATATTTATGTTGGAGATGATGATTTTAAATGTTGTTGATTATTGTGTCCTTGTAAGAACCGCAGTAAAGGATAATTGCTGGTGAAAGAAGCTTTATGTTTGGATCCTAATATGAATCCCTTTTTTGTTTCTCTCCTTTATTGTTATTGTTAGCTTCGGTAATAAAAGAAATCCTTTTCAATTTATACGAGGCACAATTTTTCTGAATGGAAGTTGGACAACAAAGATTTTGGCTGTAAGAAATCAATGTGTTGCTGAATGATCACTTCTTCTGTGGGGAAAAATTGCAATTAAGGTTAGGTCTAATAGTTCGTGGTGTAGGCTACCATATGGTATGAAATAAAAACCACAGGAATGAAGGATGGGCATTGTTTGCTTGACGTATTATGTTTGCAACTATGCATTCAACTAGCTTACAGAGTTATTCATCCAGACCTTTGTATCTTAGCTAGAATGGAAAAAAAAGAAAGAAGGAAAACATTGGCAGTGAAATTATCTTTTTAGGGGCCTGACTCCCCCCTTTTCAACACCTCAAGTTTATTATCTATGTTTTGCTTCCATGTATTTAAGTTATAGAATTATCTTTTTCTAAACAATGGTTAGACATTTTGAGACATCTTTAAAGGGCTATGCCAAATCCAATGAAACAAGATAGAGTGGCTAATGCTAGCTATGTTAACAAAATAGTCGAAGGTTAATTGGTAAAAAAATATTAAGGAAGGGAGAAAACATTGGGAGCAGAGTATCCTTAATGTGATAAATTAAACAACACAATTGATATGCAACATATTCTTGGAAAGGTAGACAGGACAATCTTTAGTGTTACCCTTACTCAAATTTTGGCACCCATCTGAACTGTTGGGCCATGATAATATTTGAGTGCTGTGTGTAATACCTCCAAGTGAATCTAAAATGAAATTCAGTTTCGGTCCTCAGCATTTCCAAGAAATTGTATGTTAGCACCAAACTGTAGAGATGTAGTTCTTGAATAACAACTCACAAATTTAGTTAATTACATTTAATTTTGAAAAAAAAGAAAAGAAAAAAGAGATCTGATGTACTTTTTCCTGCAGATATCTTCCTCCTGAAATTGGCTGCTTAAGTAACTTGGAGTACTTGGATCTTTCATTCAACAAGATAAAGATTCTGCCAAAGGAAATAACTTGTTTAAATGCCCTGATATCATTAACAGTATCTAATAATAAGTTAGTGAAACTACCCTCAAGCTTGCTCTCATTGCAAAGATTGGAGAGTTTGGACCTGTCAAGTAACAGGCTGACATCACTGGGATCTCTTGAACTTACTTCAATGCATAGCCTCCAGTATTTAAATCTTCAGGTACATTTTATAATGAATTTAGGCAGGGTTGTGATTTGCTTTCAGGTTCCATGCAATTAATGGTACTGCCACTTGGTTCATTGATTACTCTAGGATGTAATAAACAGCTCTCCAGAATATCACTTGATATGCCACAAAAAATATTCTGCTGCTGCTACTTTAGTCAACATGTTATTATAACCTTTTGTATCAAGCAACTTTAACCTTTTCGGCCGTTCTTGTTCATGGCATATATCTCATGGTCAAAATGCTAAAGATTCACTTTCTTAACACATTACTGCACTTTCTCTGATAATCATGTTGTATCTGTTTCTCTGGTAGAACATCTATAATCCACTCTTCTATTTTTCTTTAGGTTTAAGTTGTTTGTACTTTTTTTTCTGTGATGCTATCTTATACTTTTTTTTTTAGTTTAGTGTTTTTCAATAAGGTTGTAATACCCTTAAAGCATTCAATGGCATTGGCTGTATGGTGTGTTTAGATCTTTTATCCATCAGATCTCCTGCCTGTTGTACTCAAAGCTAGGGGGGAATTGGAGATTATATTTGGGTGACTTGCCACAAATTATTGTGGCTGCAGTAGTTCATCTTGATATCAAGGTCATGCATCATTTTGCAGGATATGGCATGAGTGTTTTAACTTTTTTCTGGAAATGAATTTGATGTCTCATGTTTATTGATCTTCTTAATGCTTATTGTTTTCAAGAACAATAGGCTCCTCAGTTGTTGTCAAATACCTTCATGGATATGCTGCAAATTGGAAGGAAATGGAAGGGACTTATCAAATGATGATTTCATTAGCTCTTCAGTTGAAATGGAGGTGAACGAAGCCTCCTTTCAGGATGATGACAATAATTTTTCTTGTAATGGTGAGGACTTTTGAATCACATTCTCTTTTTATACTTGAAAAGCTTTTTATTATGGATGTCTTGGTTTTTTTATTCATCGACTCTACTTTAGTGTCAAATGAACTTTTGATGATCAAGAATGTAATGCAGGTTCCAATCATGCTGCATCTAGCTTAGTGACTGGGCCTTCATCAAACAACAGATGCTTTGCAACTCGGAGGTCCTGCAAGCGGTGGAAACGGATACATTATTTGCAACAAAAAGCTCGTCAAGAACGATTAAACAACAGCAGGAAGTGGAAAGGTGAGGGCCATGCTGAAGCTTTGGCTCTGAAGGAAAGTGAAAGTTTCAAATTGAACAATCTTGATGTCAGCACCTCTGAGATATGTGAAGAGGGTATATCAGACATTGCAGGTCTAGATGATGATGGTGGTGGTGAAAAAGTTGAATTTTCTGGAGAAGCCAAAGTCAAAAATCTTCTTATCAGTGTTGAAGCTGATAAAAACAGCTCAAAAAAGGGTGTGGAAAGCTGCTCATGCACCCTTGGGTCTATAAATAAAAGTGAGGAAGAAGTATGTTGCGTGGAGGATGAATCTCTAGGCCCTTTACAGGGTGAAGCTGATAGTCAGGATGAAAATGCTTTGTCAGAAAAATCCAAAACCACCTACAAGTCAAAAAGGCGTGATGATAGGGATCTTGATAATCCAAAACCCTGTAAATGTCAGAGACCAACAGAAGATAGCTCAAGTTTGTCTTGCAAATATAGCAACCTTTCTTTTTGCAGCATTGAGGACCGACTACCAGATGGCTTCTATGATGCAGGACGCAACCGGCCTTTCATGCCACTGAGGAATTTTGAGCAAATCTTGTCTCTTGACTCACGCGAGGTCATTCTTTTGGACAGGTCAACTCTTATTCAAGACCTTATGCTCACACAAAACATGACTGCTTTATTATTGAGTGGTTAGATAATGTTTATTCAAGGGGTGTTTGACACTGCATTTCAAAAACGCTTTTGAAAAAAATTAATTTATTTTTATTTTTTATTTTAAATTAATTTTTTTGGGTGTTTTTAGATCATTTTGATGTGGTGATGTCAAAAATGATTTCTAAAAAAACAAAAAAAACATTATTTTGATGCATTTCTAAATGAAAGCATTTTCAAAAGCAACCGCAACCACAATTCTAAACAGGCACATGGTGTTAATGACTGTAGTTGCTTATTGTTTCTTTTAGGGAGAAGGATGAACAGTTGGATGCAATAACTCTCTCTGCTAAAGCATTGGTGTACAGTATGAAGAGATTAAATGGTTCTGCAAAGGAGAGGAATAAGGTTGCTTTTGATAACTTGCAGATTGCATCATTGCTTGCACTTTTTGTTTCTGATCATTTTGGGGGCAGTGATAGAAGTGGTGCTGTTGAAAGGACAAGGAAAGCAGTGTCTGGTTCAAACTACAGGAAGCCTTTTGTTTGCACATGCTCAACTGGAAATAATGAAAGCATCAGTTCTGCTGGTAAACAGACATTGGAAACTGCTGATGATATTTTTTTCTCTGATCTCTGTGAGAGATCTTTGCGATCTATTAAAGCAAGACAAGGTTCCATTGTGATTCCTTTAGGGAGCTTGCAGTTTGGTGTTTGTAGACACAGAGCATTGCTAATGAAGGTAATTCTTGTCCTGCATTTTCTTTCAATATTACTCGTTGAATAATTATGTTACCTGCAGTGCATTTTCAGTTATTAGGATCTAATACAATAGAAATTGCTCACAGTATCTATGTGACCGAATGGATCCTCCAGTACCTTGTGAACTTGTCAGGGGTTACTTGGACTTCACGCCACATGCGTGGAATGTCATTCTCAGCAGGAGGGGTGATTCAGTGGTCCGGATGGTGGTTGATGCATGCCGTCCACATGATATTAGAGAAGAAACAGATCTGGAATACTTTTCCAGGTCAGTCCTGATATCTAAAGGGTGATGGCAATGTTGTTTTGTTCAATATGATATGCATGCAGATGCTAGAATTCAAATGCTCAAGTCCGTAATATCATTCAGCATTGATTTTTCCCCAGGTGTGAACTCTTTTATGTAAAGTTAAGTTAGGTAGGAGGTGAAGGGGGTGAAAAGTTACCCCTGCAAACCTTTTCCTCTTTTAATGTTCTTGGTTAAGACAAACTGTTGCAGATTAAAAATACAGTAGGGTGACGTTTCACCAAATACAGTAGGGTGACGTTTCACCCCAAAAGTGGGGTGGAACATTACTCTCCAGCCACAGGGGTAAGATTTACCCTTGATCTTTTTTCTTGAAATTGGTGCTATTTGCCCTTAATTTTTTCTCTTGAAATTGGTGCTCATACCTCCTGTCTCCATTTCCTCTAACGATGTCTCTTTCTCCACCCTTGCTCCTTGCTCTCCTATCCAGCCATAGTGATTATCCATGATCTCTTAAACACAGATCCAACACATATTTCTTGGATTTTTTCTTACACAACCTTGCCTAGTGCTTTATGCCTTACCCCAGCCCTATCTATCTCATCTGTAAAAAACTGCAATCTCATTCAGCAGTGATGAGTTGCACTGATCTCAAGCTTCCTATATGATAAATCTGCCACTCACTACAAAAGAAAAGAAAGATGACTTGAAGCAATTGTTTTGAAGAATATAAAAGAAATTGTAAGATGTACAATTGGTGCTTGTTATAAAATTATTAACACATGCAAGTGATTTGTGAATGCTGCCAAACAAAATTATTTTTTACCCCTGAAAAAATTCCCGCCCTTAAAATTTACTCCTTAAAACTTACTCCCTGAATAATTCACGCCACTCCTTTTCACCCCATTCCAAACACAACCTAAACATTGAAGAATATATGGTTATTTTGGTGTTTGAGCAGAACTGTTTTGGAGAATTAATATGCAGCTCTAGTGATATTTAGAGATTTTTTATATTTTGACCTAGTGTTTCTGTGTCTTGATTACCATGTGATAGGTTCGTTTAAGGGAACTGTTGATTGGAGTGCCCTTTTTGTGATCTGTATTGTCTATTTTTCTTTATGGGAATGACTTATTTTCCAGCTATATTTTGTACATCTACTTCATAATGTTACCTGCTTGTTTTTGTTCATCTAAAAATAAACAGAGACTTAGAGGGTAAATTGAGGAAATGGAAGAGCAAAGTACTCTATGAAAGTTTAGTTGTTCAATGCACATAGAATTACAGGAGCACACTAAAGCATTTGTTCCCCAAACAAGCTCCAAGACTGAGATTATTCTTGGTCCACATTTACTCGCCTGCTTATACATTTGATTTCATATTCTCATGAATTTGCTACAGGTATGTTCCACTCAGTCGGACTAAAGTTCCCCTTTCAACAAAGAACATTCCCACTCCTGGTTCTTCATTTCCTTCTCTGTCAACTTCTGATGAGATAGGAAAGGTGGGTTCCAGTACTCTTATTCGGTGCAAATTTGAATCGGTTGAAGCTGCAGCAAAGGTATGTTCAGCTTTCGCTGGCTTATATTGTCATAACCAAGGACTTTCCCCTGAACATCATACAACGATTGCTTACTCTCAACTAATGAACTTTTCTGATACTGCAGGTGCGTACTTTAGAGGTGTGTGAAGCTTCAGCAGATGAAATTAGGAATTTTGAATATAGTTGTCTCGGAGAAGTAAGAGTTTTAGGTGCACTACAACACTCTTGCATAGTTGAAATGTATGGGCACCAGCTATCTTCAAAGTGGATTCCATCAGAAGGAAATCCAGAACACCGCATAATACAGTCTGTTATTCTTATGGAATATGTTAACGGGGGATCTTTAAAGGTAATTTTATTCTTTTGTTTCTTTAGTTGGCAGATGCAAACATGATAGTAGCAGAACTAGTTACATGCCCTGGCTTTGCTTCTGGAACCTACAAAGTTAGTTTTAGTATGGTTAATGGGGTTAGGAACTATATTATTATTTACCTATTGTAAAAAAAAAATAATCCTGCAATCCTCACTAGACTGCTCCAAAAAAACCAACTATTAATTGACAATAAAAACCTGCAAATCGCCCATCCTTGTGCCACATGTCACTCAATGCTTCATCTAATACCCTAACATTAAGTAGCCACATGTAACACTCCCCCATTCATAATTTCATATGTAGTGTAATTATCTTGCCAAAAGGCTTGGCCCTGGTAGTTTGCCAAGGAGAAATAGGATTCACATAGCTTGCCCTAACTAGTGTTTGATCGAGACATTGTCAAGTTTAATTGTTTTTCTTACATAGTTATTTGATTGCTTTCCACATATTTCTTATTGATTATTGCTCTCATGATGCACTAGGATTACTTAGAGGAGGTATCAAAAACTGGTGAGAAGCATGTACCAGCAGAGATGGCATTGTGTATAGCACGAGATGTTGCATGTGCATTGGCAGAGATTCACTCCAAAGATATAATTCATCGTGACATTAAAAGTGAAAATATTTTGATTGATTTGGATAAGAAGAGAGCTGATGGCATGCCTTTAGTAAAACTCTGTGATTTTGACAGAGCCGTGCCACTCAGGTCTTTCTTGCATACGTGCTGTATTGCTCATAGAGGGGTTGCGCCTCCTGATGTTTGTGTTGGAACGCCACGCTGGATGGCTCCAGAGGTTTTGCGGGCAATGGATAAACGCAACACATATGGTCTGGTATGTTGCTTCTCCTGTCTGTCAGTTTGGAAAATCATTAATTAACAGTGTTTGACTTGATTTTTCTTCTCATGTGATGGTTAACATTTCCATTGCAATTGTGTTACAGTTATGAAGGTTCCATAGAAGTTATATGTTTGGGATGGAAGTGATTTTAATCGGTCATCATGTAACATAAAATTAAACACATGCATGAAAACTTTAAAACACATGCATACCTTGCTCTCATTACCTTGAATTGAATATGGAGTGTAAAGGGGGATTTTTTTTGGATTGTTAGCAATGATGTGGACAAAAGTGAATTGCCCTTTTAAGGTTGAAGGGATGTGACAGCTGTTTACCAACACCTGTGTAGTCTTTTTAAATGGTTTTTATCAACTACAGCGAGCGAAGTGTGAAGCTAGATACTAATCCTCATAATGTGTATTGTCCTGCATTCATAAAATTGAGGTCTTACCTCCATGAATTGGGCTGGATCTACATTCTAACTGAGTTGTTATCAGCAACTACCAGCATTTGAGGAACTGGTTGTAACATCAGATGCAGGATCAAATTTCTGATTTCTCAAAATGCCACCAGTTTTGGTACAAATTTTGATTTCTGTATCAAACCTGTTTTGACGTTGGCTATACTGCTATGACAGACTATGCCTAATATGTGCAATCTTTGTGATCAATTTGTTCTGGGCTATGGCCCTATATTGCATACAAAACATACTGCTTTCCATATGCTTTAGTTTGTGCTGGTTGATAGTATGAGTTGTAATTGGGTTTTTCTCTTTTGGTTGTAGGAAGTGGATGTTTGGTCATATGGATGCCTACTTCTGGAATTGTTGACGTTACAGGTCCCATATACCGGCTTACCTGACCTACGCATACATGAGCTTCTACAGGTACATCTCACTATAAACTGAAATTTTCTAATGGATAATTGAGGGGTGGTTAACACTTAGATGCAGAAAAAAGTTAGTGTTGCCATTCACTGCATGCATAACAAAATTAGTAAAATCTTTTTATCCCGTGATACTATTAGCTTTTTTGTCGAAGCTTGATTTTGTTTTTTCTGGTCTTGAACTGTTCTTTTATTGGTTTCTCTTGATACAAGCAGTCAGGTAAACGACCACCACTAACTGATGAGCTAGAGGCATTGGGATCCATTGACGAGCATTTGGTGACTCAGTCTGTCTCAGATCTGGAGGGACTTGAGGTGGAGTCAGAAACTCTGAGATTCCTTGTTGATTTATTCTGTCAATGCACCAAGGAAAATCCAGCTGACCGTCCCACAGCTTCAGATATTTACAAATTGTTGCTTGCACGCACAAGCATTTAACTAGTTGAAGGAGAGTTAGGAACAGGTTTAGATTAATCTTTGGGTAGTAATTTATTCCCAACCCCAATTTTTTGTAGCCTTAGGATGTTTTGTTATATATTTAATATTATGGCTTCTGGGAATCAAATCTTTTGAGTTTTCTCTAGCTAGTGTACCATTAATCCGGAGGTCTGTAATTTTTTTATGTAGTTGTGTGTCTGATTGTGTAATGTCGCAGCTGCAATATATTTTTTAGTGTAAGTAGGTATTCTAATAAGTTATTAACATTCTCAAAAAGGTGAACAAAGCATTCAAACTTTGATTTACTTTGTTTCAAAGAGGAATATGAACTGGTCATGGTTTTGATTTCCTGCCTATTTTGGGGAGGGTATTTTAACTCGTTCTAACTTCCTCGTAGCAAGTAGGTTGCTAGACTTGCATGGTTATATTGCAGGCTTTATGAATTTTCTGTCTGCTTCATCTCGTTCAAACTTTTATTGAAATTCCTTGTATCTTATGGTTTGATATCCTGGCCGAAGCAACATGCAGTCGACTGAGCTAAGTTGGGGCTCTTTAGAGAACAGGCCAAGTTAGGATATGTTTACTCAAGACTAAATGAATCCGTGGACTGAAGAACGTTTCCCCATGTACTGGGTTTGGTAAAACAGCATGGAATGCGATGTAATGGAAGGAATCGGAGCTCGTTTTGACGTTGTTATGTGTGATTTGCAGGTAATATCCAATCCGCTGTTCATATTGGCTCCTGGGTAGCGGCTAAAACTTCAGGGCTCGAGCAGGGGAGAATTTTCATACGCTGAACAAATATGAAATGGGCGATATATTTATGTGGAGAGGAAATTCAAGGTGCGGCCAGCTTGACCATGTATTAGCGCACTGCAATGTACGAAGAACCGTTCTTTCTGGCAGTTCGACTGCAAAACTCTGCAAGTTCGCTAGATGTGGGATAACTTTACATTTCTTTTGTAGACCGCATTACATTTCAATATCTATATGAATTGTTTTTTTTTTATGTGGAAAAAGTATATTATACTTGACACATCTTTTTTATAATCTATATTAATTGTTTCTTAACTTTTCAACACTTAATAACTATAATTTATTTTATACCCTACAATCACATGCATTATTTCAAAACCTTTTCTTATAAGATAGTAAAATTTCAAACATTTTTTTTTTTATTGTGACAGAACTAGGCCTCTTGGTGCCCACCCCAAACTAGTTTTATAAAATAATACGTAAGTTGTTTTTATCGTGCATGCAGTATCCACCAAGACTCATTCCATTGCTTACTTTCTTGTTCAATTTCTTTTTTTCCACTTTTTATTTATTTAATTTGGTCCTTAAACTATATCTTTTTCTAATTTTATTCTTTCGAGTTAGGTTAGCAGTTTTGTGTTGGAATTTATTTTGATTTGCATGTTTTTTATCCAATATATCATATAATTGAATTATAGAATTTCAGGTTATTGTTAAGAAATATAAAATTAGCATTAAAAAACAAAGGATTTTTTTTTTCTCATTTAAGGCATACAAACTTCAATATTCCTAAAGTTTCAATTTTATACATTTCATCTTGTTCTTATATATATATTTTTTATTTTAATCCTCAATTTGTCCTTTAACTTTCACATAAGAGAGAAGATATTTGATTAGCCACACATCAACCATAAGAAAAAGTTCGATTTTGATGTCATTAAATTCAAAGTTCATGGACATGGTGTTTTTTATTAGCTATGCCAAAAACATATCTAACTAGAAATCGTAGCATTAACTTCATCCTTTAATCGATTTCTTTAATTTTGAAGCCTTTATGTATCTAATTATCTCATATTGAATTTGTTTTTAAGATAATATGAGCTAATTATTCGCACTAGTTTCTTTTTTTCTATAATAACCTAAATTTGATTCCCTTTAAGTATAATAGAATGACACAATTACATGACATCATTGGCTACCAAAATGATAATATTAGTTACTTAATTACTAATTATGAATAAAATTACTTAATGGTAATTAAAATTTTGGTTTGGGAAGGGTAGCTAAAGGGAAACACTTTAGTGTGTGTTTGAGATTATGATTGTTTTTAAAAGTGTTTTTCATTCAAAATTGCATCAAAATAATTTTTAAAAAAATCATTTTTGACATCAGCACATGAAATGATTTAAAAACACTAAAAATATTTAATATATAGTAAAAAATAAAAAAAATCAATTTTTTTCAAAAATATTTTTGAAACGCAGTGCCAAACAGGGCACGAGGGATCTTGTAAGAGCGATATTTGTACAATACATCCCTTCTCATTTAACATTAATGTTTTCATGGTTTTAAGAAATCCACACTTGGATTTAGTGTTTCCCATAGCTAAATTACTAAGAACAAATTATGATGATGATTGGTTTCATAAGTTTTTTTTATCTTTTATTTAATTTCAAGAATAGAAAATAATTAAATTGAACCTAACAATCCTATTCATAAGCTTTCAGAAATTGTTCAAGTCTTATTAACTTTATTACGTATACCTAATTAACATGTGAATATATATATATATATATAACCCAATATTTTTTAATTATTATTTAAATATTCTTATTACGAAACAATTTAACTTTGATCTCGAATTCAATTAATTAATTACATCTAATATATATTATTAATATTTTGTGTATTTTATAACAAACAACTGCATCTTTTATTTACTATTATTTATTTTAAAATAATGAACTTTATATACAATTTCTACGAAGATGTTACTTAAAACATATCGCTAAATCTTAAATTTAACCAATTGATAAACTCACTTTTAAATAAAAGGCAATTTAATGATAATTTGTTTAAAACTAAAAACCTATAATCAAATACAATAGTTTTCGAAATGAAATTGAAAATATTATTTATATTTTATTTTAAGTATCATAAATAAGGATTCACACATGTATATATTTAAAAATGATTTCTTTGCACTCATTATGTCATTTAATGATAACCGACCAAACTATTATCAATATCTTACTTTAATTACTAACTAACCACAAGAAGTCATGGATGGCTATTCAACAAATACAATTAAAACTAAAACACGTTTTAGTCGACATCAATTGTTTTGTTTTAAAAGAAAAAAGAAAAAAAGAAAAAGAAAAAGAAATCAAGGCTTCCTTCCTTGGGAGATATAGCCGTGCATCAATTATTTCTTGTAATTTTCCTTCATGTATTTTATATTCATTTTTTCAGCTATTTGTTCTTATCGAACATTATTTTGATCCAATAACCTAACAGCTGGTTTTGATCTACAAAAATAAAGGACAAACAGAGAGCGCACACAGAAAAAACAACACAAACATCTGTTTATATACCTGAAATTCAAGCTAGCTTTTATTCCCAGAAGAAAATGGTTCATTTCCTCAAAAATATATATATAAAAGGCTGTAATGCGGCTTCCACTGCCATTTACTCCCCCTTCCCTCAAACAAACCTCCTATTGAAAGCAATCTTTTTTCCATAACCAGAACACCGACAGACACCACTGCTCTCCACACAACCTCAGCTTCCTCCAGCTCACATCCCCCAAACCACCAATCCCTGCGATCCTTTGTCTGTGACCATAACACCAGCACCTGCCGCTGTCATCCACACAAACCCAGCATCCTCTCCTTGAAAAACCCAAAACACATCCCTGCCACCACCAACTCTTCCACCTAAGAACTCCCTGAACGATGTCATAACTTCCATGCCAAGTCCATGTCCCCGCCACCCTAACACACAAAAAAAGCTCGACAGTGGAGGAAAAAAGAGAAACCAATTCAATATAAACTGACAAGAGAAAAAGAGTCGATTACTTTGTAGGCTCGGGACAAGAACACCCAGTCATCACCGTGGGCTGATATTTGTTGCAGGTGTAACCGATATCTTGACATTCACAGCACCATAATTGTGGATTTGGCACTCGATCGAATTAGTTAGTCTCTTAGGTTAGGTGAAAGGATGAGTATTAGCTACCCTTTCGATCCCTCAACTCAGGCCATTAGTCCATTCAGTATAACGTTCATGGCATCAATAATAAAACAATTTGAAAGAATTGGCATCAACAATACAATTTGGGAATGTATTAACACTGTCAAAGAGCTCTTCGTGAAAACTTTAGAAAATAGGTTTGTTTACTCTTCTTTTCTAACAACATTCATGTGGCAGGCTTTTTTGAGTCAGGATATGGCACGCCATGTATGATTACTGATGATGCAGCAATGTCTGCTATTTAATTTTTTTATATAAAAAAAAGCTGGATCGTTGTCCTCCCAATTTGAAAAACAAATTGTCATCTCATTATGTTATGTTTTTCTCTCTCGATATAAATTTAATTAAATTCCTCAGAATTAAATTATTAAAAAATATTAGGATATATTTCTTTTATATAACCTTGGGTTTTTTTAATCAACTTACTAGAATCTTGGGGAAAAAACTCCCTTCAAATTAAATTTAACTTCTTTAATCATTAAAATAAATTATCCATTTTGCTCTATCAAGTGCTATTTTGTGCACCCCTTCGTTTTTTTAAAGCTTTTTTCATTAATCTTTTTTTATATATATTTCATGCACTCGTGTATTTTCTTTATTTATTATATATAATTAAATAAACAATGAATTAAAATAGTGCAAGTGTTGTTATATATTTTTATATTAGGATTAGAATTTGTCAAGACTTTTTCTGTCGATTGTGTTTTATTAAACGCACGCATCTTCTCAGCCGGCAATCTAATTCTTTCTTGGTGGTTGAAAACGCACGCATCTTCTCAGCATATTTTTTTCTTGATGACTACACCTTTTTAAGCGTTGAAAAAAAAGAAAAAAGAAGCTCACCGCGACAAAGCATAGGCACTACAATAGTACACCGCTAGAAGGCATGTTATCGTATACGAACCTGACCTTGAACCGATGAAGCTCCCATGTCATTACTGTAGTGGCTCGACCAGTGGATTATTTATATCGTGTTGGAATTCCCTATCTAAAGTGATGTTCTCTTGGTTGACGTGTCATTTTTATGGTTCGGATCGCAGCAGCCACGTGTCTTTTTCCATTTGCTTGAGCTGACATGCGGCCATGATAATTATGCGTGTGTGTATATATATATATTTGTTGCAATGAAGCTCATCCACATGGCTAGGGGCCTGCTGGAAAAAAAAAACTTTTTGACAGGTGGTCTTGGGTTCAGTATTTCAAAGGGAAACACTTACTAGTTCCGATTCATCCAATCTGGGCCAGTCTTTTTTGTTTTGACCAGGTCAATGCAAATATGATTGTTGAAGTTTATGAACTCTCTCAAATTTCACGGCCGATTCATATTTGTAATTGGCACTTGATCATGAGTAGTAGCAGAGCGAGCAAGGAAAAGTCTGTCTGGTCTCTGGTGAAGTCGAGACACGCACACTCTTGTATGTATGTATGTATGTATGTATGTATGTATGTATGTATGTATGTATGCACGTGTGTGTGTGATATGATATGAGCTAAAACTAGGGCCTAAAATATATGGCAACAACTAGTTAGACAAATATAGGCGTAATTATTATGTAATTCACCGATCCTTAGCAGTCTTCATCATCGAGAAGTTGGGTGAAGAGATGTGACAGACCTTTATTAACCGATAATGAACTAGTTAGACAAATATAGGGTAACTTAAATCTCGAATGGGAATCTTTGAGGTTATGCGAGGGCCATAATGAACTACTTGAATCCATGCTTCATAAGTTGTGGTTTAGCGTGGCAACCATTTATTTTGGAATAAATGCTATGCTGGATTTTTAAACTGTATATCTTATTCTCTAATCCAGTTTCTATTAAATAATAAATTACTATATGTTTGAATAAATGTAACGTAAACTAATATAATTGAATGCATCATGTAATGAAAAAAAATGGAATAGTTTATTATATTCATTTGTTTGGTTCCAATCTAACGAGTGCTTATACAAAGTTTTGTTTGGATCCTTATTATTGTAGTCCTTGTTTTTATTTACAAATTAGTTTTTATTTGAAAAGATTTTGGTCTTTGAACTTAATAAAATGAAAACTTAACCCTTTATAATATTTCTTTTATAGCCATGTCCTTGTAAGATTACTCTTCATCATTTAATAGTTTATTCCATGATTTTATATATATATATATATATATATATGCTTGAAATGTAATAAGTGATTATAATTATAATGATCTAATACATTATAGTTTTAAAAACTACATCCTCGATCAAACATAAAAATATATTAAGTCAAAATTGCATTATACAGTCGATTATATCTAATCAAATGTGTAAATAGTTCACACGGTATTACAGGACGAAATTATTCGTAGGCTATGTTACATGATAATATAAATCATATGTTTGGGTCTTACGTAACAACTTAAATTTTTAGGTGAGATGGTTCATTAACATGGTATCAGACTCTTGTTGACCTAACGGTCACGAGTTCAAATCTCACTACCCCCATTCTATTTGATTAAAAGTCAAGCACAAGGTAGTGTAGGCTTATACAAGTTTCAAGCCTAAACGACTTTCACTTAAAGGGGTGTGTTAGAGAATAATATAAATCATATTATGGGGCATTATCTAACAGCTTACACTTTTAGGTGAGATGATTCTTTAACATAGTATCAGAACCTAGTTGACGTAGTGATCACGAGTTCAAATCTCATCACCTCCATTCTATTTGATTAAAAATCAAGCACAAGATAGTGTAGGCTTGTGCAAGTTTCAAGCCTAAAAGGCTTTCACTTGAGAGGGTGTGTTAGAGAATAGTATAAATCATATTCTAGGGCCTTACCTAACACCTTTAACTTTTAGGTGAAATGGTTCCTTAACATGGTATCAGAGCCTTGTTGACCTAGCGATCACGAGTTCAAATCTCACCACCTTCATTATATTTGATTAAAAATCAAACACAAAATAATATGGGTATGTGCAAGTTTTAAGCCCAAAGGGCTTTCACTTGAGGATGTGTGTTAGAGAATAATATAAATTATATTCTGACAATTTATTGATTTTAGAAAGTATTCAGCAATCAGGCTGATCAATTATTGGCATACTAAAATGGAAAGAGGGACTGCATAAAAGCCAAATCAAATTAATGATGGTTACAAGTATGTGAGTGGAACATTCACGTACAACCATACATAGATATTGAAAGAATAAATACCAAAAAAGGCTAGTTTAAGCGTACATAGCCTGTGAGCATTTCATTGCTTTTACAGACAGATTACAGGGGAAAGGTTTTAACAGCTTTCCCTAAATACAATATGCAATACAAGGTAATTTTGACTATTCGTGGCAAAAATATTCAGCATTAACAACTAATTTATCCTTTGCATTTATGTCCAATATCTTCAGCATCACTAAGGGATTGCTGCCATTTCTGTGACATTCATCTCCTGACTCTGCTCTTGATTTGCTTGTGTTGATTGCCTTGAATATTACTCTTGATCTGCACTTGATTGTGCTGAATGTTTAACACCCCCTCGTAAACGAATAGGGAGATCATGAACCATGAGTTTGTCCTTTAGAAGCTGAAAGGGGGAGGATGTCAGTCCTTTTGTAAAAATATCTGCAACTTGCTTGAAGGTAGGGATATAGTGAATTTGGACATTTATTCTGTATTTTCTCACGAATGAAATGGAAATTGATTTTGATATGTTTGGTATGGACATGGTAAACTGGATTTGCCGTAAGTCAATTGCACTCTGATTATCGCACCAACTTGTAGGAGGGGAAAGAAGAGGTATGCAAAGATCCTTCAATAGCATTCGAATCCAATACAACTCAACAACAACCATAGCCAAAGCTTTGTATTCGACATCTGTACTGGATCGAGAGACAACTTTTTGTTTCTCTGCACATCAAGAAACTAAACATGGACCTAGAAAAATACCATATCCTTTAGTGGACCTTCAATCAAGAGGATCTCCTGCCCAATCAGAATTACAGTAAGCTTGAAGACTAAAAGACCCTTTTGTGAAATACAGCCTATGATCCCTTATCCCTTTAAGATAACGAAGAATGCGTTTTGTAGCTTCTAGTGGGCAACAGTAGGTGAGTGGAGATGTTGGCAAAGATGATTCATGGAAAAAGATTTCTGGTCGTGTTAGGGTGCAGTATTGAAGAGCCCCAACAATTTGTCAATATGCTATAGCATTTTGAATGGGTTCCTTATTCTCTATGGCTAATTGTCTGCTTGAAACACAAGGTGCTTAATAAGGTTTTGCATCCACCATGCATTCCTTATGAAGTACATCTGTGATGTACTTGCTTTGTAAAAGATCCAATCCATAAGCATCTCTTAATGCTTCAATGCCCAGAAAATACCCGAGAGCACCAAAATCCTTTAAGGCAAATTCCTTCTTGAGTTGTGCGGTAAGTGTTGCAAGAAATTGAGGACAAGAACCTATTATAAGAAGACTATCCACATAGATGAGTACAAAAATATGAACTTTACCACAGTGATATGTAAATAGTGAAGTATCCACCGATGAACCCACAAAGCCAAAATCAAGTAAAGAGTTTGAAAGTCACAGGAACCAAACATGTGGTGCCTGTTTAAGGCCATAGAGACCTTTTTAAGATGACACAGATGCTCAGGATATGTAGTATCTATGAAGCCACAGGGTTGCTCAATAAAAACCTTTTCCTCAAGTGTTCCATGCAGAAATGCATTGGAGACATCAAACTGCTGGACCTGCCAATTGAAGAACACAGAAAGTGCTAACACAACACGAACTGTGGCAGGTTTTATCATGGGACTAAATGTCTCTGCAAAATCCACACCACTCACTTGACATCCTAATGCCACCAGTTTTGACTTGTAGCTATCTATACTCCCATCTGCCTTTTGTTTTACTTTATACACCCATTTGGTATAAATAACGTGTTGATTGGGGTGTCTTGGTACAAGTTCCCATGTGTTATTGATCATAAGAGCATTGAATTCCAGCTACATAACTTGCTGCCAATCCTGTGACAAAACAGCTTGGTGGGTTCTACACAGGTAAGCATGCTAGTAAATGCATGCAGTGGATGTTTGGAAGTATAGAAAAGTTTGAAATCTGGAAATGCTTTTGATTGAAGGTTGTCTGTCTGTGATCATGTCCCCATATTGTGTATGGGAGGATTTAAAGAAGAATTTTCAGTGACTGAGGATGGTATAACTAGCGAACTATGAGATGGTTGTAAGGGACTACAACATGACTGATTTTGTGAGCACTGAGGTGGCTCACATGAGGGACTCTGAAGGGTCTAATGGCGTGGACTTTGTAGTTCCTGAACGGGATCATAAGAGGCTGAATTTGTGAGATCAATATCTGGGGCAATGGGGACATGGTCCAAAGTGAATTGTGAGCAAAAGGAAGGTAAATCAAATGTCATACCTGTTTTAGAGACACTCATAGTAACAGGAGGTGTGGAAGTGGACCTTACCCTTGCTGGAAAATTAAGTTCATCAAATGCAACATTGCGAGAGATATAAATTTTTTTAGACACGGGATCTAGGCAATGATATCAATGATGTTGAGATGAATACCCAAGAAAGACACATTGTTTGCTATGAAATTCCAGTTTATGCTTTGTATAAGGTCATAAGAGAGGATAACAAGCACAACCAAAAGATTGTAAAAAGGAATAATCTGGTGTTTGAGAAAACAGTTTAAAATATGGAGACTTGTAATCTAGAATGAAGACGGAGTTTGATTTATCAGATAAATTGTGGTCATAAATGCTTCAACCCAAAACTTGGTAGAAAAATGTGATTGAGCCAATAATGAGAGTCCAACCTCCATGATGTGCCTATGTTTTTGCTCAATCAATTCGTTTTGCTGGGAGGTATAGGGACATGAGAGACGTTGATGAATCCCATGTTGATGCAGAAAGTTTTGGAATTGTTTAAAGAGACATTCTCCACCATTATCACATTGGAATTGCTTAATAGTTGTAGATAAATGATTTTCTGCTAAGGATTTAAAATGCACAAAGCAAGAAAAGACATAAGATTTATTACGAAAAGGATATACCCATGTAAATCAAGAATAGTCATCAATGAAGAGAACATAATATTTGTGACCATCATTCGATACAACGGGTGAAACCCATACATCAGAATGAACAAGACCTAAAGGTGACAACACAACACGCATAGAGTCACCAAATGGCAGTTGTTTGGCTTTTCCCATTAAGCAAAATTGACAAACCAACTTTGAATCAAAGGAACCCGACATAGGTAAATTAAAGAATTTGATGATGTGATTAGTAATGTGAGAGGAAGGGTGACCAAGTCTCGCATGCCAAATAGCAGGAGTTGTACGAACCCCCATCAGAGACACTTTCTTGTGAATTTTTTTGAAGGTTTGTAGGTTAACCTGAATAAGGTAGAGTCCACCTTCACTCTTGCATATTAACAACGTTTGTCCCGAGAGATTATCCTTCACAAAAAATTAGATCCAGTGAGTATAAAATAACAATTGTTATCTAGACAAAATCGATTAATGGACAACAAATTTACTACTGCATGTGGGCAATGAAGAACATGTTTCATTTTGAGGGTAGAATCAGATGTATGCAGTACAAGTGTACCGGTATGCTTAATCTATAGACCATTACCATTACCATTACCCACAACCCCTTTGTCATCTCCTGTGTATGGCTCAACCAAGTGAAGATTAGCAATATCAGTAGTAATGTGTTGATTGGCACCAGTATTAGCATACTAGGTGTTCTCATCGTGAATGGAGTTCTATTGAGCTACCATGGCTGCTAACTATTGAGGTGGATGATGCCCTTGATAATTATAGTCATACTTGTGGAAACAGTCAAGTGCCATATGATGTTTTTTTTTTGCCATAAATCTAACAAACATAGGGATCAAAGGTGGAGTCATTCGTCCATGCAGGAATTCGTCCATTGCTGGTGAGACTATGTTCGTTGTTGAGGGTTCCAGTATTACCATTTTTATTTGCTGGAATATATTTCTGTAATGGTGGAGATGAAGAGAAACGTTGTTGCTGCCAATTTGTAGGTGCATGCCTAGTGTTTGAAGAAAACATATTGTCGTTACTGTTACTTGGACTAAATTTTTGATTTGAAATACCTAAAGTAAAACGTTGTTGCTGCCAGTTTCTATTGTGTTTCTTCTGACTTCTTGCACCTCCTAGTTTATGCACCATCATTGTAAAGCTATTATGCTCATCTTGCATGCTTCGTTATTGGCTTTCAAGGAGTGCTTCAAAAGCAAATAATTCAAATTGGAAATCAAATAAGGACAGGGTTTCTCACGTTGTGCAAAGTAACAGTTGGACACAAAAGGATTATAGGCAGTGTTGAGTCCTCCCAAGACAAGAGAAATTAAGTATGCTTCATCCTACTACTGCTAATTGGTCAGCAAGGGCCTTCGCATGTTCAATAAAATCTGAGTAGCTTAGTCCCCCTTGCTGCAAACTTTGCAGCTGCCGCTTCAATTGATTAATATTTGGAATGGAAGGAGAGGCAAAGCGTTGTGCTAGAGCAACCCACGCTTGTCGGGCAGTTTTCAAACCATAGACCATCGACAAAACCTTGTCTGATATTGTGGATTTCATCCAAACCAATACAAATCGGTTTTTGCGATTCCATAAAGTGAAATCAGGATTGGTTTCACTAGTTCTACCTTCAGAGATAGGTAAGAACTCATCTGGGCATGACTCTTTTCCATCAGCAAAGCACAAGAGATCATGAATGTTGAGAGCATCTTCAACTTGAGAAGAACAGTTCAAATAGGAAGAAGGTCCTTCAAGTTTCACCGAAACAAATTGCAGAAGGTTGTTTGGAGGGGTATAAATAGCAGCGGAAGAAGACATGGTAGTAGGATCTAGCGTGAGCTTAAATGTGCTTTGATACCATGAAAGAATAAAGGCTAGTTCAAGCTTGTATAGCTTATGAGCATTTCATTGCTTTTATAGATAGATTACAGGGGAAAGGTTTTAACAGCTTTCCCTAAATACAATATGCAATACAAGGTAAATTAACAACTAATTTATCCTTTGCATTTATGTCCAATATCTTCGGCATAACTGAGGGATTGCTGCCATTTCTGTGACATTCATCTCCTGACTCTGCTCTTGATCTGCTTGTTCTGATTGCCTTGAATGTTGCTCTTGATCTGCACTTGATTGTGCTGAATGTTTTACGGTTATTAGATATCCTGCATAGATACCGAAAGAAATATACCCATCTCTCATGCAAATCGTGTATATCAATACATAATTAATCAAACCTTTGATCAGTTATTGCTTTCTTATTCTAAGAGATAGAGAGTCGCTTGTCTTCTCATGGCAAGAAACAAAAACAATCTACAGATTACCAATTAAAAAAAAATACTGTATTTATTTGTTTGCCTCGCATGTACAAATTTCACTAAATCAGAGTGTTGCGCGTAACATTGTATACTACTACTCAATCTCAATGTCATGTGCGGGTGTTTTCATGTGCGTACTGTAATGATCACAAAAGTTCAAATCATTTGAATTATCAGTTTCTGGTTAATTAGTTGAGGGTTTTGTCGTCAGGCTAGAATATATTTTTTTTGGGTGCAGAGGCATGAAGAATGAGATTCAAGATAAGCTGTTATTCCTTAGCTTGATAAATTAATTAAGCTCATCGATACAATATTAATTTGTATAAAGAACTAATAAAATCGTTGGGCACCGAGTATCTAAGATATTAGCTATAAGACCCTAGATATGAAGGACGATAACCTCGGTGTGCATAGAGTATGGGGGTTGAGAATTGAAGTGTCGAGTGTTTATTGGCCCACATCAGCGAAGGTACTGTTAACTTGCTATGATAGCATGCACCAATGTCGTCGGAGAGGAATATAGCAGACACAGGGAATCTATTCCAAGAAAGAGAGAAAATGTTGAAAGCAATCATGTATTGGATAAAATAGATGTTGAGATCAGAAAAAGGGATTCATTTGGGATTTTGAAATCGGTAAATGAAATCTCAAAAGGCCAAGGCAAATCTTATCAGGGTTTGGGAACACTAACTGATCAACCAACCATATATAGGTTAGATTATAATTGAATTGCATCCGTAAACTTTATTCGAGAGAATGGGTCATCACATTGCTAGCTTGTGTACTCGGTTCCATCATCACACCAACTGCAAAGAAAAGCAAAACTTAAACAAACAAGTCATTTTCCTGGCTGTCGAGATCATATACAGCTATATCTACGCAGTGCAGCTGGCACGAATCAGACGCAGGATTGGCAAATATCCGAGATATAGCAAACTTGCAAAGAAAAGGGTTATCCTCAGTGAACAAATAAAAGATGCTTACATGGAATTGGGGGTTAAATACACATCACATTATCGTCAGAGAAACAAGCTAAGTAGCAGCTAGCAATGAGAGATTCACAAAATTTCCCGTCTTCTTAGTTCATGTGTGAACCTTACATGCAAATTTTGAAGTAGATAGGGTCCCCTCATCATATATATACTCTCCTGGCATTTGTCCACCCACCCCTTTCGGCTCAGGGGTTCGATGCTTTACTTCTCACAGTCAGAGAGAGAGAGAGTCCCCCACTCTCCCAGGGCCCAACCTAAAAAAGTTATCAATGCTCTTACAATATATATGGAAACACTCACTATCTTGTCTGCAAAACTGCATGGTTCTATTCTTGGCGTGACAATATTCAATTTGCATCATCAGGGACCACCTCTTACATTTTCCATATATAAATTTTGTTTTTATTTATATATATTCCCTATACTATAGCTTTCTTTTTCAATTTTCACAGTCCTCCAATATTCTATCTACAACAAAAAATAAAAATAAAAATAATCCTGATAATTCATTATTCCCCTCCAATCCTCTCCTCGTCCTTCTATTTATACCTCCTTTATCCTCTCATCATCTCCATATCAAACTTGAACCTCTTGTCCTCATAAAATTGGCATTTCCTGCTATTCTAATTTATAACATATGTTAGCCAGCTCTTCTTAATTAGATGACTGTGCATCTTCTTACCGTGCACCACTATCAGCTGAAGCTGCCAGCATGATCTTAACCTTCCTCCTTTGTTGAGGAAAGAAAACAGATCATGTGGCAGTTTCACCTGTTGTTGGTATCACGAGAAACCCTAATTCCAAATAAAACCTAATTAATTTCCTTTCTTACATGGCTAGCTAATACTAGGGTTCTCCTTGTCCAATCCCTAGCTAGAAAGGTAAGTGACCTTCTTTATAGAGGATATCATTTAATCTCATCTGGGTTTCTTGGGTTTTGCTTCGTACTGTTGTGTTTGCATTAAAATTTCGCCTTTTTTTTTTGTCTGTGTGTTTAGTGTATTGATTGTTGTGTTTCTTATGATGAAGGTTTGTTAGGGTTTTGGGTAACAGGATTTTTGCGTCTCGGTACAGTTCAACGATTTCAAGATGCCTCCTGCTGCTTTGGCGATTGAGCCCTGAGGTTCCTATAATTAGCGTGCTGTACGGCTCTTGTTGATTAATATGGCAAGCCTCTTCTATTTCCTGTAGAATATATATGTACTATATCTTATTTTTCTTTTTTTGGGTTTTATAACACGGTTATATGAATTGATTCTGGCGGCTTAATTAGATTAGTGGCAACAAATCTCAAACTAACAGCACTCATCTAGGGTTTCAAAAAACATCTTATGTATATAAATATACAACTTCCCATCACCTTTATTTTTAGTTGATTTGGAATATAATTAAGCTCACCTTACTAGTCTGGCTAGGGTTTCTGTGAAGTGCATTCCTTTCTAATTTAACAGCTCGCAAATCAAAGTGTGTGTGTGAGAGGGAGATCAGAGAAAAGGAGAGAAGAGTCAATGATTTTTCTAAATTTTGTGCGTTTTTAAGACTAACACTTTTCTTCTCAATTAATCCACTTACAGATTCATGGTATAGAAAGCAAATTTAGTTCTTGTTATGTTTTGAAAAACTTGCTCTTTTTTTCCTTTGCTGTTTCCTGTTTCAGGTTCTCATAATGTTGGCTATAAATTTATTCAGTCTCCTCACTTGGTGAGTTGAATCTTGGTCATTTTACTGTCATAAATACAAGTTACACACCCGGAGTTTTTCTGGGAAGCAAATGGGATCTTAAGATGTCATCATTTGAGATTGGTGATCAAGAATTGTGCGTGTGATTTTGCAATCTTGAGTCGTGTAATTTTTTCATGAAAACAGAAGGATGGAGAGACTGCTTGAAATTTGGACAGCATATCTGGTACAGAAATTGAATAGTAAGCTTGTCCTATTTGAAAAGTTTTTTCTTGAACATTCAATAGTTCCTCTCGTGGGTCTCTTATCTCTTGTAGCTTAAAGATTCACTATGATGAAAGCAGGGGGGTTTTGGCATACATGTTCTTGAAGTTCCTTAGCATCACTTCCGTGTATATTTCTTCCAAGTTCGATGATGATGAAGAAGAAAGGATGGAGACGACGACAGGGAGAGAGATTATTAAGATGACAACCTTTTAATCTTTAGTTTGAATAGCTAGGGGACATCTTGTCTTAGGTACTAATTAACACATGGCTGGGGGGATCCAGTTGTAAATTATCAACATGAAACGAAATAAATAACCTTAAGAAACTCACCGAGTATTTCCTTAGTTTCATAACTACATGTGAAAAGCAAATAGCAGAACTTTTGAGTTGATGTAACCTTTGGGTCTCTAAATGTCTGTTTAGTTGTTTAATTGATATATGGATGCATTTTGGAGAAGGCTGCGAGCTAAAGCATTACTGGGACAATGGTCTGCTTAATTAGCACCACTCCCAGCTCTGAGACTTATTGGACTCTATATTTGCAGGCCACGACAATATAGATCGTGTGGACAGCCAATATTGAGCATTAATGGGGATGGTGAAACACGGGACAATTTATGTTGCGATTGAGAGAACCGCAACCTCAAACGTTGCTACAAGGTTTTACATGCTATATTTTGTTTTTTCTCAAATGCAGATATTGCGTGAACACATACATACATATATTTCCCGGTGAATGGAGAAATCTGTAGAAAAATAACCTTTGAATTTTGATAGAGAAATCTGTCGATGGAGCCCTGATGTAGAAATGTCACATTTTGATTTTTTGTAGAACTCGCATTTCTACATCTGGGCTCCATTGACATGTTTAGGTTTGTGATTCATGCTTGTGTTTCATTTTTCTCTCAATAAAATGTATTCTCTCGTCGTGTTATCAAAATTATTTAAACTTTGGCTTGCATGTGAACCCCCTTAACTCATCACTCGAATCCTTGAATTCCATGTGCACACAAGAGTAAAAACTAAACATTATAGATGTTACCTACCTACCTACCATACATACATACATACATAAATGCATACATGCATACATACATACGGTTCCCATTTAGCTATCTCTATCTTCCCTAGCTAGTAAATGTCACCTCTCTTTTATATAGACATGTACTCGCTTGCTGGCATTGTTTTTTCAAGTACAAAACACACACACTGGAGATGTTTATGCTTAGACATAGAGTCAATAGCTCCGCTCTTGATTGTTCAAGTTTGGCCCCTCTCTTTTGGTAGGAAGATCTATGTGGACAAGATTCGATATCGCTTTCCTTTTTCCAGACTCTAGATTACGCAAATAAGCAAAAACGTCATTAATTTGATTTCCCCAACCAATTCCAGAGCTTGCAATTGTCATTTTCATCAAGGACATTGGGTGGAGGATCCACTGATGATAAGGCCTTGTTACATGCCATTTTAAGGATGCTATTGGGAGACCATGATGCTATCTAGACAACGACAACTCAACTGAGTTGTTTTCTTAAAGGGACCCGGGAATTGTTCGCGCCCAGTTGGTGACAGAGAGAGATCAGTTGGAAAGGTTAGCAGCGTGTGTGCCTGTGATGAGGTAGTGTGTTTCAACGGTTAAAGCTTGTATGTATTCTGGTGCACAATTCACATGCGGGGAAGGTATCTTTAATAGGGGAATTGCTCAATGTGAGTTAATTAGGGCTTCTTTCTTAATATATTTTCTTTAGCTGTTACAGTCTGCCTAGCTAGCATCACCTGAGTTTTAGGATATGCTTAGCTTTCGAACGTTGGCTTAATGTGATTTGAGCTCCATTTTCAGGTCCTTATTTTATCCTCTTGACTGTTTCTGCTGTAATTAATAGCGGGATGACATTTTCTCCCAGAAATGTTTAGCGCAACAAAAAGTGAAGGCAAAAGTTTCATTCGATTCAAGCTTGGTGTGGGATACCTAAAACGAAGTTAAAGAAATGCAGACGATCGAAAACTTGGTGAAAATTGCAGGTCCAAAGTTTCATAAGATTCAAGCATAGGGTACAGCGAATGCTAGTGGAATAGCAAGTGAATAGTGAAAATGGACTTTATCAATGCAAGAATTCACTTTTTAAAGCAATTTATCTTGTTAGAGAAAAGTACTGGTATATATTCATTCTATAAAAGTAATCAAAGAGTATTTTTTCTCTTGAACAATGATTAACTTCACTCAAACCCTTCTTTCTCTTCAAAATAGTTCGACTTATAATGAGTTTTCCAAAATACCCTCTTACTAAATTACTCATTTTAATGATCCTTAAAAAACACAGGTTTGTCTCTTCTCCGGTTCAATATTTATGTCCTGTCTCGATGTTTTGTAGAAAAAGATGCAGAGCTGATATTACAGCAAAAGAGAGAATATGTTTCGTGATTTGATGTTACATATTACAGCCATATATATATATATATACACAGTTGATCCTAGTTTGTTAAGGAAATTACAGCCCTGTTAAGGGAATTCTAACGGTCTTATTTGACCACCTGTTGCCTAATATATTTCCAGCTATAATAAGAGTAAATAATATATTTATAGCAGCTATACGCGGAAAGATAATGAACATGCACAATCTCCAATTAACATGCACAATCTCTAATATGTTTTAAAAAAATTAATAAATTGAAAACAACCTTCTAAAGGTAACCTGTTTATCAATCATGGTACATTAGGCAAGGTAACTTCCCCAGGATCAACTTCAATATGACCAGTGATCAATATCCAAAATTTACTGAGTCAGTCGTATCAGTCCGTAGAATTATAGCTAGCACTCACTATTCCCCTCTAGGGCTTGCACAGAGAATAGGAGGGCATGCCTTGGGCAAAGCCGGGGAAGAGTCAATTGGTTTAGTACTGGGAGGGTGCTTGATAGCATATTTAATAAGTTTGATATTGTATTTGTTTAAACAAACTAGTTTTAAGTATTGTAGTACAAATTGTTTTTAAGAGTGTTTTTGTTTAAAAATATATTAAAATAATATTTTTTTTTTTATCTTTTAAAACTCATTTTTGATATCAAAGTAATATGAAAACGCAAAAATAAAAAATAAAACACGTTGAACAAAATGTTTAAAGAAGTTGCACGAATAAATGCTCTAAATTTATATGGTTCGTGGCTTTCTACTGTCGTCAACGCTTTAATTTTACTTATGGTAAATCCTAATTTCCCCTTTTGACTAGAGGACTCTGGAGTGTCTCTTTGTGGGCCCAAGACTTTGTTTTATTTCATTCACCTCCTTCAAGTGTCGCCAATTTTCCAATTCTTCTTCCGTCCATCTCTGTTTGTGAATTAAGTGAAATTATTTTGTATCAATTCTCTTCAAGTTTTGAAAAACCCTCAACTAAAGCAACCATTCATGAATCATGAAATTACCATATAAGAAATTAGAAAGGTCATATAATATATTGTTATGCTCCCATGTATAAATCCAAAAATTAGCAACACCAACATATCAAAAAACACTTTAAAAAAAATACTATCTCTTTATTTACACTTCTTTTAACAATCCTTTGATTTTCGTCTCGAACTGTATTTTCAAGGGGTTTTGTAGGTTACACACACACACACATACGGTAATGAAATTTATAGATGATGTTGAAAGGGGAAAAAGATGAAAAAAATCTATGTAATTGCATCACCTTCTGAATAGCAAAGTAACTAATTATATTTTCCCTTATCATTTTTTTTGGGTTTAGAAAGCAATTTTATTAAAATCAAATTGAAATATAAAATATTGTTTTTTAATATTTTAAAAAAATGACGGATCAAGATTTACCACTATTATTCAAAATTAATTTTTTTATTTAGACGCGAACCTTGAGCTCAACATCCAATGTTATGCCACTTGACCTTGCGCCTTTAACACGCACACAAGGTGTCATTATTTATTTAAATAGCTCTAGAAACCTTGGTATGGAGTCATATCACTTAATTATGTAACTTTAGACACTTTGGTCTAAAGTCATATTATTTATTTATAAGGCCTCACATCATATAAATGCGTCAAGGTCATGTTTCCAACTTGGCATTCGAACAGTCCCAAACACTAGGGTATGACACCTATTAGAGTTAACCCTTATGAGCTTGACACCCTATTAACCTCATCTCTCATGGGTCTAACACCATAAAAAGGCTTAAGCATTATAGGTTTGTCACCATGCCAGATCAAACATATTATGGGCCTTGCTTTTTATCAAGCTTGACAATTCACGGGCCCTTCTCATTGTCAAGCCTAGCCCTCCCTAGACTTGATGTTCTGTCACACAAATATAGGGTATTGTTTGGGTTTAGACTTATGGCTTAGGCCCAATAACTAGCCTTTTGGATATTTTACTTAGCCTGGACTTCATGCCCTACACTCATCTCCCTGAACCATTTTAGTTTGGATCCTATTTCTCCTACACTATTAGGTGTATGAAAATCTCATATAACATGCTATGTTTTTATCTCCAAGCTGGATAAATTCAAAAGAAAACATGCAGGTGTATGGTTATGATGTCTCAGGTAGGCTGAGTAGAACACAGGTCATAAAAAGAAATTATTTATAGTGTGGAATGACTCATCATCTCCTCCACTCAAGCAAAAAGACAAGATTTAGGAGCTATAAATACCCCCATAAACTATCCAAATAAAAAAATTCTAAATCTCTCAATTATCCATTGCACACATTGTTTTTAGCATCTCTCTCTAAAAATAGCGTTGTTTTCTCTATTTTTAAATATACTTAATTAAACATTAAGAAGTTCTCTAACCTGCAATAAGATATCTTTTGTAGGGACATGATCTCTAGTATCAAACTACACCAATTTTGGTCATGTAGACTAAGAAAATTGAAGCAGATTTTGAGAGCTAATGACTAACTAATTTATCCACTCACACGAGTCTTATTCTAAACACCTTGATTTTTTTTTCTAGACATCATAACAAAATATAAGATAGAATCTTTGTATTGGTGAATTATGATCTTCTAGGTAGCATTTATTTTTTCATGGTTGAAAATAGAGTTATTTGAACTTTCTCATTTAACATATTATTAATGGATATCATTCTCTTTCAAATAACAAAGTAACATCTCAAAATATTGATTTAAATGACCTAATCTTTCAAATAATTTGAAGATGTAAAACTCTTGTTTAGAGAGATAAACATACCAATAAATCATATTTAGAATATTTAATGATAATAAATAAATAAATATGATAAAATTTTATAAGAGAAAGCCCTAAACTAGGGCTCATGAAAGTCATTTGTTAAGAGAGATGGGAATTAAATACTTCTTTCTCAAGTCATTTTATTTATATCATAATAAAGAAAAAGAAAAAGAAAAATAAAATTTAAAAAAGTGATGTAAAATATTAACAGAAAAATAATTAATTATAATTTCCCTTGTCATTTGTTTTTCAAAAAGAATTGGTTTTATTAATATCACACTAATGTAAAACAAATTTCCCATTTAATATTTATTGAAGAGAAAATAAATTTGACAAAGTGAATAATTTATTGAGAAATGTGAAATAAATATTTTTATTATTGTTGTTTTATTTATATAATGATAAAGTAAGCTTAACTACATTATTAGTAGTCATCTCATAGATCATTATAAAAACAACATTTTGGTGAGAGCGAACTTACATGGATGAGAGAGGGGCAAAAGGAAGAATTATTGTCCTTAATTTTTTCAAAATATTAACTTTAGCCCTTTATAGTTTTATAGTTCAAAATTGTCTCTTGTATAGAATTGCCTCCATATTTCATGAAAATCGTTTTACTTATATTTTTTAATCCTTTCTTAGACCCAAATCGAACCATTGGAACCATACCAAGGTTATGGTTAATCACCATCTTTATCATAGTCAATTTCATACTGAAAAGTCTTTCTTTTTGGATCACTAGCTTTAAAATTTTAGATTTTTTTTTACTGGGAAAGGTTTTAGGTAAGAGTGTTAAAGAGTTATCTCACTCAAAAATTTAAGTTACAAGGTTAATCTTCAAAATATAATTTATATTATTCATTAATATACTCTCTTAAGTGAAAACTTTCTAGACTTGAAAGTTATACAAGCTAACTTTATATTGTACTTAATCTCTATCAATTAGAATATGTATGGTGAGATTCCAAACTCATGATCAATTGAATAGTAAAGATTGATACTTTATCAAAGAATTATCTCAATCTAAAAATTTAAACTATTAGACAAGGCTCTAAGATGTAATTTATATTATTCTTTTAACAAGAGGGTTGTTGTTTGGCTCTCATGCCAACACGAAGAGTTCACACTATACCCCAACACCCACTAAAAAAAACCTAGTTAAGGGTTCTTTTTATACGACCTAACTTTAAATCTTCCTTATGCATAACCAATGATTGTTACTCTTTCATTCTACATTGCAATATGAAGAAATGAATGATAACAAACTTATTATAGCATATGTGACCATACTACTTATGAGCACCAATGAAGTCTAAAAAAATTAAGTAGCTTAGGAATAAAGTTTATATGTTGGATAATTGAATAATCACTTAGTTCTTGTAATCTTATTGATTCTTTCTAGTCAAGGTGGTTGATGAGTGATAATGGTTTGATACGGAAAGCTAACTGCCTATAAAAGATTATTTTTTTATAGATATAAAGACTCTTATATACTTAAATCAATATGTTTGTATAGAAAAACTGCAATCATATTTTTTAGGAGACAAATTCTAAAAATATTACACTAAAAATATAAAGAGTAAAGAGTTTGTAAACTTAAAATTTTGAGAATTACAGAGTATCCATAGCTTATAAATTTTGCTCTTTTGTAGAAATAGATAATGAAGAGTAATTATACCCTTATGATATTTAGAATTGTATTACACTTAATATAATATAGTAGTCACATACCCACAATTCATCGCAGCCAGAACCGTATTATTTTAAATGCAAAAAAATACTAGGAGTATAAGATTTTTTTTATAATGCTATAAATTTTGGCAAAATAATAAATTTGTGCAGAATTTTTGTGAAGCACGAGTTTTCAATAAAATATATGAATATTAATTCGATATAAATTAATGTGTTTAACAACTTTCAACGAAATCATCAGCATAAAATTATCATTCCCATTAAAAAAACAAGAAGATTCAGATACCTAAATTATTGAATTCATTGTATTTGGATCAATTCATCTAATAATTTAATTTAAATTAGACATAATAATAAAATATAAATTGTGTAAACACCTACAATAACTAACCAAAAAAATAAGTAGATTTTCTACTTATAAAAAAAAGAAAACATCATTTAAAATCCATTGCTACGTCACTATTATTATCATGACTATAATAGTTAAAATTACTATTATTCTCCAAATAATAAAAATTATTAAATTTCCCCAAAGAATGAAAAAAACACTTTAACCAAAAAGCAAGCAAGAAAACAATTAAAAAACCAATCACTAAATTATTATCATTATTGCGTAAACAATGAAAACAATAAAATTATCTCGAAAAACAAACAAAACACAAAATTTTAATAAAAGAGTAAACGAAAACAACAACAAAAATCATAAAATCAAAATAAATGTAATGAGCATGAAAAAAAATATTTGATTTGAAAAAAAAATAACAGAATATATTAAAAAAAAACTAAGGGAAAAAAGAAGAAATATCAATTTTAAAATAAGCACCATTATAAATTAAAATTTCATGACTAAACTGAATAAAAATCAAACCTCAACAAAAAAGAAAATGACAGAAATCAAAAATCAAAACTAAAAGCATAGATACAAAAATACGAATAAAGTAAAAATTGTCTAATAAGGATAAAAAAAAGGAATTAAACCAAATAAAAAAAAATAAAACAATAAGGGTTGAAATGAAAAATAAAACTTATAATTAATTTCAATCGGAGAACAAGACTACAAAAAATCAAAAACTTAAGACTGAAAAAATTAAATGGATTTAAACAAACAAAACAATAAAAGAATAAGAGCCAAAATAAAAAATAGCATTGATAATCAATTTTGACTGGAGAACAAAAATGAAACAAATCAAAATCTCAAGACCAAAAAAATAAAAGAACTAAAAATAAACAAAAAAAAATCAAAAGAATATGGGCTGGAATGAAAAACAACATTTATGATCAATTTTAATTTAAGGGTAAAATCGAAAAAAAATTATATAGAAGAAATCAGGAAGAAAAAAATAAAAGATCATGGACTGAAATGAAGCACCTATAAACAAGGAGGACTTGTACGTATTTTGCCGATGCATGAGAGAGAAAAGGGGTAAAAAAAGAAAACCGACCACCAGCAATCCTCTATTATCCTTTCGCTGACGCGCACATCACCATGTGGAAGAGGACGTGACGGTGCATCAAAAGACACGACGATTGGACATTTCCAACCGTTGAAAGATCTTGCATGCACCGCCTAAATGGTGTGTACGGGAGAAAAATGTTGGCCCATTAGGAGAACATGCCTGCAATTGTTTAAAAAATAAGAATAAAAATATTCAATTACCTAAACACCCCATAGCTAGGGACAATAATGGAAAAATCGGGCATGAAAATACTGTCATGCCTCCCGCGCCAAGCTTATGTTTTTGTCGTTGTTTCAAGGCATTTTAGTAGTTTAACTGTTCACCAAACGTGAAAAAACAAAAATACCCATCACCGTGAGCTTTCTATTTTTATCCCATCATAAGATAAAGTGGTTATTTTATTGTTTCACATCAGTATAAAAAACCTAAAATATTCTTGTCGAGCCTTCTCTTTTTTGTCCGCATCCAAGGGAAAATCCATAGTTTCATTGTTCAAATAAAAACAGAAAAGACACAAACACTGCCAAACAATCTGCTAATAACACACAGGTGCAGTGGAAAAGTCTGAAATGCCCACTAGATCGAGAGTTAACTTTTATAAACTGAAGGGTAAAATGATAATTACATTGTTAAAATCCACAATGATCTGTATCTACAGACACAGTAAAACATCGACACGTTTTATATTTTTTGTAATATTTAATTAATATAAAATACTGAAAGGCCCTGAATATAAAATAAATGACATAAACGAGTTGTCCAAGAGTGAAAAATAAACTCGGGCATGTTACTCAAAGCCCACGGTCATTGGACCCAGGCAGGGAACCTTAGCCTAAAGTGTAGGGGGGTGTACCAACTTCCTGAGCAGCAGTTAATCCATTTTAGTTTCGGCCGGTGGAAGAGTTTAGAACGTATTAAATTTGAATCTATCATGCACGCACGCAACTCTAAAACTTTCACCAAGAGCCAGAGAGAACACAAAACAGGGGTTGAAACTTCAGTAGTTACTACTAGATTATGCACTCCTTAAAGGGGCAAAACTTCCTACATGGTGATCGATCATAAATGAACATTTCTTTACAAGGCCCACCTTGTTCTTCCCATCCTCAATGGACGCGGCGGAAGACGAGTGTCATCACCGGTGTTCTGACATGTTAGGACATGTTCCAAGAGAACAACCGATCAAAGGCTTTTTGGGCTTCTAATCACTGAGGTAGAATGAAACATTCTGCTATCAGGCGCTTGTGTTGTTACATGTGCAGGAGAATTCTCGACCACTACCATCTCGAGCTAACCACCACCTGAATCCAACTTCCATCCCACTAACAATAAAACATTACTCTCTTTACGTTCTCTTTCAAGGCCGGCAGTGGCCGTACACCAGATTCTCCTGTTCGTGTTCCCTTGGCACCATGGCCAACACCACTGCCTGCTGAGCCATTTTCCTGCATTACTGGCTCCGTGTAAAATCGAGCACGAAAAGCAGCTAAATGTGCATAGTATGCCGGAGGAACTGCACAGAAACCACTAGCCACTTCAGTTGCAAGTTGAAAAACAATCTGCTAGAACACCCAGCAGACAAGAGGAAAAACTTGAGATGAGGAGTTCATCATATTTTATTTGTTCACATTAAATGAACCAGACTTACTAAATGCCTAAAATTGCACGTTTTGTGCGTCTATGAGTTTGAGGGGAGCATATGAAAAATCATGGAACAAAAGATCAACATATTGTCCGCAGGATTTACCTACTGAAACGGAGCGAGTGCACCTAGCATATGTGTAGCAGAGATTATTTGTCAAAGACTGGATTCCATCAGCTGTGAAGTTGTTCTCATCCCATAAAACATGATAATGCGCTGGCCTGCTTGTCCCCTGTCACATCAGATAGAAACAAGTTCATCTCAATCTCAGAGAAAGCAAGACAGTGCTGCTATTCAAAATTTGGAAGAAATAAGTCATCCTTAATTCTAACTGTCAACACTTGCAAGAGATTCTCAGCAACGACACATAACAACATTGAGCGGTTGCAGAACAAGTTCAAATCAATCAACGAATCACTACTTCAAATCTCAAATCTTGCAAACATATCTGGCGGCATCCACCATGCTTGAAAATTATATCTGACACGAGTCTCTGATATGCCCATCAATCTGATTTCAGTTTAATCCAACGTAATATTGCATCCATTCCCATTAAGTAGCATCAAGTTAAGCTTCACGTGTTTCCTAGCTCAATACATTAAAAAAAGTTGTCCTGACTCCATTCAATTGAACCTGCTGGCACGAGAAAGATCAATACTCGGAGATCCAGTCGGTAAATCTTCATCACACGGTTTACTTGTTGGCAAGTAGTAATGAACCAAGCCTATCCCAAGTCCCAACCCAAATTACTAGGTTCAGATTTCCGATCAAATTGAATTATTCCAGGATAGTTGAGTGAAATACGCCATTTGCGTAGAGCACATGTTAGTATCCATTGGAACTGGAACCATCTGTCTAGCTTAAATTTTAATCCCTGATCACCTGTATAGTAAAAGAGGCGAAAGCAACTGGCACCATATTCCTTTTCCTCTCTTAGAAAAAGTTTATCCATCACAGACCACCCCCCACCATCACCATCTAAACGATCATTACAAAACAGCAAGGAGGTCGATATGCTAAACATGTACACATGTCATGATTAATGAACCAAGAAAATTCAAGTTGATTATGAAAAATTACATCGAAGAAAGAGAGATTCTACCTGAATACCAGCATGGCTACAGAGATAAAAGTCAAACTCCGTTGGATGACAGATTTTAGAATCAACCACAGTGCCTGGAAAACATAAACATCAAGAAAAATGAATTTGAATACTGTAAGCTATTAAAGAGAGAGAGGGAAAAAAGTAGACCAGTGCATTACTGTGCACATATAGAGCCAACAAGATATTCTAAACTTTACCAGGCAGTATGTTTCCACTCCTGTCTGTGCTAGTCCTGTCCCTATGGTTGTTAGCAAACAATCTAGTGTGGTGACGTTTTTGTACAACAATGAAAGTTACTGGTGGCTGATAATTTGGCTCCAAAGAAGCACAGGCCTGTAAAGAAATTATTTTATAGACCCAAAAATGTTTCTACTTTTTTTGAATCAAAAACATGAATGTGGCATTCAATTTCTAACCTTCCGAATTGCATCCAGCTCATAAAGCAGAACTTGATAAAATTGTCCTTCACTAACACCATCCCTGAACAAGTTACATCCCATCACTTTAAGAATTAAAGTATATGCATGCATCTTTCATGTGTTAAAAAAGAAGAAGAAGCATAAAAGCATGTGCATTGCACATGCAGTGTCTGCACTGAAATGATCCATATTATTAGATTTTTTCTGCATACGATGACAATACTCACCTGTAAAATATGATCCTTAGAGGCTTTTGTCCTGTTGCTTTCCTGAAAGAAATCAGAAGATCTCTGCACAGGAGTATACGGTATTCAAATTGCAACATTTCCAGCAACTACATAAATAATATTAAGAATTCAGGCAAAAAATAAGCTGAGGGAAGTGAAATTTCTTTACCTGATCATGCCACCGCTAACTGTACCACGAACAGGATCTTGCCATGTTTTGTACAAGTCCTGTATGAGTTCCTGTCTGTGAGCTTGAGCACAAACAAGTCCAGCATATTTTGTTACTTCAGGCCAGTCCTGAGAAGCCACCACCTGCAGGCAGGCCAACATCTATCAGCAACCAGATTTTTTTATAAATTTGAAGAGCAGATTCAGCAAATGGAATTTGGTAAAGAAATTCTACAGCAGCTATCGAGGGGCTTGAGTCCTCTCCATTCTCTGGGTGAGTCACATCTGCTCCAAAAATAATGGTTGGTATGTCGCTAACTAATGGTATTCTGCAACTGATAGCATCTAAAAGAACAGTATTTCTACCACCCATCTGTGCCATGGACATGGAGGAGAAAAATAAGTGATTAAGGAGATAAACATTCAGGAAAACTTAAGACGCTGATCAGAAATTAAAGAGCAAAGCAACTTATACCCGCCAATATATATATATATATATGAGAATCAAATAGATGTCATTTGTTCCATGGTAATTCGAGAACATCACCGAGTACTTTGTGGTAGTTTTATAGATATACAACATTCCAAGAGTCACCTCATAACTTTAGGGGTGCTTCAGACATTTGGAGAGTAGATCTAACCTTTACATTGATCTTGAGGGACACATTTGCCAAGTACTGCTTGCTAATCTTGAACACATGTTTCGAGAGACAGCATTGAGATATTAAACCAAGATCAGTTTCGCATATTCGCTTCAGATCACCTACAAAAGAGAGGTCATATGTTACAAAATTCAAGTACTGAACTCTTCATTGGTTTTTTTGTCAATTGAACAAAAGGATAGAAACAAACAATAAGCATAAGACAACTTCATAGATCACAGCAATTAAATCCTCATCACAAATGGCATACCATAGAGGGACCCATTGTTGTCAGGTAGAATAGCTAAGAGAAGCTCTAGCTCTTTTCCTTTGGTTTTGCTTGTGGATGCATGATAGACGTGCTTCAAAGCTTTCTCTACATGCTCAGGCCTGGCACTGTAGATAGGGATCACAGGCTCTGAATTGAATTCCTAAAACAGAAACAAATCATCTACTTAATAATTGGCAAGGAAAAGGGAGGAGGAGTGTTGAAAGGCAGTTTGGGTTATTTACCATTCCAGAAACTTCACACATTTGGGCAAGTTCATTGCAAAAGCCACGAGCAACACTCTCTTGCACACTTCTTGAGAAGTTAATACATGCCCACCGGCTTACAGTCATTCCATTAATCATTTTCTATGTATATGTGAATCAGTAGACATAAGATCATTGTTAGAAGGCATCAAATGAATAGGAGTCAAATCAATTGAAAATGATGGAGCTGTTGAAACTCTGAATTCTTCAGAAAAGATGCATTAAGTTCACAACAACATAAAACACCTTATTTCTCCTTTCTAAAAAGTATTCTTAAAACACTCCAGTATTCAGGATCCATTTGCAGCTTTAGAGTACACATCATATCACCCAAAATGAAAGGAAAAAAAAAGAAGAGGAAGTCCATGATTAATGTACCAGTGCAATACCTTGTTCATCATATTCCATTGCCCGACTTGAGGCAAGCAATCCTTTTCTTTTCCAGTTTCATGATATTTCAGCTGGAAGTTCATGTGCATTAGATGATGAAAAAGAAACAATACCATTTTCCTCTAAATCAATACAGACTATAAAGCAAAGACTTTATATTTACCCAAGGGGCAGGGAGAATTCGAGCCTCAACAGAAGCAAGCTTTTCACTGATTTTGATCCCAAACTCCTTTGCATAGGGGTCTTGATCATAAGCATTATGCTGAACAGTCTGCTTGTGTATGAAAGTGCAGTGTTAAAAGATAAAATAGGACAAAAAAAAAAGCAAAACATTAATGCAATATTAAAGGACACTATAGACCAAATGCTAATTTCTAGCAAAATTGCATGCTTCTTTGAGAACAGGTGTAAAATTTAAAAATTAACATGGAAATGACAGCGGTTATTCCACTTGTGTCAGTTCTACTCCAACTAAAACGAGAGCACTCAAGATTCTGTCATCGCCCTCGTATCTAACTCAAAAGCTTAAATCATGACGTGGCACTTCAGTCAAGGCATAACATGGGGTATTATTTTTTTTAAGCTCGAAGATTGCACAGTTTGTATTTTTCCAGTGATAGATGTGTGTTGCTGGAATTCACAAATCCAACCTGTTTGGTGTGCACAAACAACATTTGCTTGAAGAGAAGCGAGGTCAAAACACCACAAATACCTGCAAAATGTCATTTTCCCGATCCCTGGGTCTTTGACAAGTAACTTTTAGAAGGGCGGTAATTTGCCTTTCATTCAACCGTTTTGTATAACGTTGCCCCTCCACAATTTTGCAAGCCTGGAAAACCAATTTGGAATCCACAAAAACTCAACGAGAGTTAAAGAAAGACAACTGAAAGCAAGGCATTGAGCAGGAAAAAGGGACCTCGGATTACCTCCATGGGTAGATAATTTGCTTTCTTCTGGTTTCCAACCTGAAGGCAAGGTAGATGTGTGTGTTGAATGGTGAAGCCATACATCTCTTGGAAGTATTCAACAACTGACTTCATTGTCGAGATATCATCAACAGGAAACCTACACAAGAAGAGCTTTGGTATGAACTCGAATAAAGAATCACAAATATTTGAATAAAACAAAATTAGAGCAGATATCCTTGATCTAAATGTATGCTGAATAACCCCAAATAACTAAAAATTGCCACACCTTTTTCTCATAAAAGAAAACCTCAACGGCCGAAGTAATCAGATAATTTAAAGAGCACATAAGCATGAGAGAACTAAAACCTACACAAGTTCTCTTGTAGGCTGAGATGTCAAGCCCGAGACACGATACTTTCTCCGAACACTCCCTCTGTGAGTTACTTCAACTTTCACTCCTCTTAGACCCTTTTTAATCTGTCGAAATGTTTTTAAATGTTAAAGTAAACTCTAAGAGATTACAAACAAAAACAGCCTTCATCATCTCCACGTGTTAAAGTACCTTCACTCGATCAGAATCAGACAATGGCCTTGACAATACATCTTTGCCTAGAAGCTGAGCGACAAACTCTATCACAGGAAGAGGCTCAATGAATGCAGCCGAGGCCATATCTAAGTCACAATACATAAACGAAAGAAAGAGCATAAGATGAAATTGTGTGAGAAAACATGGTGCAAAAAAAAACCTATCAACTCGCTTCAATTTCTTGTAATGAATTTACCAATGTTTAAGGACAGTCCCATTTGAGTCGGTCTTATACTCTGGTAAAATCCGCACCAGGATTCCAAGCCATCACCTAGCCGCTGTGGCGCTCTTATATCAGGTGAAAAAAAGGATCTTCCAACAGGGCAATACCTTGACAGAGAAAATACATCATGAAATAATGAGGCTCAGTCCAAGAATTACGAAATTACTTGTGGTAAAACTTGAATTGATCAATAGACTCAATAAGAAATTGTACCTCTTTGTAGAGAGCTCTCTCAGCACAATGTCAAGAATCTGTAGAGCTTCCTGCGGAGCATCGGCACGTTTTCCAGCTAAGAATTGACCCAAATGAAACAGGTTTGCCCTTGCAACAAACTTGATCACCACTTTGTATTCTCGCTCTCTCCTGAATAATAAGGGCCAAATAATTACGTCATGAAAAAGTATGAAACAGGAAAAATCTAGCATGTATTAGTAATGTGACAAACAGGAAACTTATCTTCTTCCTTTCTTATTCTCAAACTTAAATTTATACTTCTTACCCTCAATTTTCTGATTCCTCATTAATAACAATCTTATATGGAGTCAGCAGAGAAAAACAAAGTAAAATATAAAAGAAGGAACCAAGACAGAGATAATAAATACTAACTTGGGACCACCGATACCATCCTCTGCATCAACAAGCTTAATAGCGAACTCCTTCCAAGCAAACGGCAGCTTACCAGCTGTGTACAAGCTCTTTCTGCCATCATAAGCAGGCAGTCTCGTTCCTAAATCAGATTCTTTGTAAAGCTTCACGAGCTCGGCCATAATAGCTCTGTTCAAACTTCTTGATGTCACTTCAGGAGTTATAGTAACCTGCAAGAATCAGAAGGAACAGATGGTGAAAAAAAGTAACAGGCAAAACGAACAAATTAACGGCCACAGATTTAACGCACTCGTAAATGTCACGGAAGTACAGAAGTAAAAACAGAACCCATTCAATTTCATCTACAACGCAGCCGCGAAAGATAAGAAGAAAAAACAGTTTAAACACGTCCGCTGTCAGATATCGGGCCACGAATCAGCAATGCCATAAATTTTCTTCAGCAAAGAAATTAAAACTTTAATGTTCTACAGCAGCGTATATCAACAGTCATGTTCAATACCGTAAGAATTCATCCAAGAAACAGAGAACAATAAGAACAAAAAACAACATTTATATGCCCAGTGTCCGATTAAGGGCCCGAATGGTGAATATAGCACAATTTATTCGACAAAACTTGGGGAAGAAAAGAAAGAGGAAGGAAAGAAAAGAAACATAAACATCATATTTCCTTCATCACAATTAAAGAAAGGAGCTTACATCATACTGGTTCAAGTCCTTGTCTGGTAATTCTGCAAGGAAATGGTTAGCTTTAACAATACACTTGCTACCAACTTGACCATAACCAGGCCTACGCGCGAAACTCAAGGACTTGCTTGAGGTTGGGAACCCCAGACCCATCTCCATTTCACTAACATTTTTACCAGTCTCGATAGGCCCGTTTGAAGCAGTTGACAGGAGATCACCAATTGGATTCACAACAGGTTTATGTACCACGGTACAAGGCCTGGAACTAGGCCTCATACATACATCTCCTTGATCAGACTTTCTACCACCTCTGCCTCTCCTTCTCCCTCTATTCTTTGCAGGAGGTGAGGTCTGGTTTTGGGGTTTAGTGTTGGAGCTTTCTTGGAGTGGTTGTGGTGGTCCTTTGCCATTTTGAGCAGTTTTGTGGTGTTTTTGAGGTTGGTTTATGGAGCTCTGCATGTGAGTTTTTATCACTAAGTGCTGCTCTGAGCTCTCTTTCATTTGCCTTATAGGCATAGCTAGTTTTTTCTTTCACTTTCGCTCGCTGAAACTTTATGTGAAAGCAGCAAGATACCGAGTCTTCAAAAAGTAAAGATTCACCGAATGGAAAAGAAAAAAAACTTGATTTATCTTCTAGTCTTTTGCTTGTTGGCCTCACAGGCTTGGACTTAAGACCACTTCTCTTCTGCAACCAAAAAAGGTTCAAAATCAATATTAGAAAATGCATGGCAGCCTGTAAACGATAATGATGACGGTGCAATTCAACGTAGTTATATACTCAAAGTAAAAGGGTATGGATAAAAGGACGGGACTTTTTGAGACTTCACAAGCAGCACTAGTCCTTCAAGTTTTGAAACCAAACCTTTCACCTCTGATTCAGCATATAAACCCCATAAGCATATATAAAGTACAAAAAAAATGAAAACCCAAAAGAAAGAGTTACAGTGTCTCTCTGACTGGTGAACCATTGAAGTGGAGAATGCAAAGCATGAGTGTGCACAATACATTAATACCACGGCTACATGTATAGATTGGTTGTTGGATCTTTCAACAGATTTTTTTCCTCTTTAAAATCGAAGGAAAAGAACCAAGAAAAAAAAGGGAGAAAATGAAGACAAGAAACCCCATTTAAGACCACGGGTAAAAATCAGGTCTGCACTCGAAGAATGATACCAGATTCAAAGAAAACACTGACCACCGCCAACCCAATATCCAAATTCTTCTTATAGATGGTTCTATTTAGTAAGCCCAATGACAATGAATCGAAAGGACAAGAGCAAGCAAACAAAGAAGTAGTACAAAAAACAATCAAATATAAGAAACCCGAGAAATACATTAGATATATACCCAGCAGATAGAACCACAACCTTAAGCCTATCTGTTCCTTGTACAAAACTGAAAGTTTATAAAATAAAAGATCAGGTAACAAAACAAGCAGATAAAAACACAAGAAGAGCATTACAGAAATTCTGCTTTATTTAAAGAGAGATTTGAAACCCACATGAGTACACGTGGAAGAAAACAAAAAAAACAAGAACAGGGAGGAATAAGGATGGTGTATACAAAGCGAAGGAATAAACTTTGAAAAGGGCAGTGAAATCACTATCATACCCAAGCAAATTTATTGCTTTGATAAAAATGTCACAGCAATAAATACCGACAACGAGAGAGAGAGAGAGAGAGATTTACTCATACGCAACACTCACCTGCTCGCTCGCTCGCTCGCTCAGCGGGTAACAACCAAGACACAAACCAGGACAATAGAGATGAAGTTGCAGGAAGAGAAATGTTTGAGAGAAAAGGGAGAGAGAAATACGTGAAATTATGGGTTGAAGGAAAAGGGGAAGTGAAGGATTTATGGAGGGTTTCAGTTCTTCTGGCTTTAGAAATAGAAGAGAGCAAGAGAGAGAGAATTATAGAGAGATGATGATGGTGATGATGAATCTTTATACACGCATGCAAGTGTGCTTTTGGTGTCTTCTTTATCACGTGTAAAAGGCTTGGTGAGTGAGGCCCTCTGCCATGCCTCCTCTCTCTCTCTCCATCTCTCCTGCTTTATATATTACGACTACCCTGCTTTTAGCCTCTCTATTCTCTCTCTCTCTCTCTCTCTCTGCCTTCGGTTTCAGTTCTTGATGACTGAATTGCGCAGCCTCGGGGACGTGCCATTGTTTAAAAAGATAGGAGTAGTTTGAAAGAAAATATAAAAATAAGCAAGCAAATATGCAAGTGACACGCTTAAGAAAATGGCAATGTGGTAGACAAGACTAGAGCTGGGGGATGGAGTTTAGTATTAGAAGATGGTAATATTATTACTATTATTGTTGTTATCTATATGGTCCAAAAGAGTCACTGAGTAAATATAAAAGCAATCATCCACGGGAGAAGAATAATTCGAAGTCACAGTCCTTATTCCTGCCTGCAGATTTCTACATTTGTTATGTAATGCTCTCTCTCTCTCTCTCTCTCTGTTTTTACACACACACACACACATATATATATATATTCCTAATTCTTACACAACTTCTAATATTCTCCAGTCCCTATGTGCCCACTAAACAAACAACACCCTCTTCCATTATCACTACCTTGCTGAACCCTTTAACGGTCGATTCAAGGGGACTGTAGAACTCCGGGTCCAACTTCCTTTTATTTGTTATTATTATTATTATACTCTTTATCTATATATGTGGCTCCCACTGGCTTTTTGTATAGATGATCCAGCGCGCATCATGCTCTACCTTCAATTCATGGCCTTGGCCCCCACCAATCCGAGGGCTCTGATGAACAGGAAAGCAAAGTGCTTGGTCTTTGTTGCTTTCTTATTTTGTTGGGTTCTGTAGGGGAAATGATCAAAAGATCGTAGATTCATAGGTTTGTTAATGGGCAGGGAAGTACTTGATGATAGCCTTGGATTTGTGGATAATAGGACAGGAAAAAGAGAGAGGATGGGCAATGAGGAGGGTAGTGATTGTGTATCATGATATCCTAGACTTGGGGAGGGAAAAGGATCTCCCACTAAAGACATGTTCTCGGTGGGAAATCAAGCTGTAGTTCGAGGGATGAAAACCAATTCTTATATTTTGGATGGTTGTGATTGGATGGTCTGGGATGGGATTAGTGCTTTGTTGACCAAGTTTTGGATTTGTTTCTTCAAATAATCGTGGTGAATTTGTCATGAAAATAATATACGATTGGTCCTCTTGGCTACATGATGATTACGTAGTGATAACAAGCTAGCATCCATCTCCGGTCTGTCTTTGTTTTGTTTTGTTTTTACTCCGGTTTGCTATATAATTTATTATATGTGCAAGGGGCAGTTATTAATATATGTATTTAATTTTATAATATATCAGGTCAAATGCGTATGATTTAGCGTAAGAACTGCTTGCCAAACCCTAAACTCTTACGATATCGCCAATTTTTTAATGCTCCAAACGGTTGTTTCTTTTAGTTTTCTTCAACTTTTTATAAGCCATTGTTTAACTCTTGTGTTGTTTATACTAGTAAGAACTTGTAATATATCCTTCATGCATTTTCTTACTATGTTTTTCTCTAAAGTCTTGGGTCAACAGTATCTAAACTATTCAAAAAACTGTAGCTATCAAATGAATAGGTAAACCTAGGGGTAATCATTTTCAGTTCGGTTCGGTTCGGTTCGGTTTTTATCAATAAAAATAACCAAACCAGGAAAAAAAAACTTAAATCGAACTGAATCTGGTTTAAACTGACCGGTTTCAGTTTGGTTCGGGTTTTAACTAAAAACCAAAAAATAGTTTTGATTTTTTTTACTTTAATCAAGTTTTCTCTTCTTCCATTTAACCAAAATGGAAGCAAACCAAAAAATTGAATTGAAGCGGAAGAATAAAAAAATATATAGCAATTTTTTAATTGAACTAATTTGATTCGGTTTCAGTTTACCAGCATTTCCTTAAAAAACCAAAAATTGGACTGGAAGTTTAAAAAAATCTAATTAGTTTAATCAAGTATTTTAATGATTTGCTTTTTCTCAATTAATTTTTTTCAGTTTTCTCGATGTAATCAGTATTTTTGCTCACCTCTAGGTAAACCAGAAGATCATGGAATCGTTTTAATGTGATGAATGTGTCACTTATGAAAGAATACACATTTCCATGCTAGAAATCAAGCAACATGCACAAATATTATTCTTTAACTCACACCCTCAAGTGAAAACTCTTTGAGTTTGAAACTTGCACACAAACCCACTCTACCTTATGCTTGAGTGATTTTTTATCAAATAGAATGAGGGTGGTGAGATTTGAACTTATGATCACTAGGTCAACAAGGCTCTGATACCATTTTAAAGAATCATTTCACCTAACAACTTAAGATTTTAGGTGAGATCCCAGACAAGGTTGTTAAAATCATGATTTCGACACGATACGAAATTGATTTTTGAACTCGAATCTTAAAATTATACATAAAATATTTCCATACAAAAATCATAAAATCGCAGCTAAAATCGTGTAGGTAGAAAAAATCATAAGAAAAATGTTTCTGAATATAATACAACACAAATATGGTCATAAAACTTCATTAGTTAAGGTTCATACATGATTTAAAATAACTTAAAAATACATTACAAAATAATTATATCCATAGAATTTCATTAGGAAAAAAGTAACAATTTTAAAACAATATTTTGTTGACGTGCTATGTAAACTTAAATCAGCCTCATTACTATCATCTTCCTCGTTATTTCTAATACATTCATCAAAATCATTACTATTGAAAGGATTATTAGTGCTACTACTAGTACCAACACCGATATTGCTAGTACTAGCTCCAACTCCAACAAATTATTTCGATGTCAGCACATGAAAATGATCTAAAAATACCAAAAAAAATAAATTTAAAGTAAAAAATAAAAAAATTATTTTTTTCAAAAGTTTTAAGTATAAATTTTAAAGTTAAGATTTAAATCAATACATGAGAGTCAAGAAATTTTTATTGTCTAAGAAATGGCCTATGCGCGCATTTAAAAAATATTGATTTTCTTAATCTGATTTTCAAACCATAACAATGATTTATACGAAGAGAGAAGAAAACATGAATTATAAGTGATTCCACCATTGGAGAGAGAGGGGGGGGGGACAACAAGGCATGGCCTAGTTGGAGTCTTGCAACTAGGAAGATTTGTATGGTTTAAGGGTCAGCTAGGAATTATAATGCCGAATGAATTATAAGTGATTCCACCATAGTCTAGGATTGTAAAATCGGACCGATCCGGTTTGATTTTAAGATTCTGATTGATTTTAACAATTTTATCGCGATTTTAACGGGTCTGATTTTTCTAGCCGATTTTACCAAGTTTGTTCTTTTGACTCATAAATGTACGATTTTATGAGTTAAATCATGATTTTGACAACAATGATCCCAGAATATCATTTATATTATTCTCTAACAAGCACAACTTGCAAAATCAATTAATTGTGTTTTTTTTCTCTTTTATTTTAATGTTATTTGCTTTAAGCACATGTAAATACATGATTTCGTGTGAGCATTTTTTGTAATTATTTCAAGTGTAATTTATATGTTGATAATCATTTTAGTGCAAATGTAAAACTACACCAATTGTTAAAAAAATTCATCAATGTCATGAATTGAACATGTGTAAATAACTTTGTATGTAATATGATGAATAACTCCATTGATCTCATTATATTTGATAATTTAACATCTAACTTGTTGTGTATATTGCTCGTGGACGAAGCCGCAACACTTGAACCATGTACTCGGATCTTTGCCTGTCCTCGTGAATTGCCTTGTCCTCAATTATTTCATTATTTAGACGTGAAGCCTCCCTAACCAAGTCAAGTCTAAAATAAAGTTGAGAGTCGATTGGTAGCATTGTTGTTTGCGTGATTATAAAAACCTTAATTCATTGAATTTATACATGATTGAAGTAATTTAGCAACTTAATTGATGTAATTTATACTGATCCAAATTCAACTACAACCTAGCCTAGTTAAATAAAACCTAACATAGCCACCAAAACCCTAGTCCACCAAACTCCTACCTAGTTGAAGTAATCTAGTTAGCTTAATTGATGTAATTTATACCCAGTTAGCATAACTTTAGCTAATTGATCGAAGATACAAAAACACTAACTGCATAAAAAATATAATATAATCACAAAAACACATAAAATTGCATAATATCGAGAGTGAAAGATGGAGTGCTCACCTCGAATTGTTGAAAAAAAGGTGGTGGCGAGTTGCCAAAGCTTGAGGTGGAAGTGATGGTGGGTGAATGTATAAAAAGGGGAGCGATCTAGTGGTGTGAGCATGTGGGAATAGGCAACGAGACTATGAAAGAAGAAATCTTGCTGAAGAGAGAAGAAAGAAATGGATATTATGCTATTATGGTGAGCGAGAAAGAGAATGAGAGGAGCGAGGGAAATATCAGATATGTTAGTTTAAACTAGCAAGTCATACATGCCGCTTGTTAATTTCAAATCATCTATTCAGATTGTTTTTCCTTCGTATTTATACTGGCTCATTATTTGATTGCTATTTCTTATTTAAAATCATTTATCATATTGAGATTTTAAAAAACTATATTATTCTCCTTTGATTTTTTAGATATTAGATTTGGTTTCTATTTTTTTTAATTGTTGTTTATTTTATTTTGAACAGCTTTTAGAATTGATTTTTTTTTACAATATCCTTCTTTATTTTTTCATGTGATTTGATATTTCTTATATTTTTTCTTCAATTCATTGTTCTTTGATAATTTTATATAGTTTATTTTTTATAATTTCACCTCCCAATATTAAATTAATTAAAAAATAAGTTTATTGATTGAACTCAAATCTATGATTTCGCTAGTTGCAACTTTGAAGGATAAGCTCTTGTTTATAAGATTTGCGTGGTTTGTAATTATTTTTTAAGCTATTTTTTTTAATTTTATTATTCAACATTGATTTATTTTTATTTATTATTTATTATTTGGGTTATAATTTTTTAAATTGTTATTTATTTGTTTGAGATGGTTTTTTTATTTCTTTTACAAATTTCTTCTCCTTCATTTTCTTTCTCGCGTGATTTGAAACTCCTTTTTTTCCTGCAATTCTTTTTTTCCTTGCAACTTGATTTTTCTTAATTTATTTTTATGATTTCATCATCTAATATTAAATAAGTTGTAAATCAATTTTATTGATTAAACACGAGTCTAAAATCTCACAGGTTAAGAGTTTAGATGACTAACCTCGGTCTAGAAAACTCACTTGGACTTCCTTGTTTTTCTTTTTTTCCCTTTTTTTTAAGCTTTTTTTTTTTTTGCTTCATCATTGAACATTTATTTATTTATTAAGTTTTATCATTATTCTTTATTTGAATTGAGAGTATTTCATATCTGGTCAAGGCCAAACTGAGAGGATAATAAGGGAAAGGAAATGAAGAGAGGCATGTTGTCAAACCAAGTTAACTCGTCGTTGGTGTGTTCGTTATCATAATAATTTAATTTGCAGGTTATCACATGTTAATATGTGGGTGTTTATTATTGTATTTTAAAAGTGTTTTTGAAAAAAATTAAAAAAAAATATTTTAAATTAAAAAAATATGTTTTTAGATCATTTTTATGTATTGATGTCAAAAATAATTTAAAATAAAATATTATTTTAATATATTTTTTAACGAAAAGTATTTTCAAAAAAACATTTAACCACCTCACTCGATCTTATGGCCTCAGAAAATTCTTCTTCTACTCTCATCTTCAACACCATGGTTCACATGGTCACTGTCAAATTGTCTTCCACAAATTTTCTTCTCTAGCACAGCCAAGTAATACCTCTGCTGCAAAGCCAAAAGCTGTATGGATATATTGATGGATCAACACCAATACCATATGCTACCACTAATGCTACAGCTCATAACCTTTGGAAACAATTCGATCAACTTGTAATGAGTCTTCTTTTTTCTTCCCTCACAGAGGAAGCACTCGCTATTACAATTGGTTTGACAACATCAAGAGATGTCTGGAACTTTCTTGAAACCACTTTCAACCAAAAATCTAAGGCTTGTGAACTCCAAATAAAAGATGAACTTCATCTCATGAAACGTGGCTCCAGGAGTATCTCTGAATACTCTCGAATATTCAAAGCACACTGTGATCAGTTGGCAGCAATGGGAGGACTAGTTGAAGACACTGATAAGGTGCACTGGTATCTGCGTGGCTTAGGCCATGATTTTTCAACTTTTTCACTCACCCAACTTTCTTTATCCCCCATCCCAAGCTTCAAAGACATTGTCCCCAAAGCAGAAAGCGTTGCTCTTTTTACAAAATCCATTGACCATCATGCAACAGTTCCTGCATACACTGCAAATTTCCCTACTGCCCCCTCTTATGGTCACAATAAATTTCAAAACTACTCACAAAGATACAAAGGAGGTCCTTCAAAAGACAGCAATCATAACAGACAACAATACCGAAGACCCCCTCGCTGCCAAATCTACCGAGAAGAAGGGCACTATGCCACAGATTGTAAACACAGATATCTTAAATCTGTTGCAAATCATGCCAACCTTGTTGAAGCCCTTCACAACTGCACCCTGAGTAACGAAACTACAGATTGGTGTACAGACATAGGAGCATCTGCTCACATGACAACTGATGTATCCCAACTTGACAAGGTTGAACCTTACACTGGTAAGGAGAAAGTGATTGTTGGTGATGGATCCTGCCTTCCCATAACTCATATTGGTTCTTGCTCTCCCACTCCTTCTGTCAAATTAAATGATGTGCTTGTTGTTCCAAATCTAAAGAAAAATCTACTCTCTATCAATAAACTTACTAATGATTATCCCTTATCTGTTTCTTTTACTGATGTTAAATTTATCATACAGAATCTTCACACTCGACAAGTGGTGGCAACGGTAGATGTGTTGACGGTCTCTACATCCTGAAGAGTGGACATCAAGTTTTTGCCATAATGACTACAAAATCCAATCTTTGTAATTCTTTCACAATATGGCATGCAAGCTTAGGCCATGCATCCTTCTCAATAATTTCCCTTCTTAATAAACAACAATTTTTGTTTCACCTCTCTGTTACCCAATCCATCTTTGTGTATAATTGTCAAAAGGCTAAAAGTCACAAACATGCACTTCCAACTAGTGACAACCGTTCTAAGATCACCCTTGACCTCATTCATTGTGATCTATGGGGTCCTGCACCCATCACCTCCATCTCAGGATATCGCTATTATGTTATTTTCATTGATGATCACTCACGCTTCACTTGGTTCTATCCATTAAAACACAAAAGTGACTTCTACCAAACATTCATCAAATTTCAATCTCTGGTGGAAAATCAGTTTTCAACCACAATAAAAAGATTTCAAGGTGATGGGGGCGATGAATTCATCAGCAAACACTTACATTCTCATTTCTCTAAATATGGTATTCACCACCAATTATCCTGCCCCTATACACCATCTCAGAATGGTCGAGTAGAACGCAAACACAGACACATCACAGAAACTAGACTCACAATGCTCTTCATGCCAATGTCCCTCTTCACTTCTAGGTTGAAGCCTTCAGTATGGTTGTCTTCATTATCAATCACTTGCCAACATTAGTCTTGCGTGGGACATCTCCTTTTGAAATTCTGTATTGTAAGTCTCCCATTTACTCAGCTTTTCACATTTTTGGTTGTTTATGTTTTCCAACCCTGCGTGATTACACCAAACACGAATTTGAACCCTATAGCCTTCCTTGTATTTTTTTGGGTTATCACTCTTCTTATAAAGGTTTTCGCTGTTTTGATCCTGTTTCTAATCGTGTTTTCATTACTAGCTCTGCAAGGTTTGATGAACAAATTTTTCCTTTCTCTTCCTCTACCATGCAACCATCCAATTCCCTTTCACATTGTATTGCTTTCTGTGATCCTAGTCCAAATTTTTCTGTTTTGCCCAGTACTAACTCTTCTGCAGGAAATCCAACTTCATCACCAATCACTTCATCTTTGCCGTGTAAGTCCTGTGCCTTGGAGTTGCTACCATCGCCTCACAATCCAGTATCATCACCCCCTGTCAGTGTTCCTATCTACCTTGAGGACTCCTCCACAGTCTCATCTTCTTCAGCACCCCAACAAAATTCTCATCCTATGCTCACCCGTGGCAAAACAGGCGTCTCAAAAACCAAGCACTACAATTACATTGGCCAGCTTCCCCCTTCTCCACTCTTATCATCTTTGTTAGTCACCAAGACCCCTAAGGGATTCAAAAGTGCTGCCAAATCACCAGAATGGCTTGCTGCCATGGATGACGAACTTAAAGCTCTACAACTCAACAACACTTGGGATCTCGTCCCACGACCACCTGACACCAATGTGGTTGGCTCTAAATGGGTTTTTGGCACAAAATACAATCTAGATGGATCTATTGCTCGACTCAAAGCACGCCTTATTGCTAAAGGCTATACCCAACATCATGGTCTTGATTTTAATGACACTTTCAGTCCAGTTGTTTGTGCTTCTACAGTTTGCATTGTGCTCTCCATTACAGTCTCTGGAAGATGGAACATACGACAACTTGATGTGAAAAATGCATTTTTGCATGGGATATTATAGGAAACAGTTTATATGGAACAACTACCAGGCTACATCAATCTCTCTCAGCCACACCATGTATGTTGTCTTTTAAAGGCAATTTATGGTTTAAAGCAAGCACCGAGAGCATGGTCCATAGATTCAACAACTTCTTGTTCACTGTTGGATTTACTTGCAGTACAGCTGATCCCAGTTTATTTGTTCATTCCACAGCTCATGACCTCATTTATTTGCTTCTCTATGTTGATGATATTATCATCACAAGCAGCAATGAATCTCTAATCAATATTATCATTCACAAGCTTAGCCGAGAATTCTCTATGAAAGACCTTGGCCCTTTGCATCACTTCTTGGGTCTTGAAGTTACACACTCTGCAATTGGTCTCTTTCTCAACCAATACAAGTATGCCAAGGATCTTCTTATTCGAGCTGATCTTGTTGATTCCAAGCCAGTTAGCACTCCCATGGTTGTCTCTCAACACCGACAGGCTGATGGCAATGCTTTCTCTTCTATTACCACCTATCGTTCCCTAGTTAGGGCCCTTCAATACCTGACCATTACTAGGCCAGATATCACTCATGCAGTCAATTCAGTTTGCCAGTTCATGCATGCTCCCAAAGATCATTACTTCTAAGTTGTAAAACATATCCTGCGATATGTTAAAGGCACATTGCACTTCGGTGTGTGCATCGGTCAATCACAAAATCTCTCCATTACTGCATTTTTAGATGTCGACTAGGCTGGCTATCCAGACACTAGTCGATCTACCTCTGGTTATGCAATTTTTCTTGACGATAATCTTGTTTCATGGATTTCCAAAAAGCAACCCACTATATCATGATCCTCTGCTAAATCTGAATACAGAGCTTTAGCTCTCACTGCAGTAGAAGTCCAATGGATGTTAAATATTCTTGAAGATTTACATTTTTCATCCCCAACCAAGCCCACTCTTCTGTGTGACAATACCAATGCCATATTTATGGCTCGTTATCCTGTAGCACAGAAACGCTCTCGGCATATCAACATTGACATCCATTTTGTTCGAGAATTAGTCAACAATGGCTCCTTACACATTCAACATGTGCCATCCACCTTGCAACTTGCTGACCTCTTCCCCAAAAGTTCTTCAATCTCTTTAATCTAGCTTTTTCGATCCAAGCTTCGCGTGCTTCCCACCACGCTTAGCTTGTGGGAGGGTGTTGACAAATACACAGATAAACACAATCAAGGAGAAAATCAATCAGAGCATTAAGGAAATAATCATGCAATCACAGCTAATTGTGCAGCCTAATTATAGAATGTATAGATACTGTAATATAGTTTCCTTCTACAGTCCTTAACTAGTGCACTATGTTACTACTGTATTCCACTATATAAAGGAATTGTAAGAGCCATTACAGGATGTCTCAGAAATTAATACATTCAAGGTTTCTTAAATCCTTTCAAAATAGACACATAGAGTGTTGCTTTTTTTGCACTTGAGGTTGTGGCCTAGCGGAAGACGGGACTTGTTCCCTTCCTATGCACCCAGGTTCAATTATCTTTGTGCATTTCTGCCACCCGCAATGCCTTACTTGTCCACTAGACATACAAGGTATTCAGTAGATCTAAAAATTAGTTGTAGTGCGTATGAGCTGGCCCAACCAATTAAAAAAAATGTTGCTACTTTTGCATTTTACTCCAAGACTAAATTACTACATGACGATGATCAAATGCACGTGATCTGATTTCTAATCTCTACGAACAAATTGCATTTTCTTCCACTATCCCTCAATTTCATCCTTTCCTTTTCAAATTAAAGTTAAAGTTAAAAATCTTAAAAATAGTCTTTCATCAATGAATGTCATCTCTCCTGACATTTAAATTTGCAGTACAAAATCTTAACAAGGTGTCTTCTCAATAACTAGTTCTACTGTCATTTGAGCTAGGACATGAAAAAAACCTCCTACGTAATTATTTCCATTGTTGGATAATCACTGTAACGACTCTTTCTAGAACATTATACATCTAAAACAAAATGCAAATTTGAACAGCCCATTTAACCCGTGACTCATCCGCACTATTCACTAGCCCATTTAACCCGGTGCTTCGCGGGTGTACATCCTTTTTTTTTGGTTTTAACAGTGTATTAACGAAATTAGCCCCCGAAAAAGACAAAAAAACACCGCCATTTTCAGGGGATGGACGGTCATTGACCGTTTTTGGCCTGGTTTGGACCGGTTTGTCTGACCGATTCTTTATTTTTTTAATGTTTTAATGAACAGTGTATTAACCGTTTTGTCCCTCAAAAAGGACAAAACACACGCCTGCGTGTCAGGGGCGTTTCGGTAATTAGCCAATTCTCTTCTCTTTTCGGTGCCAGCTGTCTGGCGCGTCGCAGAACGCTCCGTGCGTCTCAACGCACACGCGTTTTTCGGACGGCGCGTGCGGCGTAATACGGTGTCAGAAAATGCACAACCGCCGTCTAGAATGCTTTTCAGGCATGTTCCCTTCCCCCTGGTGCGGTGCGTGTGGCACTATGGTGGCCGGGGACTTGTCAATGGTCGTTTGAATTCCCCCCTAGTTTCTCTCTCCTGCCTGCGCCAGATGACGTCAGCTACGCTGTTTTTTGTCAAATTTCATTTCAGTCCCTGAACATTATAATTTGTTTTTCTGGCCCTTATTTCTATTAAATGAGTTTTGATTTGTTTCAATTTCGTCTTTCAATGGAAATTGATTATGTATTGGAGTTCCAGTTCGATCCTCATGCTTTTAATTTTGCGGGTTGGGCTGGAATTCTGGATATTTTTGGTATCAAAGTTTTGATTAATTTCAATTTCATCCTTCCTTGCAAATGTATTATAGATCCTTCATATTTTAGGTATCAAAAGTTTGATTTCTTTCAATTCTATCCTTCTATGCAAGTTAATTATGGATTTCAGTTTCATTTCAGTCCCAGTTCTTTTAATTTCTGGTTTTGTTTTGAATTATTTGATTTCAATGTTTGGATTTACTTTAATCTTATCTTTTAAATTAAAGATATTATTGAAAGTATATCAAATTGATTTTATATTTGTATATTTATGTCAAATTAAAGTATATAAAACTAATTATATGTTCAATTAAAGATATTATTGAAAATATATCAAATTGATTATATATTTGTATATTTATGTCAAATCAAAGTATGTAAAACTAATTATATGTTCAAATATTTATTGAATATTATCGCCTAAAAATATATAGAAGGAGAGGAAAAATGACCTAGGATTTTTTGGAGGACACAAATTCATGTCAGTATTCTTAAATACATTTAATATAATAATACGATGAATAAATCTTATAAAATAAAAAAAAATATTGGCTTCAGAATTAAATTTTGTGCTCTTTTGTTTAAGTTTATTTCTTGAAATAAATTTGCAGTGTTTTGATTTTTTAATTATATATTTGTGTATTTATGTCAAATTAAAATATGTGAAACCAATTATATGTTTTGATATTTGTTGAATATTATCGCCTAAGAATATATACAGAGAGAAAAAAATAGCCTAAGATTATCCTTTAAATTAAATATATTATTGAAATTATGTCAAATTAATTATATATTTGTATATTTATGTCAAATTAAAATATGTAAAACTAATTATATGTTTGAATATTTATTGAATATTATCGCCTAAAAATATATTGAGAGAGAGGAAAAATGACCTAGGATTTTTTGAAGGACAGAAATTCATATCAGTATTCTTAAATATATTTAATATAATAATATGATTAATAAATCTTATATAAAAAAAATATTGGCTTCAAAATTTAATTTTGTGCTCTTTTATTTAAGTTTATTTCTTTACAAGAATTTCCAATGTTTTCATTTTTTAATATTTTAGATCTAATATTACTGGAAAAAAACTCAAAAAAATAAAATGTTGACAAATTTACCTGCATTATCTACAATTAAAAAATATACAAGTCACTTCCCGTTTCCATTTGACTGTTCCTTTTAGACGGCAAATAAATAATTATAGCACACAAAAAAATTAAGTTTATTTCAAAAAACAAATTACAATATTTTTATTTCTAATATGTCTGATATTTATTGAATATTATCGCCTAAAAAAATATTGAGAGAGAGGAAAAATGACTTAGGATTTTTTGAAAGACAAAAATTCATATCAGTATTTTTAAATATATTTAATATAATAATATGATTAATAAATCTTATATAAAAAAAATATTGGCTTCAAAATTTAATTTTGTGCTCTTTTATTTAAGTTTATTTCTTTACAAGAATTTCCAATGTTTTCATTTTAAATATTTTAGATCTGAAATTACTTGGGAAAAAAAACATCTCAGAAAAATAAAATGTTGACAAATTCACCTACATTATCTACAATTAAAAAAACTATACAAGTCACTTCCCGTTTCCATTGGACTTTTCTTTTTAGACGGCAAATAAATAATTATATCACACACAAAAATTAAGTTTATTTTTAAAAATAAATTACAATATTTTTATTTCTAATATGTCTGATGGAATATTACTAAGGAACAAAAGCAACTCGTAAAAATAAATATTGACAAATTTACCTAGGTTATCTACAATTAAAAAATATACGAACCACTTCCCATTTCGATTATTCTATAAAGTATATGAGACTAATTATATGTTTTAATATTTATTTAATATTATCGCCTAAGAATATATATAAAGAAAGAAAAATGACCTAGCATTTTAAAAAAATAATAATATCAATATTCTTAAATAGCATTTTAGTTTATTTCTTCTAAAATTTACAAGTTTTTTATTTTTAATGTGTCAGATGTAATATTGCTGAGGAAAAAAAACAACAAGTTTTTTTTTGACAAATTGACCTAAATTATCTACAATTAAAAAATATACGAGCCACTTTCCATTTCAATTAAACTATTCCTTTCAGGCGAGGAAAAATTATTTTGTTACATATTTTATCTATTATAATGTTACTAATTAAATATTTAAACAGCTAATTATAGCATGTAAAAAATCAATTATTTTTCTATATAGAAAAAACCCTAATGCGATGCGTTGGCAAGCGTACTAATTATACCACACAAAAAACTCATTTCTAACATATTTGATCTATTGCAATTTTTGTAATTGAACATTAAAATAACTTATTATAGCACGCGATAAATATAAGTTTATTTGTTAAAAAAAATTATATTAAATATTAAAATAATTAAATATAATACATATAAAAACAATTAATTTTTTACATAAATAAAAAAAACCATGCCGCATCGCACGGGCATACCGCTCATAAAAATCTATTTATATTCGACTGCAATGAAAATAGAAATACAGCAGAGAGTTAGCAAACCATCTACATCGCCCAAGATACGAACACCATGTTTCTGACGACACGCGCGGTAACAAGAAAAAAAATCCTTCGGCATGATGGCAATGAGATTGAAAAAAAACAACAGCACTTGGTCTAGGTCCCTACTGAGGAAGTCTATGTATCGAGGGGGGCAAGGGCTGGATGGAATATACATCACCACGAGATCTTGTGATGAGATTGTAGAACGGTCCACATCACCCACATAAATGCAAAGATGGTTTTGGTGCCATGCACACACAATTCAAAATACCATAAATTCACCAAATCATTACCCCCACAAGGAGAGAGAGAGAGAGAGAGCATTTTATATATATATTACATAGCCAAAGGGGTTTGTGACTTTGGGAAGGGTATATATGGGCTTGTCTTGTTTCTGAGGCTGGGATTTGTTTTTGTCATCAAATAAAATAGTGAAAGGTATGTGTGCTCAGCTGCTCACTATGTTAGTAATTAGTATCTGTGGACAAATTTGAGGTATATTCGAGAATGGTGAAGACAGCGAGGTGGGGTTTCCCAAGTAAATGTCTTCCCCAAAAATGAGAAGAAGAGGGAGTGCGTGTGGTGGGGCCCATCTTCCACCCTGTCCATCACACGCAGCCCGTCTATATTTTACATCTTCGTGACTGCCTCTGTTAATTATTCCAATTGTTTCAATATTATAATTATTCATAAATAAATAAAATATATTATATTGCACGGAGGGCAATGTTTTGGGCAGTAACTCACACATGTAAAAAAATTGTATAAGATAAAATTAAAGTGGTGACATATCCTAACTATTTGGATGTGGACAATGATGAATGCTCCGAGTGCTTTAAGTGGGCTTCGAACACGACCAATCATTAATAGGACAAGTTCCTATCATGTCATGTGAGCCCCATGCACAGTAATACGTGGTATCACAGTTGAGAGGGATCATCATCTCTTCACCTCTTTCATCTCTATGATCATAGAAAATTGATTTCAACAGAAAGAAAGTGCAATGGTCCAAAAATAATTTTTGATGATCATAGAAAACTGATTTACAACAAAAGAAAGTTCAATGGTCCAGATTGTTTTTCTCTTGTTTTCAAAACAAACCCTTGATAAGTCCGCCATGGTTGCCGGTACCGGACTGAAGGGCATATTGGCTGGTTGTCGTGATCATTACAAGATGGTCCCGATGCATGTTGAACAGTGAAAAACAAATTTCTTCCGTTGTGTTTTCCCGATTAAGAAAATGGTAATTTTCATAAGCAAATTTCTACCGCCATTAATTTTCCAAGTGGCTCGCCTATAAAAGGTCATAATGCTTCGTTGTTGTGTGTTTATTTGAAAATACGAGACATTAAGATGAGAAAATTAGAATTCATATGGCCACTAAAATTAAAACCCTAATACCATTTAAAGAGAGAGAAAATACTTTAAAGCTTGAGACCTTTTAAAGCAACTATAATATATATCACAGGGAGTATCTTTATTCCACTTGTTATAACAATTAAAAAAGGGGGGTGCTTGAATGAATCGATGATAAAAAATATTGTATCTATCATCATGCCTATTCATACTATAAATACATATATTTAAAATCAAAACTAAGATGCTTAATCAATGGCAATATGATTGCACTACGAACACCTTCCGTCCCATATACAAGTTATCATCGCAATCTTCACCGTTAACTATCGCCAAGTAAATTACGAGGCTGGATTTTGGTTTGCTCGAGCAAAGAACACCTGCACTCACCGCTCTTCCATGAACCGGAGGGGAAAAAACTTCAGGTGAAGTAGCATTTTGCATCAATCTAGGTAGTCGTCTATCACAAACAAAGCTTCTTACTTGCAAGATGATTAAACAGTGGTAGCATTACATGCATAACTGATAACACAAGATTCGGGCACTTTTCTGGGTTCAGTATGCGGTTTCTTTCTACCAACACTCGTGCAAGTCACAAGTTGTATTTTTTTTCATCCTCTCGTTTCCCCTGGAAATTAAGGCTTTAATTAAAAAAGGCCGTTTAATTTCCTTAGAATAGATCATATCGGTGTGGCGGCAGAAGAAGTGGAAGTCATACCTGTACGGTATGGTTAAAGTAATAAAATAAGACATATAGAATTCTCCCTCCCCATCATGAAACAAGCAAATTCAGCTATAAGAAAAAGGACACATGCCGAGCACTCATCATGGTTTTCGATCCTGTTTAGATTTCTTTGCAATTTTGTACATGTTATCTTAATGCAAGTTATATGTGGGTCTGCCAGCCATATTGCTCCCAGGTCTTTGGTCTTGTCTTTAACTTGTAATTTAATTCGTTTCTCTCTTTTTCTGGTTTAACGCTAGTGCTAAATGTTGTGGATGTAGTCAAAGAGTGTGATAAAAATAACTTTTTTTTATTCTTGATCGGCATGCTATTCATCTGCTAGCTGACGAGAGTTCCAAGTGCTTGCACGAAATGGTGAGAATGGAAATAATTTAGCAAAATGTGAAGAATTGGACTCCTGGGTGACTTGACCATAAGTAACATTGTTGTCAAACCGGTCTTACCATCCTCTTCGTGTTTGACTATTCAACTTTCTTCCACCGCATATGAGATCAATTTTGCAAAACAGTTCCTCCAGGGTAGGGCAGAGTTATGAACTTAGAAAAAGAGCCCCGTGAATAGGGTGCATAATAAGAACAATCCATCCAAATAGCAATTCTCAAAGTCGGCTTGCTGGTAATTTCTCATGATTTAACCCATGTACTCTTCCAGTTTTTTTTATTAAAATCTTACACTCTTTTTTATAATCTTTTTTTTTAAAAAAAATAAACCAAAATAATGAGGAATAAATTAAAAATCAAAATAAATTGAATCAAAATATGAGGGATGCAATTGTAAAAAACAGTTGATTCAAAACAAAAGACGATTAAAAGAATAAGATCCAAATTGGAAGATAAAATAGACTTGAAGGATAAAATTAGAAACATAAAATCCAAAAAGGATTGAAAATAAAATAAAAAGAAACCAAAACAATGAGGATTAAATGCTAAAAATCTAATTGAATCAAAGAGGAGGGATAAAATTGAAAAAATATTTAAAACAATTAGCAATGAAGAGAATAAGTACCAAAACGAAAGATAGAATAGACTCAAAGAATAAAATTAAAATTTGGAAAAGAAAAAAAAAATCAATTAAAGACCAACCATAGCGCCACCATCATATAAACATAAGATCTTCGTGGCGTTATGAGTTGAAATTATTATACTTCATATAATATTAAGTTTCAGAAAATAATTTTTTTATTATATTAGGACGTTGTTTATTTTTATAATTAACCACTACCATCATTTAATATCATCATCTCTAAAAAATAATCCGAGTCAGGTGTTTTGATATATCCAAGTAATTAAAGTAGGATCAACAAATTATGCAGTGAAAACAAGACCACTTTAACTATAACATCATTATTAAAATTTAAAATAATAACTATTTTCAAGAGGAAATAAATAAATAAATAAGAAATTTCACTTAACATTCTCTGGGTATTTAAAGAATAGTATCACTTTCTAATGGAAACAATATTTATGGTGTCGCAAGTGTATACATCGCATCTTTCTCAATTAGTAAACTACAAAATAAATGTATAAAACACAGTCGGTTACATGCTATAATTTAAAAAATTATACTTTATATTTTGAAATTTACACGCAAGGTCACACTTAATCATCTAAAAAAGATAATTATTTTTTTTATTTGAAAATAGAGATTTTATATTAAATAGTAATATTTGCTATTATGATGTTGTTATTTATAAAAACAAATAAAAAATACTTGCTTATATATAGAACAGCCCCTAAATCTATATATAAAAACTGTGATTTACTACAAACTAGTCATTAATCACCTTAGTTTCGGGCCATTTTCATTAATAATAAAAATTTAGGTTGCTAGAACCAATAATATTTTAGAGATAACAATCATTTTAAGCAAATATTTTTTAAAATATATAACACAATAATATTTTAGAGAAACATGTTCTAAATATATATATATATATATATATAATAGAAAGTTAAAATGTCATTTTGCCCTTATAGAATTAATGAAACATATATATGTCTTATATATATATATACACAATAAATATATATTAATACCATGAAAATATAATAAATGATTGAGAGATTCCTTATTCATGCACTTGAGAGAGTAAAACGCAAGATATTATTGGGAGTTCGGGGCTGAACTTTTGTTCTAAATCTGAGCCCATCGTGTTGTGCCTTTTTTCAAGCGGGGTCCATAGTGTTAAGTTTTTTTCTCAAAGCTCAGCTCGTAGACAGTAAAGCGCGGAAATATTACCTCAAACCTTTGATTTTTTTTAAGTTTGCAATGGGTTTTTAAGCCAGCTAAATTTGAGTTTAGGAGTAGAAAACGCCATGGGTGTAACTGAGACTTGTGACAAACCATCCTCGCAAGCAGCATACTGGAAGCTGCTGCCTCAAACAGGTGTATAGAAAGTATAATGCTTGTCTCCTGCAGAAAAGTATCCCTGGGGCTTAAAAGAGATGGGGCAGGAGCAGAAGGTAGAGACAAACACTAGCTTCGTTGATACCAGAGATCTGAAGTTTGGCCTGCCTCCTGGGTTTGGTGGAAAAGTCCAAAGACAATTGCAAATACGATCAACCTCGATCAGAGTCGAAGGGGTTTTTGTGAAGCTAAAAACAATTGCTTTTTTAAATAAAAATATATTTTTGATTTCTAATCATATCAAACATATTTTTTAATAAATAAAAAATATAATTTTAATGTATTTTTAACTGAAAAACAAAGAATAAATTATCAACTGGCATTAAATGCTGACACTTGTATCCAAATTGGGGTCCAGCCAAAATTGCCATATGCTGAGAAGTGGATGGTTAACAACTCTCACGTCACAAGAGAGGCAAACGCCATACAGTAGCAGGTCGTGATGCGTTTATCATTTCTTACTTTGGAGTTTGGGCCACACCGAAGAAAAGAGGTCCCGGCAGAAATCCAAGGATAGATTGCTTCAAAAGAGTCTAATTATTAGCTTAAGCGAGTCCAAAATGAAGGTTAGGTTAGGGTCCATTTTGGTCAGCATCATCGGGTCATGATAGCCGAACCCTCCATTTTGGTCACTTTCTATTACATTTGTCTTCACCATTTTTTCTCCCTTTTTGAGCTCGACATGCATTTAGCCTCTCTCGATCACCTTCTTCCCATTAGTTTCCAGCCAGACTGCCAGCCACATGCTTTGTGTCAAAATATTTTTTGCAGGCACCTATATTGGCTGACATGTCACGAAGCAAACAAAAGACCACGATCCCGTGTTTGAAAAGGGGCATCCATTATCTATGAAAAATCGACAGCGTAGTTTTTCTTAGCACGAAAGAAGTAGAGACCATTGCCGATAAGGTACGAACGACCTTGCTCCCTAAACGGTACTTTTTGTCCACAATAATTCAAACAAAAGAGGATCCATCCCCAGTTCGGTCACTATTTTATGTTTGATGGCATTTTGGTCCTTTCGAGGCATGCTTTCTAACATTGAGCAAATACACATGTTGGCATTGACAGGCACCGAAACCTTTTATCACTGACCAAAAGCTGAAACGGTCAGAACTAAAAAAAAAACACCAAGGGCTTTAATCATCAGCACCACACCCCTTCATTTTACGAGAGGGGTGCCCGGGCTTTTTTACCCCCCCCCCACCACCCCACAAATATATATATTAGTCAAGTTCTACACGACTCGTCGTCGCGGGTGATATTATTGAAATCCTATAAAATACAAGTTCTCTATAAAATATATAAATTTATATGTTTAATAGGTTTCAACAAAATAACCAGTATTAAATTATTATTATCATTTTAAAAAACAAGAAGATTTGGATATCTAAATTATTGAATTTACTATATTAAGATTATTTTATTTTATAATTCAATTTAAAATGAAACACAACAAATAAAATATAAATTGTGAAAACACCTGTAATAATCAAATAACAAAAATAAGAAGTTAATTTTTTATCTCCAAAAAGAAGAAAATATAAATTTAAAATTCATCCCTACGTTATCGACATTATCATTACTATAACTGTTAAAATTATTATCAACATCACTACCCAAATAGTTAAAATCATTAAATTGACCCAAAGAACTAAAAAAAAAGTATTTTTACAAAAAAACAATAAAAAAAATAATCACTAAAATTATCATTATCATTGCGGAAAAAATAAAAATCAACTCGTCCGAAAAACAAATAAAAATAACAGAAAACACCAAAAGAAAGCACAAAGAGAAAAAAAAATGAGCAATATTAATTTTAAAATGATCACCAACATAAATTGGTATGTACGATGTGCCTGCAATGTTCCGGAAAAAAAAAATTGATCAATTACCCATACACCCCTGGACCCATCGATATCTACGAAAAAACTGAGGGTGAAAGTATTTCAATACCCCCAGTGCCAGGCGTTAAATTTTTTCATTTTTGGGGGCTATTTTTGTAGTTTTATTGTGTAATAAATTCAGAAATACCATGCATGTTCCCTGAAAATTTATAAAGTCCCGAGATAAAATGGTAATTTTATTGTAGCAATCCACAATGAACTATGTTTAGGTGAACATTAAAAAACAAAATGAAGTGTAACCAACATAAATCAAAATTTCATAATGGAACTAAATAAAAATAAAACCCTAACAAAAAATAAAATAGAATTGGATGAAAAATAAACAATGTCCAAGAAGGACAAAAAAACCAAAGAAATTAATACCAAATAAAAAATTAAAAGAATAAGTGCCAAAATAAAAAATAAAATATATAATTAATTCCAATTGAAGGAAAAAAAGAATAAACAAATCAAAACTTTGGGACCAAAAATAATGAAGGAATTTAAAAAAACAATTATTGAAACAATTAAAAGAATAAGGACCGAAATGAAAAGTGATATATATGACCGATTTCAATTAGATGGCCAAATTAGAACAAATTAACACTTGCGTACCAAAATTAATAAAAGAACCTAAAATAAATGAGAAATAAAAAAAGTAAGGACTGTAATGAGACAAACTATATATAATCAATTTAAATTGAAAGGTATAATTGAAAATAATTGAAAAATTAGTAAGAAAAATGATATCAAAAGATCAGAGACTGAAATGAAACTAATATAAATGTTAAGGATCACCCCGTACTTCCGGCAGAGGAGAGAGAAACGGGGAGGGGGGAGGATAAACCCCTCCACCGGCGATTCTTCAACCTGATCAAAAGCACATGGCGGCGCATATTCTGACATGGTGGAAGCCCTGTTTTTACCATTGTACAAATCCGCAAATATTAAAAAATTGGTCAATTACCCATATACCCCTGTATCCAGTGAAAAACTAGAGGTGAAAATTCAAAAATAACCCTTGTTCCAGGAATCTATTTTTGTCGTTTAGAGAGGCTAATTGTGTCGTTTTACAGTGCAATAAATCTGAAAGTACTATCCATGTCCCCCAGAAAATTCAAAAATATCCCTGGTCCCGGGAACTAAAAAATATCAATTCTGGGATAAAATGATAATTTTATAGTAGCAATAAATAGTGAACTGAGTGTGTGTGAACATTAAAGAAATCTAAAGTAAAAATAGCATAGCACGAGATTTATTGTATAGTTAATATATATATATATATATATATTGCCGGGCCCACAAAACCATCGCAAAGTCCATGGGCTAATGAATGTCATTGTGGGGGCCCACGCAACCCCCACCTCCAAATATGATTCCGTACAGTGATATGGGCTAAGTACTTACTTTTGAGTTTTGACCGACAGAGTTTTGAAGATCCAAAAACAGCTTTGATGGCATTTTGATTCTCTTGAAAGCGATATTCAGCAGATAATACCAGTGAAAAATGCTTTTTCGCATTTGTTTATTCAATCGACAAGGTTTTTCGAAAAAAGAAACAGAGAGGAGAAGAATGATTGCATCATTCTCGTAAAAAGCGGGCCTTGCTTTGGTTGCTGCATGAATGGAGCTTGAAAGGAAAGGGTATCCCTTTCACTTTATGATTTTATTGGAGATTACAAAAGGTGTGCTTGCTAGTGGGGGCAGAGAGAGCAAAGTCCCTTTTGCTTTTCTTGACTCGTAATATGTCTGTATGTGTTTATGCTTGATGGAGCCTTTTTTGCGAGTGTAAACGCACGTACGTGTGCACGTTATCATAGGCTACCGTTTTTTCATTGAAACTTCTTGTCCATGTCTTCCACTGCTTCCCTTTTTTCTCCTTTGGTTCAATCTAGGCTTCATATTTGAACCTATCTAGACTGAGAGCTAACAATTTGTCACTAATCAAGTAAATGTTCCAGACAGTTTAAAAATCATACGACCAGTAAGTACTAATGACTTTAACGTATCCCACTCACCTTTTTGTCATAGTTGAGTTTCGAGATTGCTGGTCCAGATCTTGATTGTTTCCACACAAGGGTTAGGTCGTTGGGTGTCTCAAGGAAAAGCTAAATATTACGATTTTGATACCTTTCGGCATTGATATCACCATCGAACTCTCTTTCTTCTTGCTTACAAACATATCACCGAAACAATCAGCAATCAGGATTTAGGAGTACAACTGTTGCCAGAATATGAAAATTTTGATTACTTTTCAAGTGTTTTTAATTTAAAAAATGTTTTTTTTTTTAAAGTTGTTTTTGATATCTGGACATTATTAATATTTAAAAACACACAAAAAAAAACTAAAATGTTTTCTTAAAAAGTTTCTGCCGAAAAAACAAATATGCCTGAAATCTTGGGCGAAATGCCGGCAAAAGATCGAATTGGCTTTTCATGAGCTGGATTCTAATACATAAACCCAGTGTAGACTGTGTTTTGTGTGGGCCTGTGAGAGAGGGAAAACTCTTTATGAATGTATTGAAATTGCGGCCTCTGATTTTTTTTTCTAGAACACTTAAGGTCCAATCTCCGGAGAAAAAATCTTAGTCTACACCAGATTAAAGATGAGCTCCTGCGAGCCCACCATAGACTGGTTTCGAAAGGACTCTCTCCTAATTTCTAATAACCACAGGCTTGCCCAAAAGACCCCAACACAGACCATTACTTTCTCTCTCTAACCGTGTCCTGGTGATCACCACCATCAAAGATCAGACCCCACAAGTTCACGTGCCCATCTAACCATAGTTGTAAAATCCGTTCCGGGTACCGTTCCGGTTTTTTGTTTGGAACGGAACGTTCCGGTTTCGGTGCATTCCAGCGTTCCGTTCCGGTTTTGTACTGTTCATATTTATTTAATTATATATATGAAAAAAATAAAATATTAATTTAACAAGTATAATTTAAATTCAAGATAAATGAAATTTAAATTATACAATACAAACATAATCTCAAAATTAGAAACATCTTTAAAATTCCAAAATATTATGAAAGTTAAATGTTCTAAAATAAAAGAAAAATACATCAAACATCTTCTACATCATTGATATAAAAATAAGGATCTTGATCTTGCTGTGGAACATAAGGAAAGTCGTCAACAAGACATTCCAATAGCTGGTCATTTCCACCAAGCTCATTCTCCTCATTTACACATGTCTCTTCATCATCTAAATTTAAAGTAGCGAAAGGTGCTTCGATACTCTCCCAACTTATGTCCTCTCCATCAAGAAGACCGGGTTCTTCACAAATCCATTCATTCAATAGATCAATGTTGTCAAGGCTAATGGGATCTAAAGCATCTCTTGTTCTGCTCATATTTCTACAAAGAATAAACACGAAAGAAATTAAAAAATTAATAGCAATGTAATAGAAAATAATTAGTAATATAATAATATTGATATTTTACCTCTGTTTAATCTTTAGATTATAGCGAACAAATACTAAATCGTTTAATCTCTTGTGCTCAAGCCTATTTCGCTTTTTTGAATGGATGTATTCAAATACACTCCAATTTCTTTCGCACCCAGTTGCACTACAGCATTGACTAAGAACTCGAATTGCAAACTTTTGAAGTTCTGGAGTATCATTGCCGAATTGCTCCCACCATGAAACTAGATAAGAAAATTTGAATAAATCAAATATTATAGATAAAAAAAAAAGATATTATATTGTAAAAAATAAAAGTTATTACCTGGATTTAATTTTTCTCTTTGACGAATAGCTAAGGTTAAACCAAAATCACCAGTTGCTCTTTTATACTCCTCAATTTGGGCACTGATGTTATCTTGAGTATCACAATCAGGAACCAATCTCATAATTGTGGTAAGCAAACCTCGAATTACCTCCTTTTGTTTTGAAAAAGAAGGCCTAAAAAATATTCTAGGATTAAGAAAACATCCTGCTGCATGTAATGGACTATGAAGTTGCTTATCCCATCTAGCATCAATTACCCGAATATATGGTCCATATTGAGACATTCTATTTTTCAACCTTCTTTTGATGGCTTCTTTTGCTTTATCCATTGCCTCATATAAATATCCCATTGATGGTTTTTCTTCACTGTCTGCTAACTTTAGAACTCGTACTAAAGGCTCGCTGACGTTGACTATATGTGCACATCTCGGCCAAAAGTCTTTATCTTCTAAAACTATAGCAACAATTTCCTTTCCAACCCGACTTTTGCCATGACTTGATTCAACCCATTTTGTGCAAGTAAACATCTGTCGAAGCTCATTCTTAAACTTCAGTAAATATTGGAGGCTTAAGAAATGGGTTGCAAACCTTGTTATGCCAGGACGACATAAATCATGTCCATTTGTGAATTCTTTCCTCATCAAAGCTAGAACCCATGCATGATTATATATAAACTTGGTTATATTTCTTGCATTTTTAATGGTTTCATCAATCATTGGAAAATATCTCGGATCACAAATATTTTCTAGCATTAAATCAATGCAATGGGCAGCACAAGGAGACCAAAAAAAGGTGCCATACCTTTGCTGCAAAGCTTTCCCAGCAGCCTTAAATGAAGCCTCATTATCACTAACAAACTGGACAATATTCTCTTGTCCAACTTCTTTGACAACTTCATCAAACATCTCCAGCAATATCTCTTTATCTTTTCGAAGTCCTGAAGTGTCAACAGACTTCAAGAATACAGTGCCTCTCGGAGAATAGGCAAGGAAATTCACAATTGGTGCATTCCTCCTATTTGACCACCCGTCAGCCATAATTGAACATCCATAAAGTCTCCAATCAGCCTTGATACTTAAAATGTATTCATGGACATCATGAACTACATCTTTCAAAAGTGATCCTCTTAAATCATGATATGATGGGCCTTTAAACCCAGGTCCCATGGATGTTACGGCATCTAGCATTGGCTGATAATAATACGAATTAGCACTGTTAAACGGTATATTAGCATCATACCACCATGTTGCTACGGCTTTTCTTGCATTGTGTTCCATCTCTTTAGTAGCCATTGCACTTCTAATACTAGGCTGGGAACCCGGGGTAGTTCGTGGAGCAAATAAAGGAATTCTTCTTCTAGATGTACTTGTTTGTGAACGTATAGCACCCGAACGAGGATTTGCAGCATCACCCTCTTCTACTTCTTCATCATTGGAAACTGATTGAGAATTTCCAATATCAGTTCTAATTCTTTTTCTTCTCTCTTTCTCCATTGTCATGTCATCTACCAATTGTTTCATTTGCCATTTAACATCTGGAGGGACCCTTTTACAAGGTTCAACTTCACCTTTAATACCAGCTAGGTGATACTTCAACCGAGTAACACCACCACCATTGATCCATTTATTACAATAAATGCATATACTTGCATTCTTTACACCAGCAACCACTTGTCCATGAGCCCATGCTGGATCATCTGATCTTGCTGGAGCTGAAGAAATTGAAGTCCCACCACTAGATGAGTTTTCAGCCATGTAATTTAATCTGTTGTAAAAAGATAACACAAGTTAGAAATTAATAGAAATTTCGGTTCAAGATAACATGTTGTCATATCCTCAAGGAAGGAAATTCATAATCAACGAAAATCCAAGAACTATCATACATAAATGTTGTAGTTATCATTAAGTTATTAAAAAGGAAGAACGAAAGAAATTTCTCTTTAAATGATGCTGCTAATGAGAAGAGCTTGGTCCCAGTTTCTGAAAGTATGTTCTCCTTTTATTCTTCTCCTGAGAAATTAACATAGAAAGAGAGGAAAGGGAAAGTTTTATAATTTAATATTTCATGAAAATTTATATCTTTTGCTTCTTTTTTCTAGCACCCCGTAATCATTGAGGGTTTTTTTTAATTCTTACTCCAAGTTCCCTAATTATATGAATGAATCTTCAATGTATCAGAGGTTGCAGATCCAATTGCTGAGGAAAAAGTTACAGGGGGATCAAATAACAGAGGTATGTGCAGGATACCATTTGAAGTTACTGCTCTCAAATTAGATATCTTTCTTATTGACAGAACATATTGATTTATATCGATCTTCAGATGCTATCCTTTCAAGGGTTGAAACGGAGAAAAGATATGCTCTAATTAAAGCATGGGTGGAAAATGAGAAGGCTAAAGTGGAGAACAAGTAAGAGACTGTTTCTAAAGCTTTGAACTATCCATCTTTTAGTATTGCCATAAAGCAGGCCTCCCCACACCCAGTTCATCAAATCTAGCGTAAAAGCATGCTTGAAATGATTCAGGTCCAATCAATTTATCAAAAAACTTGCACTATATACAACTTTGCTAGGGCCTGAAGTTCTCCTGAATTAGAATTTTACAACATGGAAAGTACATTCAAGCCAATAATCGACCCAGGTTTTTTTTGTCATCCAACATGAAATAATGGGACCAACCTCAATTCTCTTTTTCTTTCCCCATGATTTCTCAATCTTTACAAGTTACAATAAAGAATAAGGCAGCATTATTATACCAGAAGCAATGTAAATTGTATAAAAAACCGATTATGTCTAGAATAAATTAATCAAAATATGGGACATTATTATCACTTGAAAAGTTGAAATAGTGCTATAACCTGATGTGGGAGGAGGAGGTGGAGCAAGCGTCTGTGATGGTGCTGAAATGGTCATGGCCGCAGAAGAAAGAAGAAACTGAGCTTTTCAGAATTTGAGCTAGGTTAGGGATTGAGAGTACAAATTGAGCTGAGTTGTGAGGGATTACTGGATTTGTGAGCTGAGTTGAGATCAATTTGAGATTAGGGCAAGGGAAATTGGGAATTGATTTGGGGAAAATACAAATCGGGGAGGGAATTGATTTGGGGAAAAGGAAAATCGGGGAAATGGGTGTTTGGTCTGGTCTGGGGGGTTTATTAACTCCTAAACGATGTCGTTTTGATTCTGGTGTAAACGACGTCGTTTTGGCTGACACCGGAATGAAACCCCCGGTACGAAACCGGGGCGTTCCGGCCGGAATTCGGCCGGAATGGCCGGATCGGTCAGGAATTCTACCCGGGACAAAAACGTCGCCATTTTGTCCCGGAATTTTCACTGGAACGGGCCGTTCCGGCCGGAACGGAACGGGATCAATAACTTTGCATCTAACATATTTTTCAAGGTTTTAAAACTAGATACTCGACTCGTGTTTCACTCATGTCGGATTAAACTTTTAGAGCTTGAAAAAATTATTCAGATATTGCAACTAGATAACAGTTGTATACTTGTACAGAATAGTCATTGAATTTTATTTGTGTTACAATAAAGTCTTTAAATATATTATAGATGTATACGAGCGATGTGCCCGCACGAAGCACCGGGATTTTTTTATCTATGTAAAAATTTGATTATTTTTATATGTATTGTATTTTTCTATTTTAATATTTAATTAGTAAAATTATAATTGATAAAATCTGTATAATCGAAATGGAAAGTGGTTTGTATATTTTTTAATCGCAGATAATATAGGTAAATAATTTTTTTTTGAGTTGCATTTTTCCCCCAGTAATATTAGATCCAACACATTATAAATAAAAATATTGTAATTTTTTTTCCAGAAATAAACTTACATTTTTTGCGTGCTATAATTACTTATTTAAATGTTTAATTACTAAAATTGCAATAGATAAAATATGCTAGAAATGAGTTTTTTGCGTGGTATAATCAGTATGCTTGCCCGCGCATCGTGCAAGGGTTTTTTCTATGTAGAAAATTAATTGATTTTTTATATGTTGTAATTAGTTGTTTAAATATTTAATTAGTAACATTATAATAGATAAAATATGTAACAAATAAATTTTTTCCCTGCCTAGAAGGAATAGTGTAATCGAAATGGGAAGTGGTTCGTATATTTTTTAATTGGAGATAACTGAGGTAAATTTGTAAAAAAAAAAAATTGAGTTGCTTTTTTTCCTCAGTAATATTAGATCTAACACATTATAAATAAAAATATTGTAAATTTTTTAAGAAATAAACTTATTGTTTTTTGCGTCCTATAATGACTTATTTGTCGTCTAAAAGGAACAATGTAATCGAAACGGGAAGTGACTCGCATATTTTTTAATTATAGATAATGTAGGTAAATTTGTCTACCTTTTGTTTTTTTTAGTTGTATTTTTTCCGCAGTAATATTAGATTTGAAATATTAAAAATGAAAATATTGAAGATTTTTTTTTAAGAAATAAACTTAAACAAAAGAGTATAAAATTTAAATTAAAAGCCAAATTTTTTTATAAGATTTATTAATTATATTATTATATTAAATATATTTAAGCATATCGATATTAATTTATTTTTTTTAAATCCTAGGTCATTTTTTTTCTCTCTCTCTCTCTATATATATTTTTAGGCGATAATATTCAATAAATATTAAAACATATAATTAGTCTAACATACTTTATAGAGTAATCAAAATGGGAAGTGGTTCGTATATGTTTTAATTGTAGATAACCTAGGTAAATTTGTCATTTTATTTTTTGTATGAGTTGAATTTTTCCCCCAGTAATATTAGATCTCACACATTATAAATCAAAATATTGTAATTTTTTTTAAAAAATAAACTATTTTTTTTTGCATGCTATAATTATTTATTTGTCGTTATTTGCCGTCTAAAAAGAACAATGTAATCGAAAGGGGAAGTGACTCGCATCTTTTTAAATTGCAGATAATATAGGTAAATTTGTCAACCTTTTGTTTTTTTGAGTTGTATTTTTTCCCAGTAATATTAGATCTGCAATATTAAAAATCAAAATACTGTAAATTTTTTTCAAGAAATAAACTTGAACAAAAGAGCACAAAATTAAAATTTGGAGCCAATTTTTTTTTATTTTATAAGATTTATTAATCATATTATTACATTAAATGTATTTAAGAACACTGATATTAATTTTTTTCCTTCAAAAAATCTTTGGTCATTTTTTGTCTCTCTGTATATATTTTTAGGCGATAATATTCAATAAATATTCAAATATATAATCAATTTAACATACTTTCATTTGACATAAATATATAATTAATTTGACATTCTTTCAATAATATATTAATTTTTGTTTTTTATTATTATTAGGCTATAATTAGTTTAACATACTTTAATTTGACATAAATATACAGATATATAATTAATTTGACATACTTTCAATAATATATTAATTTTTGTTTTTTATTATTATTAGGCGATAATATTCAATAAATATTCAAACAATTAAATTATTATTATTATTATTATTATTATTATTATTGTTATTGTGTTAATAATGAAAGAAACAAAACTAAATGAAAGACTAAAAAAATCTTAAAAACTTTTAACAAAAGATGAAACAAAAAAACTTAAATAAAAAAAATTATCATTTCTATTATTGTAAACAAAATAAAAATTCTTAGATTATTCCGAGAAGAAAAAACTAAAAAACATTAACAAAAGACTAAGCACGAAAAATAATTAAATTCTTATCATTATTATTATAAACTAAAAAACATTAACATAAGAGTAAGCAAAAAACAATTATTATTATTATTATTATGTTAATAATGAGAGAAATGAAAATAAATGAAAGATTAAAACAATCCTAAAAACTTTAACAAAAGATCAAATAAAAAAATAAAATAGAAACAAAAATTATTAGGTGAAAAATATTCAAGAGTAAAGGTAGGAAAAAAATATCATAAAAAACATTAATATAAGAGTAAGCAAAAAATAATAATAATTATTATTATTATTACTATGTTAATAATGAGAGAAAATAAAATAAATGAAAGACTAAAAAAATCCTAAAAACTTTAACAATAGATCAAATAAATAAATAAAATAGAAACAAAAATTATTAGGTGAAAAATATTCAAGAGCAAAGGTAGGAAAAAAAATATCAATTTGAAATAATTATAAACACAAAATAAAATTAAAAACCAAAGCTAAGGGCATATTTATATATACATTGACAAAAACAGAGACTATTCTAGAAATATAAAAAAATATAGGGATTAAAATCAAAGATTAAAAGTATAAGGGTAGAAATGAAAATAATATATTATCAATTTTAATCAAATGATGAAATTGAAACAAACAACTTTCGTACCAAATATATTAAGGTTTTTAAATTCAATCCGGAAATTAAAAGAAGGAGGACCGAAATGAAACATTAACATTTAATTAATTTCAATCGAATGACTCAATTAAAAGGGAAGGGACCAAATTGCAAAGTAAAAACTTGGTTCCTCTGCTGTACCATACAGAAAATTAGAATTTCAGGGACTAAAATAAAACAATCACAAACATGAAGACTTAATTGTAATTTTTGGTGGCATGAGAGAGAAAAGGGAGAAAAAACTAAAAATCGTTCACTGATGATTCACCGACCACCTTTCATCGACACCAACCACACTGGGAGGCAAAGGACGTGGTTGCGTACCAGGTGACACGACGAAATGACAATTTTCACTTCCCATAAATGACGAATGCGCCGCCAAAATAGTGCGGGGCATGTGAAACGCTGTTGTTGGTGTCTCTGCACGACGCACCTGCAATGTTTCAGAAAAAAAATAGAAAAATTATAAATTACCTATATACTCCTAGACCCAACAATAATCATGAAAACCTGGGGGTGAAAGTACCACAATACCCTTGCATCCATGGCTTTTTTTGGGGTCTTTTTGAGGTTATTATTTTTAGTTTTACTGTGTATGAATTTGTGAAATACTAAAATCACTCCCTATTATTCCGTGTCCTTTTGTCAACATCTAGGGATAAAATCATAGTTTCATTGTGCAAAGAAATCAAAAATATCATCCATGTCTCGTGAAAATGTCAAAAATGACTGCAGCTTCTTTGTTTTTTTTTTTTGTTTATAACTGGGGAGTCCAGACCAATTTACACGCACCACGACTAATATTCGGATCCACTTTTTTTTTTCTTTTTTTCCCTGTTTTTCTCCACTTATACATTTTTTTCAAATTTTTCCTTCTTTTTTTGTTCAATTGTTCTTGCCCTTTTTTAAACCGACTTCTGTGTTTGTTTGTTTTTTGTTTATAACCGGGGTATTCAGGCCAACTTACGCGCACAACGACTAATTTCCGGACCCACTTTTTTTCATTTTTTTCCTGTGTTTTTTTTCACTTATATATTTTTTTAATAACTAGGGTGTTCGGTTTAGCATACGCGCACCATGATTTTTTTTCCCACATATACATTTCCACTTATATTTTTTTTGTTTTTTTATAACCAGGGTGTCCGAGTCAGCTTACATGAACCGCTATTTTTTTCCCATGTATATTTTTTTTTCCAGACTAGCTTACGCACGCCACGATTAATCCCCAGACCCAATTTTTTATATTTTTTCTGTTTTTTCCCCACTTATACATTTTGTTTATAATCGAAGTGTCCTGGTCAGCTTACGCGCACCACGACTATTATTATTTGATTAAGAAAAAAGTTAAATCAGCTCGGTGTTTTACTTGATTTTCATAGTTCATTACTATTTAAAAAGATGTTTTCCTTTTTCTTATAATTGGGCTTCTTTTTTATATAATCGGGGTATCCGGGGCAGCTTACGCGCACCACGACTAATCCCCGAACCCACTTTGTTTTTACATTTTTTTCCTCTTTTTTTGCCACTTATACATTTTTTGGGATTTTTATAATCTGGGTGTCCAGGTCAGCTTATGTGCACCATGATTGTTTCCCCATGTATATATTTTTTTTGTTTCGGGCCACCTTACGCGCACCACGAATAATCCCTATACCCATTTTTAACATTTGTTTTCTGTTTTTTTTTTTCCCACTTATACATTTTCTTTTGATAACCAGGGTGTGCAGACCAGTTTACGCACACCACGACTATTATTATTTTATTAAGAAAAAAGCTAAATCAACTCGGTGTTTTACTATACACACAGACCAAAATTAATGTGGATTGGAATAGTGAAATGACAATTTTACCCACCAAGGCGCCTGTAGCTTTAACCTTGGAATCAGAGGTAATTTTGAATTTTCCCCTTTTTGTGCACACTAAAATAACTAATCTAGACCCTAATAAGAAAAAAAAGAAAGTTTTGCTTGCAGCGATATAATGGTCCTTACACATTCTTCATGAACAGTGCAAGCATTATGTAATCACTAATATGCCCCCCATAAACGAGAAAAATGATGCATTGGCGACAGGGGTGAGATGGTACATTTTTTAAAATAATATTTTATTTTAGGTGAACAGTAATGTAACAGTGTTAATAATGATTTAGTCCTAGAAAAGACAAATTACAAGACTTAGATGTAGGGGTGGTTAGGTAATTGATCATTTTTAAATTAATAATTATTATCGACTACAACAGGCACGTCCGGAGGACGTGTTGACGGGTTCGGGAATGGCCCCTTAGGGAGGCATGTGTTGGCTACTACGGTGGTGAAAAAGTTTCATCTAACGTGTCACTAGAGGTGCCTCCACATTCTCCACCTTATGGTGGAGCGCGTTACGTCTAAAGGTGGCTGAAAAAGTTCCAATTGGTTATCGAATATTTGTTCCCCCTTTTCTATCACCTGCCGACAAAAGTGCTTGCTAGTTCCCAGTGTTGTCTAAATTTACAGATCAGTCCTTTAGCTTTTAATTGTGTTTTATGGTCCTGATTTCTGGTATAGAAGTTTTGAATTGTTTCAATTGTGTCTTTCATTGGAAATTGATTAGATATTGTAGTTTCATCCTCAATCTTTTAATTTCTGGATTGGTTTGAAATCCTTAATATATTAGGTATCAAAGTTCAGATTTGTTTCAATTTTATCATTCAATAACAATTGATTATGCATTTGAGTTTCATTTTGCTCCTCAAGCTTTTAATTTTCCGGTTTTGTTTAAATTTTTTTAATTTTTCAGTATCAAAATTTATATTTGTTTCAATTGTGTCCTTGAAATTAAATTAAAGATACATTTTTTATTTATTTTGGCCTTTATACTTTTAATTTTTAATGTTATCTTAATTCTTTTACTTTTATATATATATTTCTGAAATGGTTGCTATTTTTGTTCATGCGTATATATACATGCTCTTGGTTTTTATTCTGATTTTTTTATTTCCTCTATTATTAAGGTTTTTTTTAAAAAAAAATTAATGTTGAAATTTAATTTGTGTTCATAATCATTTGAAAAATTATATTTAGTATTTTCTTCCTTTTTAAATGTTTTTTTATTCTTCAAGTCAAATAATATTTTAAAAATAAACTTGAATGTTTAAATTTTAATTTGTGTTGGTAATCATTTGAAAAATGATACTTAGTCCTTTTTTCTTTTTTATTTATTTATTCTTTAGGTCAAATAATATTTTATAATTTAATCTAATTTTTTTGTTTTTCTGTTATTGCTTTTTTGTTAATATTTTTAATTTTGAAAATTTCTAATTATTATGTGAGACATTCAAAATAATGATAATGATTATTTGTTAAATTTCTTTCTTATAAATATATGAGGCTAAGTATATATTTTTATATTTTTTTAATATTAACAGCGTAATATAGGTGTGTGTGTGTGTGTAAATGACCTCTTTATTTTCTTAAAATAAAATAATAATTTACTATCAGTGCTCTAAAATACTTTTAATATAATAATATGACAAATAAATCTTATAAACTAAAAAATTTGATTTTTTTAACAATAATTATGTTGTCATCGATAGTATGACCTATAATATTTATAATGACACCTATAAGAATTGTAACAAAAATTCGTTGGTCGATGTAATTTTTTTTAAAAACAACTTTTGTGTCTTTTTTATGATATTTCAGCTCTCATATTACATAAAAAAAAAATGAAACCACATGTTGACAAGACAAGTGGAAAAAATATGTCAAACTATCTACAATAATTAAATAAAAATTGTCGCATGTTTTGCCACAACCAGCACCAAATTTTTGAATACGTAACAAAATTGTTAATGGTCCTATTTTTTAAAAAATATTATACATATGAGTTAAATAATCTACTTAAAAAATTGAAGATTATGTAGTTTTTATATGTATTTATTTTACTATAGATAGGACATTTAGAATAATTATAATAATTATTTTTAGGACTTTTTCCATAAAAAATAGATGAGGCTAATTATATATTATGATATTTTTTTTGATATTAACGTATTAAATGTATATAAAAAAATAAACTAACATTTCTGTAGAAATCTCACATTAATTTAATCTCAGTTTTTTAAAATACTTTTAATATAATAATATAAAAAAAATGAAAAAAAATCTTTGATAAATTTTAGCAGTTGCATTTTTGCTATCTGTCAAATGAATTATTCGTCAAGTAGTTAAAATATGATCAACAAAACATTAATATGTTGCAGCCGATAAATAATATATCTAGTCAATTTAATTAATTGTGGTTTTGCTATCTACCAATTAAATTATTACCAAGGTAGTTAAAACAAAATAATCAGTCAAATTATTTGTTGCGTAAAACAAATCACTATCTATGCTAAAATTCAACGATTGTAATTTAACTATTTGCTAATGAAATAATTAATGAAACAAATAAAACATACACAATAATGAATCAGTATGTTACACGGGGCACGTGAGTCATTTTAACAGAGTTTTTTCAATTCCAATTATACAATCTACCGATTAAATAATTATCAAAAGAGTTTTGGCAGTAACAACATTCAATCATTTTTAGACTGAAAAACCCTCCGTTTCTAACAGATTTTATCAATTACAATTTTACTAATTAAATATTAAAATAACCAATTACAATACACACAAAATCAATCAGTTTTCTATATAGAAAAAAGCCCAATGTAGCGTGTGGGCAAGTTCGCTCGTTGAAACTATTTAATATCATTGGAGAACTAATATTTTGTTTTGTTTGAAAAATCTAGCTGAATATTCTAATTGTTGAAGTCATGAAAAAACCTTGAACATGAACTAGTCTTTCCACAGTTATAATCCATAGTCAATACGTCAGTTTTTCTTCAAAACATGAAACACTTATGTTTAAGTTAGTAAAATATTTTAAAAAAAAACAATGTACAATATATGAAAAAATAACAAGGAGAAATTGTATGATTTAAAAATTGGAAATCTTTTAGGTGATTAAGTGATAAGAGTTTGACATTAAAAACTTTGTTTTTCCTATAGTTTTAGGTTTGAGTTATGTAGTTATAAATATGATGTTATTAGAAACTTACATGATTATTAATTTTAGGGCCTATAAAATTAATTAAAATATAAATAAATTGACTCAATCATCCATATTAATAAAAAAATTAAAAAATTAAAAAAAAATTATGATCCATTAAAGAATAAAAAACTAACACAAAGGAACATTTCAAGGCAAAATGACAATGGAATGATGGATGTTGGACGGCAGTGGGGCATTCGCGTGTCATGAATTCAAGTCTTCTTCTTCTTCTTTTTTTGTGTAGGTGTGGTGGGGGCAAACACGATGATCTAGGTGATGCATTGAAAAAAAATACTAAAACAGAACGAAAGTTTCTGTTCATTTACTGTACACATACACTCATAGCCACTGTTCATTGGCTATTTGTTTCGGTGCTTCGTGGGTGCAAGTCCACCTACGTCCATCTTTTTTTTCCGGTCTATGAACAATGTATTAACAAAAAACCCCTCGAAAAAGACAAAAAAGGCCGCCAGTTGCAGGGACTCCGCGGTAATTGACCATTTTCGGTCCAGTCCAGACTGGATCGGCCGGCCCGTTTTGTTATTTTTTTATAATTACTTGCACAGTGCAATAACCATTTTTTCCCCTCGAAAATGACAAAAAACAGGCGTTGTAGGGAGGGGCAGTACGGTAATTTGCCTTTTTTTCAAGTTTATCCTTCAATTGAAATTGATTATATATTGTAGTTTTAATTAGGTCCCCAGTCTTTTAATTTTGTGGATTGGGCTGGAATCCTTAATATTTTTGGTATCAAAGTTTTCATTGACTTCAATTTCATCCTTCCATGCAAATTTATTATAAATCCTTAATATTTTCGGTATCAAAGTTTGATTTCTTTCAATTTTATCCTTCTATGCAAGTTAATTATGGATTTCAGTTTCATTTTGGTTCCGAATCTTTTAATTTCCAGTTTTGTGTTAAATTATTTAATTCCAATGTTTGGATTTACTTCAATTTTGTCCTTTAAATTAAAGATGTTATTGAGAATATGTCAAGTTAATTATATATATATATATATATATATATATATATATTCAACGAATTAAAGTATGTGGGACTAATTATATGTTTTGATATTTATGAAATATTATTGTCTAAAAATATATATAGAGAGAGAGAGAGAGAGAGAAAATGACCTAAGATTTTTTTAAAAAAATTAATATATATGCTTAAATACATTTAATATAATAATATGATTAATAAATCTTATAAAAAAAATTAGCTTTGAATTTAAATTTTATACTCTTTTGTTTAAGTTTATTTCTTTAAATGTTTTTTCCAAATATTTCAAATCTAATATTACTGGGGAAAAAATACAACTTTAAAAAACAAAAGGTAGAGAAATTTACCTATATTATCAACTCGAATTTTTTTCTTTTGACAAATTTACCTAGATTATCTACACTTAAAAAAATATGCGAACCACTTCCCGTTTCGATTACACTGTTCTTTTTAGACGGCAAATAAGTCATTATAGGACGCAAAAAAAAATTATTTCTTAAAAAAATTACAATTTTTATATTTATAATGTGTCAAATCTAATATTACTTGGGAAAAAAGACAACAATTTTTTTTTTTTTACAAATTTACCCAAGTTACCTCCAATTAAAAAATATACGAACCACTTTCCATTTCGATTACACTATTCCTTCTAGGTGGGGGGGGGATTAGTAGTTACATATTTTATTGATTATAATGTTACTAATTAAATATTTAAACAACTAATTACAACATGTAAAAAATCAATTGGTTTTCTACATAGAAAAAACCCCGACGCGATGCGCGGGCAAACATACTAATTATACCACGCAAAAAACTCATTTCTAACATATTTTATCTATTGCAATTTTAGTAATTAAACATTGAAATAACTAATTATAGCACGCAAAAAATATAAGTTTATTTCTGGAAAAAAAATTACAATATTTTTATTTATAATGTGTCAGATCTAATATTACTGGGAAAAAATGCAAGTCATAAAAAAACAATTTACCTACATTATCTGCGATTAAAAAATATACAAGCAACTTTCCATTTTGATTATATAGATTTTATCAATTATAATTTTACCAATTCAATATTAAAATAACAAAATACAATAAATATAAAAACAATCAATTTTCTACATAGATATAAAAACTCCGGTGCATCGCGCGTGCACATCGCTCGTTTGCTCTATAAAATTGTAAATTATGAATCGTGTAGATTTTTTCCCCACATAATTTATCCAATAATTTTTAAGCTGCCACATGTGTCCATGACACGACCAAGTGTGTCTTTTCGAAGTTACAAAGGACAGGTTAGCTCTATGTCGAGATCCTTTGAAACAAGGGATACGTTGACATCAATTCAGCAGTACGCTCATTATCATTCTTCTTTTTTTAATGTCTGTTTTACTTATTAACAGTAGATTCTTATTTCTTTCATGATTTATTTAACAATTAATTTTACTTTCCATCAAATTTAAAATCATTGCACTTTTATAATAGTGATATATCTGCACTTTTATTTATGATTATCTTCCTAAGCTTATTCTAAATAAATGAGTAGTATAAATGTATACTTAGCATTCTCTCTTACATATAATTTTCAACCACTATATATATTTTTTTTATCTTCCTAAGATAGCAATTTTATTAATGATTTGAATCTTAATCGTACAGTGATACCTAACGTCATGTTATGAGTTATAAATTATTATGGGACCATTTTTATATAATAATGATAAATTAATTAATTATCAATAGGGGACCGTTAACAAAAACTCAATATAAATAAATAAATAAAAGTACAAATACGAGACAATCATCACAATTCAATATAAGTTATAGAAATATTATTGAAAAGAATGAACATGTTAATAAAATAAAGATTTTTGAAGTATAAATGTATACTTAGTGTTCTCTCTTATATATAAATTTTAACCTCTATATATTTTTTTATGTTCCCAAGATATCAATTTTATTGATGATTTGAATCTCTATCGTACATGATACCTAACGCCATGTTATGAGTTATAAATTGTCTTGTGACTTTTTTTATATAGTAATGATGAATTAATTAATTATCAATAGGGACATTTAACAAAAACTCAATGTAAATAAATAAATAAAATTATAAATACAAGACAATCATCATAATTTAGTATTATTTATAGAAATCTTATCGAAAAGGCTAAACATATTAACAAAATAAAGATTTTAGATACAAATCAAATTTATATGGAAACCCATATTATAATTTTGAGTAAAAATAAAAGAGAAAAAAATAAAGTAGAAAGAAGATAAAAAAAAACAAAAAAAACAAAATTCAGAACATTTTAAATCTAATCATCCATTTTAACTTCAAGAATCTGAATTATATGAAAGAAATAAAACATTAAATAGTTAAAATATTACTATATTTGTTATGTACTAGATCATACGAGCTAACTTACCTGCACGTTGCGCTGAATTTTTTTTCTATCTAGAAAACTGATTGATTTTATGTGTGTTGTAATTAGTTATTTTAATATTTAATTAGTAAAATTGTAATATCAGTTAGAAACAGGTTTTTTTCTCTGCCTAAAAGTGATTGAATGTTGTCACTGTTAAAATTGTTTTGATAAGTATTTAATCGGTATATTGTACAATTGGAATAAAAAAATTATGTTAAAATGAGCCACGTACTCCGTGTAACATACTAATTGATTGTTGTGTATGTTTTATTTGTTTCATGAATTGTTTTCATTAGCAAATAGTAAAATTACAATCATTGAATTTAACACGGATGAGTGATTTGTTTTACATAGCAAATAATTTGATTGGTGGTTTTGTTTTAACTAATTTGGTAGATGGCAAAACCATAATTGATCAAATTGATTAAAGATATATTATTTGTTGCTTACAACATAGTAATTGTTTGTTGTGTATGTTTTAACTATTTGACGAATAATTTATTTGACAGATAGCAAAAATACAACTACTAAAATTTATCAAAGATTATTTTTTAAGATTTTTTATTCATATTATTATATTAAAAAAAATTAGAACCCCGAGATTAAATTAATTTGAGATTTATAACGAAAAGTCAATTCAATTTTTTTAATATATTTTAAGATGTTAATATCAAAAAAATATCATAATATATAATTAGTCTCTTATATTATTTAAGGAAAAAATCCCAAAAATAATTATTATCATTATTCTAGATGTCTTATTTATAGTAAAATAAATACATATAAAAGGTAACATAATCTTAAAATTTTTAAGATGCTTATTTAGCTTAGATATATAGCATTTAAAAAAAAATAGAGGATCATTAATAATTTTTTTGTTACATGTTAAAATAATTTGTGCTCGCTGTGGCGAAACTCAAGATAATTTTTTATTTTATTATTGTAAATAATTTGACATAATTTTTCTACTTATCTTGTCTACGTACAATTTCCTATATTTTTGTTGTGATATGAGATTTGAAATATCATACATTAAAAAAAACACAGAGGTTATTTTTCACAAAAATAACATTGATCAATAAATTTTTATCACAATTATTATAGCTATTATTATAACTATTATTATACATAATCAATATTCTAATTATTATTGGTAATACTATCGATGACACCTTAATTATTGTTGAAAAAAAGAAATGATTTGTTTCTAATTTTTTAAGATCTATTCCTCATATTATTATATTAAAAATATTTTAGTACACTGATAGTAAATTATTATTTTAAAAAACAAATAGGTCATATATATATATATATTAAGACACTAATATTAAATAACTATCATAATATATAATTAGTCTAACATATTTATAGAATAAACTTACAAATAATCATTATCATTATTTTAAATGTCTTATATAATAATTAGAAATTTCAACATCTAACAATTTTAACAAAAAAGAACTTAAAGAACTTAAAAAATGACAAAAAAATAATTATTATTAGATTTAAAAAAAATATTTGACTTGAAGAATAAATAAAAATAATTAAAAAAAAGGAGAAAAAATAATAAATATGAATTTTCAAATGATCAGAAACACAAATTAAAATTTAAATATTAAAAAAATAACCTTAATAACAGTGGGAATAATAAAATTTGGTGAGACCATAATTATTGTTAGAAAAAAAATTCCATTATTTTTTTTATTTTATAAGATTTATTCCTCATGTTATTATATTAAAAGTATTTCAAAACAATGATATTATTTTAAAAAAAAAAACCTAGGTCATATATATATATATATTAAGATGCTAATATTAAATAAATATCAAAATATATAATTAGTCTAACATATTTAAAAGAAAACAAAACTTACAAATATTTATTATTATTATTTTGAATTCCTTATCTATAATAATTAGAAATTCCAACACCTGACAATATTAACAAAAAAGTAATTAAAACACAAAATAAATGACAAAATAAAAATAAATATTATTAGATTTTAAAAAATTATTTGACTTGAAGAATAAATAAAAAAGAATAAAAAATAAAAAAAATTCAAATTTCAAATGATCACCAATACAAATTAAAATTTAAAAATAAAATAAAAGAACTCTTAATACCAGTGGAAATAATAAAAATTGAAAAAAAACTAAGAACATGTATATATAAAAATGGACAGATATAAGAACTATGTAAGAAATGTATATAAAAAAATAAAGGAATTAAAATAAAATCAAAGATTAAAAGTATAAGGGCCAAAATGAAAAATACATATATAATAAATTTCATTTAATGGACAAAATGAAACAAATGTAAACATTGTTACCGAAAAAATTAAAGAATTTAACACAAAAATGGAAATTAAAAAAATGAGGACTGAAATGAAACTGAAATATATAATCAATTTGCATGGAAGGCTAAAATTGAAACAAATCAAAATTTTGATACCGAAAATATTAAGGATTTCAAACCTATCCTGAAATTAAAAGAATGAGAATCAAAATGAAACTACAATATATAATCAATTTCAATTGAAGGACCAAACTGAAACAGATCAAAACCTATATAACAGAAATAAGGACCATGCAAAATAATTGAAAGATCAAGGACTAACATGAAATCACTCTAAACAGCGGGGCTGACGTGGAATTGCATAGGCAGGAGAGAGAAAAGAAGGAAAAAAATTAAATCAACCACCTTTTAACCACACGCGCCGCACCAGGAAAAAGAGCAGATGACTTAAAATCATTCTAGATGCTTGTTGTGCATTTTTGGATGCCAGAATACACAGCTCACATCATCCGAAACCCGCGTGAGCACGGACATGGACGACGCGTCCAAAGATGTGTCAATAGTAATTCGACATAAAATATAACAAAAAATAGTAAATTACTGTCACACCCCTACACCCAACTCTTGTATATGAGGGTAAAGTTGTATTTAGCCATTTAAAAAATATGTGCAATAATTTTAATGCCCTTGACGATTCTTGTGTATTTTGTCTTTTTTATGGGTATTATGGTTATTTTACTATGCACAAGAAGATAAAAAATTGAGAACACCACTGGACTCAGGGCTAAAAATGCAGTTGGGGCAAAATAATAAAGTTACTATTTCAATTCACAGTGTCTTTGATTCTAGATGAATAATGAAAAATCACTATTTATTACTGTGCAACACCCCAATCTCTTTTAGCTTTCTTAGTAATATCTATCTATCTATCTATATCTGCGAGCTCTTTTTATGCCCTTTCTTTCCTGTTAGAGCATCTCTAACGAGAGTGCTATAAAAAGAGTGAAAAATAAAATAATATATTTTTAGCATTTCTTTATCACTGTATATATTCCAACTGGAGAGCTATACACGTAGCTAAACATGGTTGGTGCTCGACATGTTGCTATATATGGCTGTATAGAGTAGAGAAGGCAAAGTACAATATATTACTGTTGCAACCCATTTTCTCATCCCGAAGCTGGAAGAGTGGGTCGCCTTTGGACTTGATCCAGGAGACAATCTTTCCCTCGATCATGGTAGAGCTGAGAGCAGGCATGAAGATCTCACGGATCTTGGCATGGACTCTCAAGGCATTGAGAATTGTTTTCCGGTGGGAGAGAGGAGTAGGAGTACTTGACTGGGATTTTGGAGAGGAACAGAGAGGAAGCCATTTGGAGGAACTAGAAGAACTGATAAGATACACGGGAACTGATAGTGTGATTATATCTTATCACAAGTAATCATTTAAATAAAGTGCGATAATGTGGCAATTTTGTTTTTTCAACCACGGGAAAATATATTATTTATTTAAATAATTTTTATTATTTACATTGATTTTCACATATAATTCATTTAATTATTAGTTTTATAGAAATTACAATAATATATTTTTTGTATTAATAAAGATACGTTCTTCATTTACTTTACATAAAAAATTCTTCTCATAATATTTTTAATAAAACATATATTTTTACAATTTATTTTTAAAAAATCACAATTAAATATAAACTAACACATTTATGTATAAAAATCACACACATATATGAATAAAGTTATCTAAAGACAAATAAAGCACATGTCAGATACAACATGTGTGACCGACTTTGATTATTGTTGATGATCTGTTTTAGTTTTGTTGGATATAACTTTGAGAATTTGTTGGTTTTGTTATCCAAATTGAAAATCATTAACAAAATGGAATGACTGAAGAATCAAAGGTAATTTTTTTATTTGATCATTTTCATAGCAGCGTATTTGTTTCATATATTTTTATAATATTGTTGGGTTATCTTAAGAAAAGATATTGTATCGTGTTATAAAATTGACATCAATTCAGTTTGTTTCTTAAAGTTCTTCTAACAATTAATAATTCAAATACAAAATAATTGCACTATATTTAAAATATAATTAAAAAATTAATAATTATATTGTTGGAGGGGTTTTTTAAAGTAATTATTTAATTATATAATTTACTCCTATTAATTATATAATTAAATTATATACAAAAAAATTACACTATATTTAAAATAATATAAAAAATAGCTCTCTAAAATGACTTTTATCATTTAAATACATTTAAAAAAACTATATATATACTATTTAAAAAATCATTTATGAGAATCGGAGTCAGCTCTTATGTACCCAGCTTATTAAAGTGTTGTAGCTCTAGTTTTGGAAGCTAGTAGGCAAGTAGCCAACTTGCTCTTTTTTTTTTTTCTTTTGCTTTTCAAAGCAATTCTAATGAAGTGCTGTTCTTTCACTGTAGCTATTTTCACAGATCCTTCTGTGATTGCTACAGTGAAATAACAAAATATTTTTAATATATTAAATTTGAATTCAATAAATTAGATATTATAACCGATTTTTCTTTCTTTTGCTACAGTTGCTCCTCTAAAACAAGACGAATGTGGTCTTGACATGTGTAATTATCGTTTTTCAAATAATAAATGGGACTCCCAGGAAAACTTTGCCTACGGTTCTTAATGGTGGCTTTGAATCTGGCCATGAAACAGGCAGAATTCAGCTGTAGAAGACGTTAAAAGTAACGTCAAGCCGGCATTTTGAAACTTGGAAAGGGGTGGCTTTCTCCCTCTTCGATTCGCTGCTTTGTTACATCTTTGAATTCTGACAACGAAGATTTTTCGAACCTTAAATAGCTTCTGCCAGCCCATTCACTCGATATAAGTTAGATCATTTTTTTTTTGAAATGTAAAAATAATAATTAAAGTTACTGAAATTTTTTGAACAGTGTTAATAACCATGTTAATTTTAAGTCCTCATTACTCAAATCTTTACTAAACTTAGATTTTTAATTAAACCATGTTTTAGCTAGCTCAATTTAAATCAATTAAATTAAATGATAACTTTATAAAAAAACAAATAAAGAGAAATTATATAATTTGTTTTTTAATCTATCAATATCGAAAGAATAAATTAAAAAAGAATTAAAAACTAATAGATGACCAAAAAGCTATATGGTCGATGAATAAATTTATCAAATCTATGAATCAGGGAACCCAAGCTAGTATGTCGACATGTAAAGATCATCCTTCTGGTTGGACTATTCATTTTCTCTATCTTGTCGACTCCAACAGCATCATTAGCCCTCGTACTAACAAAATCACTAAGCTCACACTAAGGGTAGGCTTGGGTTTTTTGACCGACCAGGAGACACAAATAAATAATTACCAAACATAAAAACTGAAACTGAAAGCAGTGTCCAGGTTCATCCTCCCATTCTTCTGACGACGACCCAACTCTCCTCTCTCTATATTTCCTATATAAATCCAATCTCTCTCGCTCTCCCCAACTCCAATCCAAATTCTGCATCATCAGACTTCCACTTACCTAACAACTCTGTCACATTTTACTACTAGTTTTCCAAAAATACCCTTGTCCCCATCATTATACAACTAGCCTCAAGAAATAATAACTTAAAGAGAGATACAGGTAGGGAATCTTGGTCTACTCCATCAATGGCTACCATGTCTACTATCTTCACCAAAACCTCTTACAGTTCTCACTCTCTCCCAAAACCATTCAATACCCACTTTAGCCCTGCCCTCAGGCTATCTTTTGCGCCCAAAATCCCATGGAAACGGGTCAGGATTCAAGCCGGGCTGATCGACCCAGATGGTGGAAAACTTGTTCAACTATTCGCTGAAAAGTCAAAACTGGATCTTAAAAAGAAAGAGGCAATTTCATTGCCCAAAGTTAAGTTAACAAAGATTGATATTCAATGGGTGCATGTTTTAAGCGAAGGCTGGGCAAGCCCTCTCCGCGGATTCATGAGAGAATCCGAGTTCCTCCAAACTCTTCATTTCAACTCGCTCCGTTTGGAAAACGGGTCGGTTGTTAACATGTCGGTGCCTATTGTGCTCGCTATTGATGATTTGCAGAAGCAGGGTATTGGCGACTCCAAAAGGGTCGCTCTTGTTGACTCTGATGACAATACCATTGCCATTTTCAACGAGTAAGAGTAATTTTTCTTTTGTAGAATTTTATGCTATTTGCATGTTTCAGCTGCATTGGTGGAAAATGAATATGAATGTATGAAGTGTAAATTTCTATATTCGTACTTGAAAGTGATAATGGATATGAATACCTGAAGTCTTGGTTTTAATGGTCTAGCTGATAATGGTTTTATGAATTTTTTATCTTACTATGTTTCGAATAATTTTCAGTGATGGACTGTGTTTTCCTTTTCTTTTTAAGATATGGTATTGATTTTACTATGTGTTTAAATTTAATAAGACTGTAGATGCGGGGATTACAATTTTCTTTCTTCTGTTTAGGTTTTTTAGATTAATTGAATTTGACTCCCTGGTATAAAATAACATGACCTCGGTCATTCTTGGAGGTTAAGATGTTATCCTTGATCGGGTGTATCTTTGATAATTTGACCTTAGTCTTTTTGTTATATGGTCTAATATAAATCATATTCTTGATTTGGTTATTGGTTTCATATATCAGTAAATTAAATTGTTTCCTTTGCCATTTCAATCTGTCAATACTGTAAGTTTTGATTCGCCATTTTGCAATAAAGAAGACTTTCCTATTCTGCTCTGCAGCCCATGATCTACCCTTGACATTATCTACCCTTGACATTTTGGTGCTTTGTTTACTTTCTAAAATTATTTTGTAAGGTCTGAATTGATTAAATTTACAAGCAGTTATACGATATTATGACCATATTATAAACCAGAAATTTCGTGTTGTCCATCCAAACACATTTCAAGCTAACCTTTCCTTAGCTGTTTAGATTTTTGTTGTTCGCTTCCTTAGCATGGATGTATGCATGCAGTGAAGCTGGTCTTTGTCCAATTATGACAAAAATGCCCAAACCCTCTGTTTTATTTGTCATAGTGATAAGGATCACACAACTTTGAAATGACATGATTAAAGGGTTGTTTAATTAGATTGCAACGACTCTCACTTGCCATTGCCACATTTAGTTTTGTTACTTTTACTCAACGAGTCCTTGTCAAAGTTATGAACATCTGTGTTTGCCATTTTAAAACCTTTTAGTGCTTGGCAAGACCAGCAAGAAGACGTTTGGTTCACTGTAAGCAACAGGTTACATGCTGGACCTGTAGAAAGCAGACTTGGATTTCTACTACCCCCCCAAATTCCCCCCCCCAAATTTTTGTTTTGTCCATTTTAAGATTGAAGTTTAACAAATATTAATCGTTGTTTCTAGTTTGGATTGTTTTCTAAAAAATTACTATTTCAAGTGTACCTCTATGATCCACCATTGCAAATTCCAATTGTACAAACTATTTCTGCTTATTGTATTCTCTCTCATCTGGTGGTTAATTTACTGGAATGCATGATTCCTTCACAACTGTTGCAAAGGTCTGTGTTTAACCCTAATTGAAAATTTTCCATGCCTTGTTACTTGACAATGATGTCTAAAAGAATAGAGGTATAAACGAACTTGTCCTGGTTTGTGGTTTAGTCTAGTTTAAATGTGATTTATTGTGTACTTTATGCATAAATGATAGTCTTTCTTTTACTAAACATGCCAGGACAAGTCTACTAGAAACAGAAATGTAACATATGTCCAGTATTGTTCATAATTTCTGAAGGCAAGGCGTCTGCTATTAAATTTTTATCAATGATAAAGAAATTACTAATGGATTAACTTATATCCTGATTTATTTATCTGTTTGTTTGTTTGTTTGTTTGTTTCAGTATAGAGATTTATAAGCACCCCAAAGAAGAACGGATAGCAAGAACATGGGGAACTACTGCTCCTGGTTTACCTTACGTTGAAGAAACCATAGCTGGATCCGGGAACTGGCTGATTGGAGGAGACTTGGAGGTTTTAGAACCAATCAAGTATCATGATGGCCTTGATCATTTTCGGTTGTCACCTGCAGAACTCCGTGAAGAATTCGCCAGGCGTAATGCAGATGCTGTCTTTGCATTCCAGCTCAGGAATCCTGTGCACAATGGACATGCTTTACTCATGACTGATACTCGTAGACGGCTTCTTGAGATGGGTTATAAGAACCCCATCCTTTTGCTTCATCCACTAGGAGGATACACAAAAGCAGATGATGTTCCACTCAGCTGGAGAATGAAGCAACATGAGGAGGTGTGTGCAAATAAACTCTCCTCCCCGCCTTTTTTTCTCTCTCTACATGGAGTCACTTGTTGATTTATTTTACTGATTTTGTTTGATGATGATGATGATACATTCTCAGGTGCTCAAGGATGGTGTCCTTGATCCAGAAACAACTGTGGTTTCAATATTCCCTTCTCCCATGCACTATTCTGGCCCAACTGAGGTGCAGTGGCATGCAAAAGCTCGGATTAACGCAGGAGCTAACTTCTACATTGTCGGCAGGGATCCAGCTGGAATGAGCCATCCAGTTGAGAAGAGAGACTTATATGATGCTGATCATGGGAAGAAGGTGCTGAGTATGGCCCCGGGACTGGAGCGTTTAAACATTCTTCCTTTCAGGGTATGTATCTTCTTATCATCAAGTCTTTTGATACTGCACTTGTAACCTTAATTGAAAGTTGAAAAACTCATGGTGATTGTAATTGGATGCAGGTTGCTGCATATGATAAGACCCAGGGTAAAATGGCGTTCTTTGATCCCTCGAGGCATGGAGACTTCCTCTTTATATCTGGCACAAAGGTATGTCGGCAACTTATTTTTTCAATTCCGTGATTAATTTTTTTTTGGAAACAAGCGGAGGAACCGGATACGAGGAAGAAGTTTTGGACTGAGTGGGACAGAGGAAACTTCATATTTTTAATATATAATTATGTTAATCTTTTGGCTGCATATCACAAGGCCTGCTTGTATCCTGCAGATGCGAACACTTGCAAAGAATAAAGAGAACCCTCCCGATGGGTTCATGTGCCCTGGTGGCTGGAAAGTGTTGGTTGAATACTATGACAGCATGACACTAGCAGGCAATGGCAAAGTCCCAGAACCTGTCCCAGCTTAAATGGAGTTAAGGATTTGTTGTACCATCTGATTGGGAGAAACTGTAAAACATGCTCATCTCCATCATGTGCTCCAGCTTTTGTATAGATATTCTGTCCAGGTGTCAAATAAAATCATGAGGCTCTGGAGCAGGGACAAAAAACTTGCCTCAATTTGCAATCAGATGCCTGCTGTGGCATATCGCATTGGCACACTTGCATGCGTGTTGGGCGCACTGTATCACACTGTGGTTTGTGATTTCTATAAAAGACATGGTGTGTTTGTTTATTTATTTTTTGTCTACTTGTTGAAAATCCAGTAGCCAGAGCATTGAAAGAAATCCCAAACGAGGGATGCCAATCTCTTGAGCGACAAATTTCCGCAGGAAAGTATATATGCCTCTGTAATTGTTTTTTATCGTGTGTTCTGAAGTAGTAGATCTCCATCCTACAGCAACATGAATGCGTGTTCCGTTCTCCATATTGCTGATACATAACAGGAAGTTCGCACTGAAGCAATGCTTTTGTCCAGGTCACTAGTTGCAAAATCGAATATCATTAGATTTCAGGTACATGGTTGAAGCAAACACTGGGGATGAAACTGGAGAAGCAATTGTCATACTCTTTGACACCGAAGTTAAAGTCATGCTGCCGGGTTTTCAGGAAAGCAGATAAGGTGAAAATGCAACATAATAGGTCCCTAGATGGCAACCATGATGGGTCAAAAAAGGTTTCTTCGAACTGACAATGGACAGCATATGACCTCAAAGATGGATGGCAGTGGTAACGATTGTAAATGATATACCAAATGTTTAAGGTTCCTAACAAACATGCCACCATATTTTATAATTATGTTATAGGAATTTATAATACCAACTAATTCTAACTTCTGTTTAGGACACGCAGAGGGGAAAACACAGAAGAATGACAAAAAAACTGCTTCTTGAAATATTACAATGTGGTTATATGATATTTACGCCAACTTCTGCACATGACACTGAAGAAAAATGATGACGAACTGGAAAGCTAACCATAATCAATCTAGCTCAATACTCGGAGGAACAGAATATAGATTTCACATACAAAACAAATTTGCAAGCTGCTGTTTCTGTTCTTGAAGATCATATATAAACAGATGATGATGAAGAAATCGAGGTCATCAGAAGAGAACCGCAAATCATTACGCACAGATGCATGTTTTGTTTTTATTATTTAAGCTACTTTTGATCAGAAATATATCCTTATTCTAAAAAAAAAATCCTATCATCAGAACGACTTCCAAAAACTCAAGGCCAAACAACAACAGCATAACGGATGTTATATGGTCGATCAATCCCCGCTGCTGTGGGCCACTGGTTAGTTTGCAATGCTAAAGCATTTCTCATTGAAAAGTAGTATTAAACCATGTACTTTCAACACAGGAACAACATCAAGGAAACTTTCTGCGTTCTGGTATGCTGACTATTTGGGGATAATCTTTAACAAAAACCGACTAAACATCCCTTGCTTGGGAAGATCAACCATGGTGTGCAGTATCACGCGCTAGCTAGCATAAGAAAGCAAGAAACATGTAACAAACGCAACGCGCTTTTATTAATGCTAAGAGCATCTTTTCTGATGTAATATAACAAATAAATCTAATTGGAAACCATATAACTTCTAATGAAGCTCTAAAATATAGAAAATAAATAACTTCTGACATTGATAATAATCTGTATCTTTATGGTGTGTAGCTTACAAAATCACTTTATGAACTAAAACAGTTTCCTAGAGCATGGTTTGGAGAGTTCAGTCTAACAATGCGAAAAAATAGATTCAGTCAGAGCAACTCAAATCATACACTATTTCTGAAAAGGAATGGGAGGAAAACTGTAGCCTTGATTATTTATGTTGATGATATGATAGTCATATGAAATGATGAAAAAGGAATTGCAGAATTACAGAAGTATCTAGCAAAAGAATTCAAAATGAAGGACCTTTGTGGGTTAAAGTATTTCTTAGGCATAGAAGTATACAGATCAAAACGAGGCATATTTCTCTCACAGAGGAAATATGTATTAGACCTATTGGCTGAGACAACAAACTTACAGATACACCAGTCATACAAAATCACTATTTAGCGAACTATCCAGATTAGGTTCCTACAAATAAAGAGCGATATCAGAAATTGGTGGGAAGACTCATCTACCTTTCACATACATGTCCGAATATTGCATATGCTGTCAGTCTAGTCAGCCAATTCATGCACAACCCAAGTGAAGTACATATGGAGACAACATTGCGAATACTAAGATACTTTAAATCCTCTCCGGGAAGAGGAATTCTTTTTTCAAAAAATAATCACCTCGATATCATTGGTTATATTGATGCAGACTGAGCAGGAAGTCTAACTGACAGGAAATCTACTTCATGATACTTTACTTTCGTTGGAGGAAATTTGGTGACCTGGAAAAGTAAGAAACAAAATGTTGTCACCTTATCGAGTGCCGAAGCATAATTCAGAGGAATGACTAAAGGGTTATGTGAAATACTATGGATAAAGGGGATACTTAAGGAGCTAGGTTATCCGATGGAGACTGAGATTAAGATGTACTATGACAACAAAGTGGCAATTGCCATTGCAAATAATCCAGTTCAACATGATTGAACTAAGCACGTGGAAGTAGATAGACATTTCATCAAGTAGAAACTAGATGAGAAGGCTGTGATCTTTCTGTTTGTTAAATCTGAAGATATACTTACTAAAGCAGTGTCACGTAAAATATTTCATTTCTCTCTCAACAAGTTGGGCATACGAGATATCTTTGCACCAACTTGAGGGGGAGTGTTGGCCAGGATTAATTATCTGTTTAGGAAAAACTAGGAATCATGAAGTTTGGAAATATTTGTATTTCTCCATTCTAGAATAGGATAATTGTACATGTATAAATACAAGTTCTGTGCAATTAAGAAAACATAACAGAATTGAATAAAAATTATCCCTAAAATTGACAAAAACAACTTGTTCTTATGTATCCCTTTGAAAACATTCTTCTCATCCAGCTTCCTTTCATTGCATTCGTTGAACACTTGGCATAGTATAAAAATGTTGAAGATCAAAGTATCATTTACCCTTTTAGTCAACCCAAAGATGGATTCTCCTTGAACTGTAGTGTCAAAAGGATAGCTATCTGATACAAAGCTTGAGATAGTAGGTTCCTCCAAATGATGTTGGTGATAAGTGTCTTAGTACTACCCATTGAGTTTTTTTTTTCATGAGCTCCTGGGTAGGCTGCTCAGTAGCTAGAGCCAGAGCACCCAATGTGTCCATAATTAGGTTCACACACAACAATTGGACTGCTGTTAATGGCACTTCACCTGCTAAAACTGCTACTACAAAGTTGATAACAGGAGCAACAACATTTACTGTGAGCTGGAACTGAATGAATTTCTATATGTTGTTAAAGACACATCCACCCCACCTCAAAATTATGGCTACCGGAGCGAAATTATCATCCAAAATGACAATATCTAACCTTTTTTTAGTCACTTCAGTGCCTTGAATTCCCATAGATAGTCCGATATCAGCTTCCTTCAATGTTGGTGCATCATCTATGCCATCACCAGTTACTACCACCACAAGACATTTTTGTTTCAGGCACTGTACCGTGAGAAGTTTATCAAATGGAGAAGACTTTGCCATCACACAGATTTTATCGACCTTCTCCATCATTTGCTCGTGTTTATAATTTTGAAACTCTTCTCCTTCTACCACAACTCCATTGATATTCTCTGCACTAGGATTGAGTATTCCACACTCAATAGCTATTGCTCTTTCAATGAAAACATCATCAACAACTCTCTTTACCCCAGGTCTACATGGATACTTTATACCCACAATTCCTAATAGTGTTAAGTTGTCTTCTTTGAGCCCTTTCTCTTCATTTCCATCTTTATATTGCTCATCTGAAAATTGTTTGTGCGCAAAAGCAATGCAATAAAGGCTATTAGCTTTCATACCTTGGATAATTTGCTCGAATGTATTCCTTTCTCTCACATTCATGTCTTTCATTAACCCAAAAGCATCATAGTAACTCGAACACATTGCTAGGATCATCCCTGCTGCTCTTTGCCAGTGGACATGGATTGTGTTATCCATTTTTTTCCTGGACAGAACACCACTCCTTTTCTTTTGTGAATTGAAGGCTTCAACATAAAGAATAGTACAACTATGTTTCATTTTCTCCATATCCAAGTTCATTTCATGGATGGCCCAAGAAAGAATTGCTTTTTCAGTGGGACTACCTAAGAACTCAAAACTTTGATTTCGGGCTTTCTCTGTGAGCGCTACCAGTTGTATTCAGAGCAATCCCTTGTTCTATCAATTCAAGAACATATGTATACGATAGATATCTTATACACTTTATATATTTGAATGCTAAATTCACATAACAACGAAAATTTAAATTATAAATACTTCCAATCATTTTTTATCAAGCTCCGAAAAAATTCCCATTGCAGCAGCAACATAGCTTCAAATTATAGAATTTTTTTCCCAGAGAGAAACCTTATTATCTATGCCTACCATTCGCGGTAGATGGAGTATATATACTATTATTTATAGGCAGATCAAGGGCTTCTCTCATCAAATTGTTAACTAGTTTTCTCCTTCCATCAAGGAAAAAATTAGACAATTGATCCTCATGTTCATAAGTTTGAACAAACAAGAACATAACTGTGTCATCAGGGGCATAATGGTAATTTATCATATTCTCCCACTTGGCCCTTATGACACATAAACTCCTCATTATGTTATGTTCTTTAATATGATCACTGATTTATTTATTTCAACCAATCATGGAATCCTCCCACTCACAGAAGAAATACTACACATGAATCATGACAGTAAAACTATTATATAATAGGTAGTTCTTTCCATGAATTACATATAAAATATCCCTTAAATAAGTGCAATATGGGTAGTCAAAACTTTATGAATAAACTTCCCATAAGTTATTCAAGTCCAAACTTTATTTTTATCCTCATGGATAAAGTAATAAATGTGCACAAAAACTTTATTACAATAACTTGATGTATATACAAAAATTAAGATGAAATACAAAATGAATGAATCAATCCTATATGCTCCACATGATTTTTAAATAGTTGTATTGGTAACCCTTTAGTCATAGGATTTGCAACCATCAATTCACTACTTATATGCTCAATAAACACTTCATGCCTTTTGATATTATTTGTCACACGAAGGTACTTGATGTTGATATGTTTACTTCTGCTTCCACTTTTATTATTCTTGGAGAAGAATATGGAAGGACAATTATCATAGAAGATCTTGATTGGTCTCTCTATAGAATCAACAATTTTGAGATCATCAACAAATTTTTTCAACCAATAGTGCTTGTGTAGTGACTTCATAGCACGTAATAAATTTTGCCTCCATTGTAGATGTAACAACTATAGCCTACTTGTTACTTCTCTATGATATAGCCCCTCCAACAACAAGAAAAATATATCCTAAAGTAGACTTTCTTCTATCTACACATCCTGTAAAATCAAAATCAAAATATCCAACCACCTCTAAATAGTTAGTGTGTCTGTATGTCAAACTGTAATGCTTGGTTCCTTGCAAATACGCATGACTTTCTTTGCACCTTTCCAATGTTCCAATCCTGAGTTGCTTTGATATCAACCCAACATTGCAACTACCATTGCTATGGTAGGTCTAGTGTAGACCTGTGCATACAATAGGCTGCCTATTACAAATGAATATGAGATATCTTTCATTTGTTCTTTTCCAATGCATTTCGAGTACACAACATTACTGAATCTTTCCCTTTTAATGATAGATGCTACAAAACCATTATTGTTTTTTAGTCTGAATCTCTCTAAAACCTTTTCAATATAGGCTTTTAAGACAATTTTAATATTTTTTATTTTCTGTCTCTGTGAATCTCGATGCCAATGACATAAGAAGCTTCACCCAAATCCTTCATTTCAAAGTTCTGAGAGAGGAATCTTTTGGTCTCATGCATCAAATCTAAATCATTACTTGCAAGCAAAATATTATCTATATATGTGTAAGTGATTTAAACTTGGTTTCCATCTATTCGACAATTCAAAAGGTGTCTAAGAACAACTTTGGATGTGACCCGATTTAATACATACACAACAATTTTTAAGTCTTCACTCACAACTGAGAATTACTAATCATGCTCCTTACCATGTCCATTAATGTGCAATTCCTTCTTTTTGCCACACCATATTGTTGTGGTGTGCCAGACATTGTGTGTTGAGTAACAATGCTTTCTTCTTCAAGGAATTTCGCAAATGAACCTATCGTTTATCCCTTTTCTGTGTATCTACCATAATACTCTCCTCCTCTATCAGATCTTATGATCTTGATTTTTTTCTCTACTTCTATCTTATAGGTTTTGAAAGCATTTAATGCCCCAACCTTATCATTTAGAAGATAGAGAAACATGAACCGTGTATGGTCATCAACAAAAGATATAAAATATCTTTGATCATTTAATCAGAAAGTAGGAAAAGGTCCACAAATATCAGTATGTATGATCTCAAAAAATGTTAGAACTCCTTTTGACACCTTTAATGGTCTTGTTGGTATGCTTTCCTTTTATGCAATCCACACAAGTACCAAAATTAATAAAGTCAAGAGTTTTTAAAAATCCATAATTTACTAACCTTTTGATTCTTTCTAGAGAGATATGTCCCAATCTCCTATGCCATAACCAAATCGAGTTCTCATTCATAAGACTCTTTTTATGCCAATGTTTGTATGTAATGATAAATAATTATTTTCAAAGTTGGGATCTAGATCAATTTTGAATAAACCATCAATTTTTATTCCACCACCAACAAATTTTTCACCTTTAAAAACACTAAAGGTTAAATTGATAAACAAAAAACCATAACCAATAATATCCAATTTTGAAAACAAAAATTAAGTTTTTTGAAAATAGGGAATAAAAAATATATTATCCAGATAAAAAACATATCTGGATTTCAAAATCAACCTTAATGTCTCCACCGCCTCAACTTGAGAAAAAAATTTATTTCTAGAATCTACTCTTTGTTCATGGCTTACTGGTTTTCTTGTGTTGAGAAAGCACTGCATTGTGTTGACAATATGGATTGTAGAACTAGAATCAATCCAACATTTATTATTAGGAGCCTCAACAAAAAAGATTCATGATAAACTAAAGATATGATATTACCTTTCTTTTCTAGCCATCTTTTATATTTCCGACAATCTTTCTTCATATGCCCACTTTTTTTGCAAAAGAAACAAATATCCTTCTTGTCATTTTCTTTATTGACAACTTATCATCCTTCTTAGGTTTGTGAGCATGATTGTCTCTCTTGGCATTTCCCTTATCATGAGTAGCCATATGAACACTTAGAGACTTCTCATTCTTTAATCTCTCCTCTTCTTGAACATACATGGTTAGAAGTTTATTTACTAACTTTTTGTTCTTATGTGTGTTGTAAGAAATTTTGAAAGGATTATATTCAGATGGGAGAGAGTTAAGTTTGAAATGCACCAAGAATGACTCTGAAATATCAATCTCTAGGGACTTCATTTGAGCAAACAAGTCCCTTATTTTCATGATGTGCTCTTGCACACTTTTGATATTTTCAAAGGTTTTGCTTGTCAACCTTTTCATTATAATGTTGACTAAGGCTTTATCATAACTGACAAATTATTCCTCAAAATAAAGTCTTTAGTCTTGGTGTGTTCTGGGATTGAACCCCGAATGCCTTTAATGACATGGGATTTTATAAACATGATACTTAAGCGATTTGATCGCTCCTACTGTTCATGTTTAGCAATCTCTAGTCTCGTACTAGAGTTTATCAGGGCAGGTGGTTTGTCCTCACAAAGCGACAAGTCAAGTTTCATGCACCCAAATGTATTTTTTTCTTTCCATTCATAAATTATTACCATTTAGCATCAAAACTATTTCAATCAAAGCGGAAAGAATAACTGTAATTATCAAGGAAACTAAAAATTACTTTATTGCTATGAAATAGCTTTATTTAAAAGAGCCAATGTCAATTTAATAATAAATTTCAACCTACCTGTGGGCAAAGTTTGCATCATGCATGAAATTTACTACTTATTAATAAGTCTAATAAATTTAAATATTAATAAATAAAATTTCCCGCACCTGTGGCCTACAATAAATTTTATTTTTAAATATTAAATTTATTATCTTATTCTAGTTAAGTCATAGAAATAAAAATATCCCTGTGGGGATTAGCAATTAAATTTATGAATTAATTATAACCCGATGTTAATTTTCCTTATGAAGTTCAAATATATATATTCTTGATTTAACTATTATTATAAAATCAAAATGCTGGTCATAGGACATGGAGAGGCCAATGGCCTCTCTTTCTGTCAGTTCATTTCCAGCCATTTTAATTACACATTTTGTCCCTAACAGCAGGTCATAAACATATGCTTACATAAAATAACAATGCAAGTTTATAAACTCATAAACTGAAAATCAAAATAAATGACTCAATACATCGAGACTCATTAACAAATGTATTGAGAAAAATTAAAATTAATTAATTGATGCTCTGATACCACATGTTATACACTTTATATAATCGAATGTTAAATTCATTTAGCAGCCGAAATTTAGATTATAAATACATCTAGCCAGTTTTGCTCAAGCTCTGAAAAAATTCCCAATGCAGAATTAACACAACTTCAAAATAATATAATTTTTTTCCTGAGAGAAACCTTCTGATCTATGTCTACTAGTCATCGTAGATGGAGTACATAGGCTATTATTTATAGGTAGATCAGACCCCTCTCATCAATTTGTTAGCTAATTTTCTCCTCCCATAAAGGAGAAAATTAGGCAATTGATCCCCATGATCAAGGGTTTGAATAAATAAGAACATGAGTGTGTCATTAGGAGTATAATGGTAATTTCTCACAAGATCTGCTCCATTGATTCTTGACCTAGCCAAAACTTTGTCACCTTCATCAGGTTTCATTGTAAGAGTGCCTGTTTTGTCTGTACAAATTGTGGTTGCAGAGCTCATAGTCTCACAAGCAGAAAACTTCCTCACCATTTCTTGATCTTTGATCATTCTTTTCATTAAATAAGCAAGAGTGAATGTGACTGCCAATGGTAATCCTTCAGGAATTGCAACCATAATTATGGTCACTGCTGTTGCTACAATCCCCACCACTACATTCATTATACATTAGCCTTGGTCTTGGTACCATCGAATTCCCTATTCCTACTCTTATCTGGAGTATTGCCAATGAAGTAACCAACAAAACTACAAGAACAAGAAAAGAGACAGTTAATCCAACCTTAACTATTGATGAGGTTAGCTTATTGAGCTAGCTTGTAAAGGTGCTTGTTCATCCGTGTCAAGACTGATGTGGCACATCATTTCTTCCCATATCGTATTCATGCCAACTGAAGTAACAAGCATTTGACCGTATCCATCTGCCACCTTGGTGCCAGAGACCAAGATTGGATTTTTGTTGTTTTGATTTCCACATGATCGCTCTCTCCTGTCATGCTGGATTCGCCTATTTGTAAGGAATATCCATCAATGAACAATTCACCAGTAGGAACCTCCAATCTTTAGACAGACGACATCCCCTACCACAAGTTCAAATATTGAAACTTCTTGTCTTTGCTCGCTTCTCACAACATCGATTTTTATATTATTGCTGATTTTCGACAACGTATCAAACTGTCTATTTTGTCTATAATTACTTATAGCAGAGACAACAATGACATGAAAAATAGCAACGAAATTGCTTCCATCATCATACTAAAAACAAAGAAGAAACGTAGCTGGATGCCTACGTTTCGTAGGGATGTATTTATATAGGAGGCAATGCAGATTACTATTCAATTCTAATTGAAAGATGAAATTAAAAAAAAAAAATCAATGTTGTGATGATTTCTGTAGTTGCTGATAGACGGGGATGAATGCGACAAGGGAATGCAAAATGAGTCGGAACGGAAGAATTAGATTCGTGGTTTGGTTCCCTGTCGGTAGATTCTTCAACAAGGTGGTTCACCAGGCGACAATGACATAGAAACATGATTGTACGGTTGCAATTGTTTTTAAAAATAATTGTTTTTTATAGAAATATATTAAAATTATATTTTTTTTATCTTTTAAAAATTATTTTTGATATAATGATATGAAAACATAAAAAATAAATTAAATAAAAATATATATTTTTTAAAAAATACTTTTGAAACCATCCCATTAGTCGACTCTGATTTAGCTTACCTTGGCATTTAGGCTGTTTATGGATTATCTCGTGGATTAGGTGTATAGGCCCAACAAGCCCAGTGGAGGACAATCTAATTCTTAGCTTCATGGTATTTGACCAGTCAAAAACAGTAAGAAAAACGAATTAAAAAAGGGATGCTTTCACCGTTATAATTACTTGGTATCACATGCCAACTATCGTCTTCTTCTGTCGAGCAGCAAGGTTCATGTTTTTCAAGCGTATTTAAATTTTAATACAGTTTTATAAAAGTTTATTAAGGTCACCTTAGAAAAAGTATTGTAAAAATAACATAGTTAAAATATAATTATTCCTTAAAATGAGATTTTGTTCAAATTATTTTATTTTTCAAATGTTTTAAGTTTGAGAAAAAAAAACTTATCTAAGCACAAAAGAATAGAGTTATATAAGAACTATCTAAAACTACAGAAAGATGTTTCGTAATATAATCAAACACTAAAAAATATTTTCTAGCTCATTTTTATTATGACAATGCTTTTTATATTTGCACAATATGTCACGATTACGAGTCAAGGCATGCACTTCATATAAGATCTTAGAATAACAAAGTTTTACTCGCTTATCTAAATCCACAAGATACCTTTCTGGGATAAAGTTTGCTCACATAAAAAAAATAATATATTTTTTCTTGGAAATCAAATTAGTTCTTGTTTGTTCTAAGAAAACTACTATTTTCTTTTAGAAACTACTTTCCAACAAAGTCAAAATAATCTTTCCTTATTTCTGGAAAATACTTTGTCTTTACATACATAACACCCTACAGAAAATATCTTTTTATATATTTATCCCAGCACAAAATCTTCACGCTAAAAAAACCAAATCAAACTCTCAATTAATACCATTAACTAATTTAGTTTTTCATTAATCTTAAAAAAAATGTTTTGAGTTTTAAAAAATGAAATTTATTTAAAAATTATTGAACATGGTTACATGTATATAATATTATATTTAAAATACTTATATAAATTTTATATAAATATATAATGTAATAGTTTTTCCCACAATTATATTTTTTGTCTCTTATTATTTTATTTTAAGTGGTCAAATAATTACATTAAACAATGTTATATATATGTTAAATAAATTTAAAAATTATTTTCCAGTTTATTTTACTCAACCACAAAATCAGTTAAGTGAGGATTCAATTAGAGAATCACAGAATGACTTAGACTTCTCCTCCCAGTGTCCTAGATTCCCCATCGCTCTCTTCTTCCTAAAGCCAATTCTTCACTCAATGCCCAAGTGTGAACTGCAGACGACTCTCCAGTGATTCCATTCCTTCTTACTTGACTTCTGGGTAAACCCAACCCGAATGGGAAGAAGAGGGAAGGAAAGAGCGGTCCATTTTTTACATTTTCTGAGGCAGACCTATTTGGCATTTTAGAAAAGTGAAGAATAATGAGGAGAGTTCAGTTAATGTTTCTCATGATCCTGCTAGCAACGGAAGCGCCAATTTAAGAAGGAAAAGGTTGATGAGAATGGCTATACCACGTTGACTTGTTCGATGGCATCCAGAGTGAAGCTTCTGAAGACAGCTGCAAGGAATCACTGTGATGGTTCCTGAACTTGGAATGCTCCCAGAAGAGTTATCCATGTCCAACAGAAGAGAAGCAAATTGTCGAAAAGATAAAGGAGAAGACAGAAGTTCCATGTTCCGTGGGTAAGGGTGCAGAAGAACAACATAGCGGAGAACATTCCGTGTCCAAAAAATACACCCCATAGGCTCCGGCTTCTCCGTTCCAGACTCAAGATCAGCAACAAGAAACGGTAATGGCATCTGCTGTTGCTCATTATAGCAATGGTTTAGCCCTGGGATTGAAGCCTGCGAGTTTAAAGGACTTCCTTGATGCAAAGGCTCGGGCATAAATATTGTAGGGAACTCATCTTCTACGGGCGAGTTGGCAATGGACAAGCCTCAGCAAAAAGATTCATTCTACGTCATAGCAGATCCAGAAATTGTGAGAGAAACCAAGTCCTTAGCTTTTGAACAAAGTCAAAAACTTGAATCAACGATCTTTCCAAAGGGTGGCTATGAGGCACGAGAAAGTGTGGGGAGGCTCAGCACTGAATCAAATCCTGACAATCCGAACATATATTCATGTACAGATGCGAAAGTCGCCAAGCTTTGATCTTGATCCCCGAATAGAAGCAAGGAAAGAAGAGTCAGATCTTATCAAGACAAAACTACAGTTGAAAGCTCATCAAATCAGGCTAACGTCAGCCTGCAAAGTCCACGTCTTCTTCCTCAGTATAATCAAGAATCAATTCGAGAAAAGCCAGTGGAAGAGAAAGTGATTACTCTGGAAAGAAGTGATTCTGAGAGGTCAAGAACACCATTTCTTGGTTTCTTGAAAGAAGAGGAGGCTCATGTTCTTGTTGCAAAGGAGGCAGCTAACGATTTAGGGAACTCACCTACGAAGGAAGTGACATCAGCTTCACCTATAGCTAAAGAGAAGCATAAGCGCGGAACATCCCTCTTTGGTCAGTGCATGTGTTGTGCAACAGTGATTAATTAATAGAAGTTGCCAGTTTTCGAGTTCTACTTTTCAATTTGTTTTGTAATCCTAAGTTTTTTAAGAAATGGAATTTTGATCAGTGGAGAAACTGTCGGTTGGTTCAGTTGACCCAAGAAAGGGTGGTTGCTACATCTTCTGCATCTGTATTTTTTGTGCTCTTTCCTGTATATACTTCTTCTGAACTTGCATTGCCTTGTATTCCGTTGCAAGATGTTAGCCGACTCTCTTGATTTAGTTCTTCTGTAAGTTTTGTTTGATTATGAATTTGTTGGAGAGAAATTGTAAACCGGGCAGCTTCGCTGCTGCCTTTGATTTTGTTATTTGTTTATTCTATTTCTAACACGATCTTAGTGAAGCCGTATGCTTGAAATTTCAACAGCTTTGTCTTGTTTTTCATGATAAAAGGGAAGTCAGATTGTCTCAGAGGGGGATAGGCATTCTGACATCAACAAATCGCAGTGTTTTCTTGATCTCTGGTGGCGTCGCATACGAAATTGTTCCCTTTTCTGATAGCGGCTGTGGCTGGGAGGGGAGACTAGAGAAACAGCCCATGGACAGTAATGCCCTTCAGCATGCAGGGGGAAGCCCACAGAAGCATTCTCCTACCAATTCAAGACGACAATTTCCCACAAGGGAAGCTCTTTCTGGCCCAGGAAATCACGTAAACCTCAATTTAAGAAAACCTACGAGTGTTTTACAAAAAGTACTGCTCGTGCGCTCTCTCTCTCTCGGTTAATTATGCAAATCAACGAATATTTTCATACGAATTGGAGTCCTGGAAAATATAGGAATGTAAAAGTTCTGGGTAAACTATGAGTCAGTCCCCCAACTATATGGGCAGTCCTGATGGGGGTTTCCAATATTCAAAGACAGATTTTGCCTATTATGCATAAATTTTTTAGACTGGCTGCCTCACAAAAACAAATCTTCCTTACAAACGGTAGCATCAAATTGTGTCTAAAAGATGTGGGCGGTGACAAAAAACTTGAGTTATGTATTGCAGATTTTGAATTTAAGTTAATGTATACTCATTTTATAATAATTTGGAACAATTATAATTTTACTTGTTTAACTTAGGCTTCCAAAAAGCACCTTAAAAAGAATGAGGTTTCCCAAATAAAATAAAAAAATGTAGCATGCATTGATATAACCAATGGTTATTGCACGAATTTTGTATCATAAATTGCGACAAAAAATTCGTGCCATTCTTTGATCAAGTGGAACCGTAAATGAGCCCCACTCGATCAACGGCTCACACAAAATAAATATAACATTTGAAGAAGCATACATTTTTTTAACGAATTTATCTTCTGATAAAGGTGGAGAAAATGATTAACAGCAAAGCCGGTTAACTTTCTCAGACAAGAAATTATCAGCCGTAAGATGTTGTTTGACACTTTATTTTAAAAATATTTTTGAATAAAAAAATATTTTTTTATTTTAAATTAAAATATTTTAGTATTTTTAAATTATTTTAATATGCTGATATCAAAAATAATTTTTAAAAAATAAAAAATATTATTTTAATGTATTTCTGAATACATAAAAATAAACTAAACCAAACTCTCAAACAGGTGCAATTCAAATTCAATTAATATTTGCAGCTACCACTTTAACATAATTTAATGATTAAAACTTCTGAGTCCTTATCCAACATGTGTTGCTTAGATCAGGGTCGGATTGAAACAGTCTGATTTCTAGTTTTATCTTACAGTTAGTTTTTGGCGGAAGAGGAGGGAAAGTAAAGGGTGTTCACCGAAGCTTTTTATCCCACGTACAAGACGCCATAGAAAGTCAACACTGATAATTATTTTAGCAAATCTATTTCCATTGGAAATTAAAGTCATAAATAAACAGCTTTTGGACTAGAAACAAAGAATACAATTCAGCCAACGGTGATTTTTCAGGCCATTCTAATTTTTGGTCACTGATCATTGACTAGCTAGCTACTTAAGCTTGTGCGCTACAACAAAAACAAATGCATACAAAAAATGGAATGGGAAAGAGCTGATTTCTAATGGAATTGAGATGAAAATCAATGTGTTTTGAGTATGGCATCTTCAATCTGATTCTACTGATTTTTTTACCCCACACTCATCATCATTTTAACAAATTCATCATAATTAACTTGACCATCACCATCCAAATCAGCCTCCTTAATCATCTGCTCCACCTCCTCGTCACTAAGCTTTTCACCTAAATTGATCATGACATGCCTCAACTGAACATGAACAAAAAGAGATATCTTTTAATATGCGTAGATTCTCTGGCCAATTAAAATAAGTAAAATGCTATGATCCAAATGCAATGTCCCATGAAAAATGGTTGATGTTCACTGCATTCAGCTTATCTCGTACGAATTTTTATGTAAACTAAACCTTCAGCGTAGGAGAAACATGTGAAGTACCACGCACAAAGATTTATTATTATTTTTACACGAATATCAATACCAAAGCTTTGACTCTCTTTTTTTTCACTTGTGTGGGTTTGAAAAAATTGAACTCTAGACACTAGACAATGTCTCTCCTCTTTCACCAAAGCAATTCTCATCGTAATATTTCATTTGGAAAAACATTTGTTGCGGCTAATCTCATCTTCTTAGAATATTTTAGGGAACGCTTTTTTTAATCTATTTCAAACCCAATTAAAATATAATTTAATTGTTTTTACTTATTATTAATTTTAAATAAAAAATATTTTAAAAAATAATTACTATTACACTATAAAAAAGAATGAAAAAATTATATATTTCGTCAACGTCACCCCTCGATAAAAACAAAAGGGCATTGATATCGATTGTGGATAAGCATGAATATGCATAGCACTCTATCACTCTAAAATTTAGAAAATCCATATTTTTTTAGAAGTCTGGATCTTCAATTACGAGGAAAAACACATAGAAGGTTATAGGATCTTGAGTTATTTTTCATCGTACGTGTGAGTATTATGTGATAATTTAGTAAATTATTTTCCGTAAAATTACGAATGAAAATGCCGATTAATAATATATATTAATGAAAAATGGAAAAGAAGGCCAAATTAATTGTTCATATAACCTCATTAGCTGATATATAGCCATTCTGATCCTTGTCAAACACTTTGAACGCCTCTTTAAGTTCTTCCTCCGCATCAGTCTCCTGATAAAGTCGTCAATAAATCTCAAAACTGTTGCCTAATTACCAAACGCTGTGTGTGTGTGTGTGTGTGTGTGTGTTGATGAACTACTAACATAAATCAAAGGGTAATATTAATTAATTATAATTATATCAAGCAAAATGTACTGTCACGTGTGTGTGATATACCTGCATTTTTTTGGCCATCAAGCTTAAGAACTCAGCAAACTCTATAGTACCATTTCCATCAGAATCAACTTCGCTAATCATATCCTGAAGCTCTTCCTCTGTTGGATTTTGATCCAATGACCGAATGACCGTGGCCAATTCTTCAACCGTAATGCAACCTGCATCCATATGTTATATATCGAGCATGGATTAATATCTATAAACACACTACAAATTGATGAAAGAGGAAACTAACCATCTCCATCCTTATCAAACAGACAGAAGGCTTCTCTAAACTCAACAATCTGTTCTTCAGTTAGTACTTCTGCCATTATATGTTTGCTTTTTAATTCAAAAACAACCGGAAATCAAAACTTCTGGTTGATGGAAATGAGAGGGAGAGGGAGAATGTGGAGCACTGCAGGTTGTAGATCGAGAGAGCCAGAGAGAGAGAGAGAGTGGATATGTTGAGTATAGCTCAATCTTAGCTGGGTTTATGTAGAACTCCAATGAGGTAAAGTGTAGTAGGATTTTCTTTTTCTTTTCGAATTAACAGGTCATGAGTCAATCAAGCTTATGACTTGGATTGATTGTCATGTTATTGGCTAAGAAAGAATCAAAAGTCCATCTACTCTCTTTTTTCCTGGACCAAAATAAATAAATCTAGTATATTTAAATTAAAGTATCAACAGCTATTTTATTATTTTTATTATTATTATTATTATTATTATTATTATTATTATTTATTATTATTATTATTATTATTATTATAAATATCCAGCACTAAAAACCCTACTGAAGACTTCATCCACTATAATTTTCACTCAATTCACTACGCTATAAGAGCGTATATTTATAAACATTATTTTTTTAAAAAAAAATTAGAATAAATATTCCTTTATTCATTAATTTACAAACCACAACAAAACCAATAATAGAGAATATGTATATATATTGTATCCATAGCTAGGAAACTACACTAAGATATTGATTGGTAACAAAAATCTATCCCTCAGTGGAGTACTGCTAGCTAGAGATGTTTGAATTGTATATAATTGTACAGCTGTAAAGGGTTTGATGTCTAGAGATAATAAGTAACTGTTTGGAAATATAGTTATTACTGTTTTTTAAAGTGATTTTTGTTTAGAAATATATTTAATTTTTATTTTATTTTTTAAAAATTATTTTTGACATTATCACATCAAAATATTTAGAAACACTAAAAAAATTAATTTAAAATAAAAAATAAAAATAAAAATATATTTTTTTTAAATTTTTTCAAAAACACTTTCAAAAAACTCTTCCAAACATCCCCTAAGAGTAGACGGATGACTTACGGGGAGGTGTGGTCTTTGTTTCCCCAGTTTAATTTTCTACCGCGAGAGATATTTCTTACAAAAGTCTCCTGTGCTAAGCATTGCTATGAAAATGTTATTTATCAAATAGAAAGAAAACAAATTGTTAGTTTTTTGTAATAAAATGTATACAAGCAAAGTACTTGAATTTTAAATAGAATTAATTTGTCATATAAAGCTCAAAATCCCATTTTGAGCATTTGATATTGTATCTTGTTTTTTACTTGAAAATAAACTAAATGCTTTAAAAAAAAATGATATTGATATATCAAAACTATTGTAAATACTGAAAAAAATCAAGTTAATGTTATTTTATATCAAACATAGTTTCAAATATAAAAGATTTGGAATTATTATATCCTCCATTGTTTCATTATATTTCAATTTTTTATATTTTTAATATAAAGAAACATCAAGTAATTAATTTTTAAATATGTTATAATCGTGTTCCTTCCTGTAGAATTTCATGATTTAAAATAATAAATATGAAAGTCCCGTGTTATATTATTTCCTTTTAGGCGATGTAGTTAATCTTTTAATATTATATGATTACTGCCAGCCTTGAGTCATAAATGAAGCTGGATGCATGTTAATGTGACTGCCTGCTTCAAAATACAAAAATAAACAAAATGACTGCCTGCCGACGCGGTTTCACTTTATTAAGCTCAACTGTCAAGGCTAATTACGACATTGCCGGTGGCAATAGTGCATTGCAGGCTGTATTATACAGTACGGTAAGTACGTATCATAGAATGCAGTACACGGCTTCTCTTACAAGGTTCGGCAATCACGTGAACCGTGGTCCAGTCCAATCCTGGTGCTCGAAGATTGATTAAATCTCAGATTCTTAAAAGTGAATTTTATGGGTCCGATAAATAATTAAAATTCTTGATGTTTCAAGCTATTATATTTAGAAGTTGTTTGAAACAACTTTTGAAATATCGTTTCCAAAAAATTTAATTTTTTATTTATTTTAAATGAATATATTTTGGTGTTTTTAGATCATTTTGATATGCTGATATCAAAAATAATTTTTAAAAAATAAAAAAACATTATTTTGACATATTTCAGCATGAAAAGCACTTTGAAAAATTATAACAACTGTCCCAAACAGACGCAGCAGCGCAAACCCTTTACCACTGCTCACTCTAGGCCTCACCGATTACTGAAGCAGCAAGTTTTAAGGAGTCAAGCTCACCTCAAAAAACAGTTACGAGGAGAAGAGGTTTGTCAATGACTTGTGAGAAGTTTGGTGTCATTGTGTTTATTCAACGTGAGGTTTGGAGTGCAACGACGAGGTTTTCCATTTCTAGTAATCCAACACAGGTAATTTGTTCTTTAAACAATCATATATAGTATGATAGATTTTAACTCGTTCAAAAGTCCACCTGATACAAAACTAAAAAAATTAATAATTTGGAAGTCTGATAGCATCGTAAATGCCAATTAAAATTACATGCATAGTACATGACAATAACGTATATGGTAAGCATACTTATATCCATTATTTTTTAAATTAATATAAACAAACACATTAATATTAATCCTTTCTTAAATATAATATCTTTAACAAATCCAAGAGGCAATCCTCTATGCATGCTAATGATCCATCTTTGAGGATATCTTTATTATACAATATATATAATGACTATTTTTCTTTTATTTTTAAGTTTTTATTACTCTCTAATTCTTCATCTTTTATGTCAAGGTATTCTTCTCTAGAGCCTTCAAAATCTTATCCTATAATACAAATTTTATTGGTTACCCGAGTTAATAATTACATCTTCAGTTTACATTTATAAATTTATGTGCATCGCATTAATCTTCCTATTTAAGATATATAATATCATTTTCGTTTTCTTTCCATAATAATAGCAAATGATACATCATGGTTACCAATCAATCTAATCTATCATTTCTAATACACAAACCATTTTCTTAATAACAAATGATACAACATGGTCACCAATCAATCGAATATGCTCTTTTCTCCTAAAAGTCTTGGGATTGTCTTAATAAAGGTTGACCAATTCGGATAAATCCCATCAGCTAAATAGTATCTCATTGTATATTCATGTTCATTGACTATGTAATTTACAGGAGAAGCACGACCTTTAGCAAGTGCAACAAAGACAGGTGACAAATCAAGAACATTAATATCATTTAGAGATCCAGGCATTCCAAAAAAGACATACCATATCCAAAGATTTTGTGAAGCCATCACCTTTAGAATTATAGTAGGCTCCCGACAATGTCCAATATACATCCCATGCCATGCAATTGGACATTTTTCCCATTTCCAGTGCATGCAATCAATGCTCCCTAACATTCCTGGAAATCCACGTTGCTCACCAATTGATAATAACCGACCAATATCGGACTCGTTTGCTGCTCTTAGATACCAATCCCCAAAAACCTCAACAATTGATTTGACAAAAGATCTTAGACTTGCTATTACAATGCTTTCCCCAATCCGAATATATTCATCAGGAAGATCTGCTGGAATACCATATGCAAGTATACTATGAGCAACAATTAACTTTTGAAGATAAAATAAGCCAAGAACACCAATTGCATCTTTTTTTTATTTGAAATATGGATTGCGAGCTTCCACCGCATTTGCAATGCGAAGAAAAAGACGACGACTCATCCTAAATCTCCTTCGAAACTGACTTTCCATAAATTTAGGATTTTCTACAAAATAATCATTATACAGCCTTAATTCACCTTCCTTTCTATTTCGATTGATGATATTGTGTCCAAAAACAGAGCCACGAGACTCTGTTCTCCGCCCTTGATTTATCAATTTTGCTCTAGCAACCACTGCAGTAGCAACTTGGAAGGCGAGCATGGGAGTGTCATCATCATAATCAGAAGCATCATAAAAATCAAAATGATTCATGATGAACTTTAATGAAATAAAATAAAGACAATGAAGAAAACTAGTTTCAAGAAGAAAACGATGAAAAAAAATGTTCAGGTTTAAGCGGATATTTATAGATGAATCTATTTTCCCAAAATTTGAAATTTTAAAATTTCAAATGTTGGCGGTTTTTTTTTAAAAATTTGAAATCCAAAAAAATTAAAATTTGGCGGTTATTCTTTCAATTTTGAAAATTTAAAATTTCAAAAGTTGGTGGCAAATGAAATTTTGGCAGAATTTTTTAATATTTTAAATTCATTTTTTAAATTTAAATATAATTAAAAAAAATAATTATATTGTTGGAGAGTTTTTTAAAAGTAATTATTTAATTGTATAATTAAATTATATACAAAATAATTGCACTATATTTAAATATAATATAAAAAAATAGCTCTCCAAAATAGTTTTTTAACCAAAATATAAAAAAAGTTTCAATAAAATTCATGTAAAATCACAATATAATATATAATGAATAACTAAATATTTGTAAATTAATAATTGAAATAAAATACAACTGCACTTGACCGCAAGACCCAATTTAAAAAAGTGGGGCGTCGATCAGGTAACCAAACTCTGCCCACAGCAAAAGCCAATCGCAGCACGCTCTACCCTCCTCCTAATTAGCCGCAGTGGAAATAAATAATAGAAAGAGTTGATATCGTGTTTGGCAACAATCACTCGTCCTGTCCCCTTCCTGCCTTGCTCCACCTGGCGACTTCTACAAAGCTCTTTCTCACTTCACTCTCCTCGTTGCATCCGCCCCTTTACCTATCTTTAATAAAACCCCTTCCTCCTCTTTAACCAATACCCAAACACACCCTCCCTGTCATCACCTGACCTCATTTTCCCGGTAACCATGTCTCAGTCATTACACATCTTCACTCCCTCTAACCTCACTTTCCCCAAACCCTCCAGCAATCGCCGGTTCCCGGTCACCACCTTCTCTCCGAAACTCATCTCAATCAAAGCCTCCACATCATCAGATCCCAACTCCAGCACGTCTCCGCAAGTCCTAATCTCCAACAACGGAACCGGAGCAAGCGGGATATTATCCTCTACACCGCAGGACTATGATACGCCACCGTCGCAATCAATTTTCTCCGACTCGAGCTCGATCGAGGTAGATGCGGTGACGGAGGCAGAATTGAAGGAGAACGGGTTCAGGAGCACGAGGAGGACAAAACTGGTGTGCACGATCGGGCCAGCGACGTGTGAATTTGAAGAATTAGAGGCGTTGGCTGTTGGAGGAATGAATGTTGCACGAATTAACATGTGTCATGGGACGCGTGAGTGGCATAAGAGAGTGATTGAGAGAGTGAGGAGATTGAATGAAGAGAAAGGTTTTGCTGTTGCTATTATGATGGATACTGAAGGTAGTGAGATTCGCATGGGTGATCTTGGTGGTGCTTCCTCTGGTAAAGCTGAGGTAACATTGCTATTTTGGATAACTCAGCAAAATCATGTGATTTTTCCCCTTTTCATGCGTGTTGTTTTGAATGTTATTCGAATTCAATTGAAGGATGGGACCAACTTTTTTAAGATGAACATGATTAATTACATTATTAGACAATGCGCAAAGTGATTTGGTTGTTGGAGTTATTCAAAGTGTATATTGAGATTAGAAGCCATTTTTTCGAAATATCGTAAAATTTGGAGTAATGGAATTGAGATGTTGGCTGTGTGCGTGCGTGCAGGATGGTGAAATCTGGACTTTTAGTGTGCGAGCATTTGATTCGCCTCGACCAGAACGCACGGTCAATGTGAATTATGATGGTTTTGCTGAGGGTAATTTTCTTAATGTTATCCTTGTTTGAAGAAAAACTATTACTATTTGTTTTTGCAAGAAACTACCAATCTTTAGCTGTAATTCAATCCCATATCTTATGAGCAACAGATGTGAAAGTTGGGGATGAACTCCTTATTGATGGTGGAATGGTGAGGTTTGAGGTGATAGAGAAAATTGGTCCAGATGTCAAGTGTAGGTGTACTGATCCTGGACTGATGTTACCACGAGCTAATTTGACTTTCTGGAGGGACGGAAGTCTAGTACGAGAACGCAATGCTATGCTTCCCACAATTTCCTCAAAGGTTGGTGCCTCTATTTTCCCCTGTTATTGAAATTAATATCTTTTGATAAGTGTGAAAGGTGTCATTGATAGGAAGTAGAAAAGCCAGATTTTCCCTGCATATCTTTAAATGCTTCCAGAAATTTAAAAGTGCTCAGCAGGTTATCCAGTTCAAGTTTTCAGGATTCAAAATGTGCTCTTAGTTTAGAAATTTCCCAATTTCATGCAAATATTAACAAGAAGATATAAAAATTTACATTTAGAGAAGGTGTAGAGATTTTTTCATCTACACTACCATTTTTTAGAGATTTATTTTTAACCCCCCCCCAGCTGAAATTAAATTTCTTTGATAATCCACTGACACCCTCATAAAGAAAAAAAGTAGGTCCATTGTCATGGATTCTCTAAATAGAAAATCTATTTCTTCACAAATGATGGACATACCAGTGAAACCAGATTTTTTGAAATTGAAAGGGAATGCTTTCGTGTCAATCATCAGTGATAATGTTTTGGGTTTTATACATTCCAAACCACTTTATATTGGTACTTTCTCTGTTGGTGGGGTTACCATCATATTTTTTAAAATAAATGTTACATATATATTTTTGAAATAGATTGCATTTTAAAAACAAAGATGTAAGGTAATATATAAAATTTACTCCAAGTTAAACTTTGGGTTGGGAGTTGCCTTTGGTTTCCAGGTCAACTCATTCCAGAAATCTATCGTGAGTCGTGACCTTAACTCTGGAAGAACTGCAGTCTGTTCAATTTTTCACAACAGGAGTTTCAAACGCCGGTTTGCAACTTTTTGTTTTTTTTTCATTTTAAATGAATATGGTTTGGTGTTTTTAGATCATTTTGATGTGCTGATGTCAAAAATGATTTTTAAAAAATAAAAAATATCATTTTGATATATTTCAGCACGAAAAGCACTTTGAAAAGCTACAGCAACAACTCTCCCAAACACCCTCAAATAGGGGTTTCAGAGAGTTCATTCTGTCAAACCATTTGTAGGTCTTGTAAATAGAAAAAAATCAATTGTTGGTGTTGCCTGCTAATGCGAACAGCATGTTTAGCAAAAATTATGTTTGTGTAATTCTTTAGCGAGGTGTGCACCAAATCAATCTACCAAGTAGTGCTGTGTCACCCATTTCCACCACACTTTTTTCTGCGAAGTTGAAAATGTTCATCCGATTTCATCACCATTTTTTTTTTCTATATATATTTTTCAGGATTGGTTGGATATTGATTTTGGGATTGCAGAGGGTGTTGACTTTATTGCAATATCCTTTGTCAAGTCTGCTGAAGTGATTAATCATCTTAAAAGCTACATAGCCGCACGGTCTCGTGATAGGTAAGCATATTAAATTAAAAATTTGTAATGCTTTCCACTCTTATGATTGAATGTCATCTTATCCAGTTCCCTAATCTGAATAAGGCTGGACACTTTGTTACTTGCTGCAATACTTGGAGGCTCATTTTTGTCATCTTATAATTGAATCTGATCTTAGCCAGTCCGCCAGTCCGCCAGTCCGAACAAGGATGGACTCTTTGTTACTTTCTGCAATAATTGGAAGTTCATATTTGTCATTAACTGGACGTCCAAATTTCATTTATCTGGCTTTTTTGTGGACTGAGTCTCTTGATTTCTTATTGTGTATCTTTAGATTGCAAATACTAGATCAGTTTATGTTACCATTGAAAGTTGCAACATGAAGCTGGGTTACTGTCCTATTAAAAATAACATATGCTGCATGCGCATGTTTTATAGTGTTTGCCTTCATTAAGAAAATGGTTAACATAGTTTTCAATTTTCTGGACTGGCACTGATTTTTAATTCTGATGCAGTGATATAGCTGTCATTGCAAAGATAGAGAGTGTTGACTCATTAAAGAACTTGGAGGAGATCATTCAAGCATCAGATGGAGCAATGGTAGCCAGAGGAGATCTAGGTGCTCAGATACCATTAGAACAGGTCCCATCAGCCCAGCAAAATATTGTTCAAATTTGTAGGCAGCTAAATAAGCCAGTCATTGTCGCTTCTCAGCTACTTGAATCTATGATTGAATACCCTACGCCTACCAGGGCTGAGGTAGCTGATGTTTCCGAAGCAGTTAGGCAAAGGGCAGATGCTTTGATGCTATCTGGCGAGTCAGCCATGGGACAATACCCAGATAAGGCACTGGCTGTTCTGAGGAGTGTCAGTGTGAGAATTGAGAAGTGGTGGAGAGAAGAGAAATGCCATGAAGCTATGGAACTCCCTGTTGTAGGATCCTCATTTTCTGACACTATTTCTGAAGAGATATGCACTTCTGCTGCCAAGATGGGTATGCACACTTTGATTCTGGTCTTCTAGACATCTTCTAATGAATTTATTTTAGAATCAGAGGTGTTTTCTGATTCAACCAGTTGAAAAATGAGGCACTTCACAGAAACCAATTTTAAAATACTTTCAGGGGTTTCATTCGTTGACTAAACCCTTTTTTTTTTGTGTGTGTGTGGAATATGAACATCAGAGGTAAAGAAAAGTGAAAAAAGAAGAAAATGCACCCATCATATTTTGATTGCAAAATTTCACCAGCTATTTAGAATATGCTGTTGTATTTTATTGATGGGCAACTTTTCTAGAAGTAGTCCAAACTCCCAAATTAAGGTTGCAAATGCTTTTATATATACACATGTCACTGGATGTTCAAAGGGGAATTTTGATAATTATGCCTTGCATATTGTTTGAAATATTTCTTCTTCATTCTACTGCATGATATCAATAATTGCTATTGTTTCCTGTTTTTCTTTTCTTTCATTTTTCTTAATGCCATCAAATTGAGTACCTTTTTCTGATCATTGTCGTCATATTAAAGTTGGTTCAACCGGGCATCTCCTTTTCTTTTCCTCTTGCTTGGGTTGGTTCTTATGACCTGTTTACTTTATCGGTGGTGGTTGTCAGAGTGACCAACCTCTCCAGTAATTAGATTCCAAACCCCTCTTCCCTACTCACCTTTCTATCAAGTGCCACTTTATTTTTGTTTGTGTGCATGTCTGTGTTCATTAATTTTTTCATGGATTATGTGGTATGATTTGTATTTTGCAGCTAACAATTTGGGAGCAGATGCACTTTTTGTCTACACAAAGACAGGCCACATGGCTTCTCTCTTGTCACGCTGCAGACCTGATTGCCCAATATTTGCTTTTACAAGCACGATATCTGTAAGGAGACGCCTGAATCTACAGTGGGGCCTGATACCTTTCCGCCTGAGTTTCTCTGATGATATGGAAAACAACCTTAATAAAACCTTCTCATTGCTCAAGGCTAGGGGAATGATCAAATCAGGTGACCTTGTCATTGCTGTCTCGGACATGTTACAGTCTATCCAAGTTATGAATGTCCCTTAGATGTTATGTTAGAAGTCCATGCAAGTTATGAATGTCTCTTAGATGTTTTGTTAGATTGCAATCGCCACTGCAGCCCTTCTTCTAGGTTGGGTTATCTAGTAATTTCTATGTCAGTTGTTACTGGTTCAGCAATTTGGTTGCTGCTAGAAAATTCTAATTGCTATATAAAGGAATCTGAGGGCAGTCATCAACTCATCCTGCTTTCACTGGCTTTGTGCCTGATTCAAGGACATCCATCCATTCAGCGATAAGGTTTGGCCGATCATTCCATGCGAGCAGCTTTAATTATTTTAGCAGGTGATCACAATTTGACCCAGTGACTTTGTTTTAACATGTTTCTTAGTGTACCGATGGAAGCAGAGCTATATTTTCTTTCTCATATATTGTCGTGTGGTTTTATATAACCAGTGTAGTCCTGATTGCTTAATGTTGTTTTAGCAGCTGCACTTTTATTTCCGATAAATGCTTATTAGAGAATGCAAGATCAAAAGAAGTTGTTACCAGATTTGTTTATGTTATCCAGTTATTGCTTTGTATTTATTCACGTACTTGTCTTTCCATTTTATATGGACCCCAGTTGGTTTGGTTTGGTTTGGTTCCCGTGGACGTTTTCTTATTTTGCTCCGCGTAAATGGCCACGATGCTCCAAGTCCCACAATTGGCCCCAATGTCTAATGATCTAGCCACGCACCAGGTTTATTTTCTCCTTAGAAAATAAAAAAGAGGAGCAATTCTTTTACTTTCGAACGTTCTAAATTATTTATTGTTTCTAAACCATGATTGAAGATTGATTTGGACATGGAATTAAAAAAAAAGAATGAATAACTTGATAATTAAGAAAGTTTGTTCCTTTTTTGATTAGTTTTTTGGTTAAAATTGAAGTCGATGCTAATGAAAAATTGATTAAAATTCACTTAATGTATCAGGTCAAAATGGAGATGCACTTTTAAAATCATTTATGAAGAGATTTTAAAATCATTCACTTAATATATCATTGTTTTTTTAAAGTCCATAACACAAGCAATCTTCCTTGCTTCGTTTCGTACGAGAAAGACCCCCTCAAAAAGAAGAGTGAGAGAGAGATGATGAGTGTCTCCATGTCTAGCATAAGGTTGTCAAACTTACTTTTTTTTGACACGACATGTAATTTTCATTTGAATTTGGATTGTAAAATCGGGTTATAAAATTATAAGTATACAAAAATTATAAAATCACTTTAGTAGAAAAATCATAAAATTATAAGTAAAATATTTTTGAATACAATATCAGACAATACAATTATGGCCATAAAACTTCATTGGTTAAGGTTCATATATGATTTAAAATACAATAGAGAACAATTATGTTCATAGAATTTCATTAGGTAAAAACTAATAAATTTAAAACAGATACTTTATTATCGTGCTATGTAAACTAAAACCAACCTTATTACTTTCATCTTCCTTATTATTAAAATATTCATCAAAAGCATACTATCGAAAAGATTATCATTACTACTGCTGTTAACAACATCCGATCTTTACTAAATTTCAACATTATTCTTTTCAATTAAATAATTACAACATAATTAATTTATAATTAAATTAATTATGATGAAAGAAGAATATATTTTATTTTAATATTTTTATATAAAAAATATTTTGAAAAACAATCACTAAACCAACTATAAATATAAGCAACAACACATTTTTTTTTCTTACAACACAAATATAAGTTCAATAAACCTGAAATGAGTGGATTATTGTTTTAGGCTCATAGTTATAACTCATCAATCCATTGATTCTTGTTAACAAGTTTCTTTTCTCTTTAAACTCTCACCATATACGTTATAAATTGTCAGATGGTTCATTAAAAAAATCCAAGATATGTTTCAACAAGAAAACAATCAGCAAGAGTATTACAGACTTTTCAAGAATGAAGGACTAAATTACAATTTTGTTGCAAATCCAAGGAGTAAATAATATTTTAATCAACCAACTCAGCTTTCCTTTTTGATGGACACAAGTTAATCCAATTTTAACAAACGATTAAGCACCTGCTATTACATAAAATCATTACAATCACCATCGCTGTCTCTCTCTTGTGTCATAGTACTGTCCTCCTGAGTCCACTTCGCTCTATCTCTTTGCTTCTCTTCCTTTCTAAATCCACATAAGAAAGAATCATCACATTCAAGAACATGACCTTTTCGATCTCTTTCTTTAAAACTCTAAGAAAAATCAGCCATCACATCTAGGAAAAATCGACGAGACTGACGACGACGACAACCGACAAGCTGTTGTAGCATGTAGTGTTGCACTGAGAAGAGAAAAATAAGAGCAAGAGAGGATGACAATCGAGAGTCGAAATTGAGAAGAAGCAGAATACCAAAATTAATTAACATGCACAGTGCACGTGCACAGTACACAGACCAGATTGTAAAATCGAACCAATTTGATTTGATTTTACAATTCTGATTTTACCGAGTTTGGACCGATTTTAATGGGTTCTGATTTTTTAACTTGAGTTTATCAGGTTTGTATGTTTGACTTGTAAAATTATATGGTTTGTATGTTTGACTCGTAAAATCATACAATTTTACAAGTTAAACCGCGATTTTAACAACCTTGGTCCAGCACTCTTAGTTAGACCCTAAAGCTACCCGAATAGTCTTTCAACTCAGACTAACCCGATCCTCAAGACATGAGAAGAGTATCACTCTCGCGCTAAAATCATGAAACAGTTGGAAGGAGGCGAGTTATTTTCGTAGAGTCACCTAAACCCTATCGCCATTGCATGCTGACAGAGGGAACGATAAAAATGTAACAATGATGCTGATTTGGGTTTGCTCGAGGAAAAGAAGAAAACCTAAAAAACGGATCCAACCACTTACAAAGTCGTCGCAGAGGTGAGATGAAGTGGATGTTGATGCTGGAGACCAAAAAAAAACCTTTTGGTGTCTTCATCAGTCACCATCTCTGCTGTAAATTATATAATTATAGTTTATTTCTGTGAGACCAACTTAATTTGTTGTGATCGATGCAAACAATGGGATTATTATTTGCTGTTTTTCTGATGATAAAAAAGGTCTTATTATGAAATGACGCGGTCCCTCTTAAACATGGACGATAAATCTAAGACCATGAACTTGAGTTAATGTGCTTATATATGAAGTCAAAAGAATTTTCGTCGCTGGACCTTCCAGCACGCACGCACGCACGCACGCATATTTGCAATAGTCTCCTTTAAGCTGAAATGGAAAAAAATCAAGTTTCCTTTATAAGTTATAAAAATCCAGATTAATCAAGCAGCAGAAAATGAAAAGGAAACAGAATACTTTAATTTATTATCTTATGAAAAAAGAAGAAGTAGAGACTGACTTACTTAAAACATGACCGGGGATTTATGTCCAGGATGATCACAGGTCATATTGAAACCAACCACTCGAAACAGACCGTGACCCCTGGGTCCATACATGTCACGTCTCTATTGGTCTCTATCATTTCATAGCCGAGTGTGCGGTGGATTCAGCTCCATCGGAATCTAAAATATTAACTACAATAACCTACCCCGCTTACGTTAGTATCAATGCAAGTTTACAAAGAAACAACCCGAATTATATATAAAAAAACAAGAAGAGTATTCTCAACGAGGTGGGTGGTGGTGAGTTATGGACGCGGAAAACAAACAAAGCTCGTGTTTGACATTGTTAAACCCGATGGGGTCCCAATCCGTGCAGCACTGTTCGTAAGAGGCATTATTTATATATTTGTAATTACTAGGGCACATAGCTTCTCTAGGCTGGGCACTAAAGTTATGGTCCTCGCTAATTTGTAATCTCAATAGAGTGGATGATTTGGGGACTGGTTAAGTTGATTATTTTGCTAATTTGTGTTGATTAGCTGTTGAATCAAGTAATGAAGAATTAATGACCGTGTTCTCTCAATTGACCTCCAGCAAATTAAAAGGCATTCGTGCCTTCTTTCTCTCTTTTTATAAATTACCAATAAGTTCAGCTTTAATAAGGCGGTGTGCTCTTTTTATATAAATTCATTTTCGCTAGCAATTTACTTACTTTACACAAGGTATGCTGAAATGGTTAAATTAGAGAGGCGAATACAAGCCAAGCTAGCGAGGGGATTCCACGGGAGGGGGGCTCCGAGATACTAAAATTCAAGAACAATTCATTCATCCACAACACAGTTTTTTCTTCCTCCTCACAATACTTTTTTCTTGTACATTACTTATATTTTGTTTCATGTTCACTTTTTTATTGGTCAAATCTACCAACCCAAAACATAATGTTAGAAAATCTAATCCAATCCTAAAGTTTTTCACAACTTCATTAGATATAATTCTCTTTCATTTTTCCCGGCATTATCCATAATTTCAAGAAATTGAAGACATGAATTTAGATGACCAAGAACTTAAATCAAAGTGCATGCTACTTCTGTTATCAATTTCGCTCCTCAGTCCTCTCCTTTTCTTACGGATAATAACCCATTATTAGTTTTAGGGTTTTTTTTAATTACAACAAGTTTTTAAATTTTTTTAGTTAAAAATATATCAAAATAATGTTTTATTCTATTTTTTTCTTCACATAACATGATATATCTAGACAATTAAAAAATATATAAAAATATTTTCTTACTAACGCCAAACTCCCAGATAAAGTCTTGGTTTCATGCCCCACTCGTTTCCTTTTTATATGATATATTCCTTTATGCCTATAAAGCTAATGTTTTATTTAAATTATTATCTTCTTTCTTTTATTTTTTATATTTAAAACAGTTATAATAAAGCTCCTTATGTTCAAGAAAAAAACCCATCTCCTTATGCTCATTCTTTAAAGTAATAAAACCCTGTTTTCACTTGTAAACAAAATAGAAACAACTTCAAAATATTATCACAAAGTAAACTTAGTCTTAACATACGAAAGTAATTCAAAAATATCTCATAAATTTTTTTAAAAAAAAACAACAACAATAATAATAAAAACTCTATTCTTTTATGGATGTGGTTGTATTTATTCTTTGTAACACGAGTTAAGCTTTTGTTAAATCAGTTCAAATGTAAATAATTGCACTAAATCCAAGGGAAACTTTCAATTATCCGTAAAATAGCTCATGATGAGCTTGTTTGGTTAATTGAAGGCAAACATTTGGACCGTCGGCAAGCTCCTGGGAAATTCAAGGCAATTACCATGGAAAAAGGGGCTGAGATTAAGGTTTCGAGGCACTAAAATTTTGCCCATTTGAAATTATGAAAGGGGGGCTCCACCTAATAAAATTCCCTGAAGTCCTTCACCGAACAGAAAAATTCCTATAGGTTTTACTCTCAAGTCACCATAAGCAATCCATTGCAAGTAAAAAGCATCCGAGTCTCAAAAAGACGATAAAAGAGAAAATTATTAAGTTTTTAAAAGAGATTCGATGATTATTTCAATAGAAGACATCGAAAGAAGCTCGCATCAATTCTCTTGCCACGTTAAAGTTGGAACACATTCAGGCTACAAACCCAGGTACCCAGCATGGGGGGTTTAATGCATATGAAGGTTTTGGGTTTCAAAATTTGCTAGCAACTCAAGGTTTCTCTCGAGATGACACAACCATGTATAGAGAATTTAATGTACATCAGGGTTATGCACGAGTAGTTGGTGATGATGATAAGCATGACATTAGCGATGAAGTTGAGCGAGATGGTAGTAATGGGAGAGAATTCTATGATTCAAGAGATGATAGTAACGTTAGATCTTCAAAGGATCAAAATTGTCTCCCATTAGTCCATGGTTCAACCTTTTCTCAAACCAATATATGCATTAAACGGAAGAGTTTTGACACTCAAATCGATTCACTGATAGGAAAAAAAAAACTGAGTTTGTATAGAACAACTGAGTCAGTTTTGTATTTTTGTTTGATAGTTATCATTTGTGTCATTATTTGTTCCATGAAAGTTTTTTATTATAATATTTCAGGTTCAATAACGCATCATGTGGACATGAAATCAGGACAATTTTGAGAGCAAATTTCAAGGGGCCATGACACTCTTGGGACAAAGTTGATGCAATGTGTAAAGATGAACTATTTAAAGAGTTCAAGGCATGGAAAAAAATTAATGCTTATTTTTTTGGCATTTTTCTAATGAATTCACGCAACTATGTCCATATTTATGATAATGAATAAATATTTTTTTAACATTTTTCTGAAATATTTTCTAATGTTGTTTGTTATTTTTATTACTTGTCATATGTATTTGATAAAAAAAATATGCCTTCCTTGAAGAAGATGAAGAAATTATTCGTAATATTTGGGAAGATAAAGCTCGAATTTCCTTGAACCAACAATTGACACGAGCTCGCAATAAAGCTCTGTCAGTAATGAAGACAACAAATATTGTCGAATGCCAGGATAAATCCTATTTGGATACAAAATAAAGATTGGAATACCATGATCAAGGATGTTTGGTCCATCGTTGGATTCTAAAAACGATCCAAATCTTCAAAACACAATCAATTGATAAAAACAAATGGGAATTTAAGTACCCATTTCGGTGGTTCGGATTCATTTGCATCATATCGAGCCAGTATGGTAAGAATTGTTGTTGTTCAACACTAATAATTTTATTTGTTTAATATTTTTGTTGCTTATTTTTTTTAAATGTTGGTAGCAAGAACAAGTCGGGGGGAAAGAACTTCCATTAGATGAGTTCTTTTCAATTTTACATCAAAATGCGAATGAGACCGGCACATTCATATATAACAAGTCCAAAACAGTGGTGGTAAGTACTTTTATTTTTTTAAAATATCATTTCATATTCAAATTAATATATTTTTACATGGACTTGTCTGTTTGCAAAAAAATTATAGAAATGAGATGATTGCAAAATATAGACCTGATCGGGACAACCATCCTTCTTTTGATGGAGCTGCTTGGTATGAGGCTTCAGGGGGGGAAGCAAGGGTAGAGTATATTGTGCACCTCGTATGCCAAAATCTAAAGTTAATGTGAGTTCTTCATCACATACCTACTCAGTACAATCATCATATCCGAGCTCAGCTTTTAGAGGATATAAAGAGGAATTGAAAGAAAGAGATGAAATTATTAGTGAAATGAGAAATGAAATTGATTCCATTAAAGATTATCTTAGGAGCAGTCATGGAGGTTCTGTTAGGTCAGAGTATATGGGTCAAGGTATGCCAGCACCGGTGGCACCGTCGATGCCATCACATACAATGGCACCTATGGGTCTTGTGTCTTCACCATTATATCGACCTCGACCTCAACTACCATATAATGGTCCATCTTCCTCTCATCCACAACATCGTAGATCATTTCAGCCTTAAACAATTTAAAATATGTATTTTTGTATTCCATGTTCATTTACTTAGACAGGTAAATGTAATTGAATCTGTGTTGTATTATGAAATTTAATTTATAATAATTTTTATTTCAACCATATTTATTTTGTTTTCAATATTAATAATATTTCAATATGTTCTAATAGTTTTAAAATATTTATTTTTAATTAAATAAAAATTAAATATATTTAAAATTGATTTTAAAAATTAGTTACCAGTTGCAACGGAATTTCCGTTGCAATTGATTTTTATTTTCTGTTGCAATTTGCAACAGATTTGCAACGGCATTTCCGTTGCAATTGGCAACGGATTATCCGTTGCAATTGGCAAGACTGGCCGTTGCAAAGTTTGCATTTGCAACGGAACATCCGTTGCCAATTGCAACGGATGTTCGGATGTTCCATTGCAAAGCCGTTGGAAAATCTCTTACAATGGACAATTTGTTGCAAGTGAATTTCTAAGGGACAGTTTGCAACGGATTACATCCATTGGAAATGTCATTGCTAATTAATATTAGCAACGGCTTCCTTCATTATTTGCAACGGATCGCTCCATTGTAAACTAGCCCCTTTTCTTGTAGTGGTAGCAATTTTAAAACACGCATGTTCTTTAGATGCTACAGTTGTCAATATTACAAACATTTTATTTGTAGACATTACACTTTTCATGATCAATCTTCTAAAAGGGTGAAACATTTTACACATGTCATTGTTAATCAGTATTGCTAATCCCCTCTCCTGTAGTTGACCTATACTCAACAAATTGTTTTTCAATTCTCGAATGCAATACATTTGGGTAATGACTTGTGTTATCCCTTCCACTTCAATCCTAACACTTCCTCTACCCATCACTACAATCGTTGAATTATTCCTAATTTGACAGATTGTCTAAATTCAGCATCAAAGCTTATAAACCACAATTTGCTACCAATCATATGATTGCTACAACCAGAGTCTAGGAACCATACCTCATTCCATCTTGCATAATGTTGTTCTACGTGAGCCATGAGGAGCATTTCTTCCTCTTCCTCTAGTTCTGCATAGTGAGCTCATTTCTCCTACTCTAGACATTCATACTGAAAGTGCCCCAATTTGTGGCACTTGTAGCATTCAACCAGTTCCTTGTTGAACTATTGCCTTCCCTTTCCTCTGCCTCTAGCCCCTCTGAATGTATTGAATACTCCCCTGCTCCTTCCTCTTGTTGGCCTTTCATCATAGACAATCTTGAGGGCTTGATCTTCTTCTTTGTACTCATGTATTCTCTGCTCATGGACTAGGAGACTACCGTGCAGTTCATCAATGCTCATCGTGTCCAAATCATTTTATTCCTCTATCGAGCATACTATGTAATTGAATTTAGAGGTCAATGATCTTAGGATCTTACCGACCACCACACTCTACTCCATTTGTTCTCCATGTACCTTCATCTTGTTCACCATTGTGAGTGTTCGAGAGAGGTATTTGTCTACCTTCTCTCCTTCTTTCATGCTCATTAGCTCGAACTCTCTTCTCAATGCCTGTAACTAAGCTCTTCTTATGTTGGTTGGCCCCTCATATTTCTACCTCATTGATTCCCAAATTGTCTTAGTTCTTCCTTTATCTAAGATCGTCTTTATAATTTCTCGGTCAATAGCTTGAAACAAGAAATTCTTTATTTTCAAGTCCTTCAGTTTAACTTTTTCTACAATCTTTCTTTGCCCTTCGTTTGTTGTTGGTCCCCTTGCTACTGTAGGGACTCTTCTTCCACCAAAATCCACATTTCCTTGCTCCGAAGGAAATTTTCCATTATCATGGACCAGTGATCATAATACCCATCGAATCTTGGAATGCTAGCTTGCACGAACTGTAGTGAGGTGGACATTTTTCTTCCTTCATGTTTCTTTCTATATATTTCTTTTTCTTCTACTGCTCACTCACTCTCTATGTTTCCCTCTCTCCTCTTTTTCTTTCTTTTTTCTACAGATCCACGACCTGTGGTGGTAATGATCTGTGGTGGTAGTAGATCGTCCTCTGATTTCTTCTTCAGTCTCAGAAATCTGTGATTTCTTTTTCACTCTCTCTCTATGCACAGATTTCATCTGAAATCACTGTTTTCATCTTCAATCTTTGCGTGAGCTCTTCTTCAACCTCAGGATCTCTTCTTCAACCTTATAAATTTATGATTTCTTCTTCACTCTCTCTCTCTCTCTCTCTACTTCTCTCACTCTTCGATGTGGTCTTGTCTCTCTCTCTCAATCAATCAATCCTTTTTCGAAGGCTCTGATATCACATGTCAGTCCTTGAGGTTTTAATTGCTCCTACACCCTTACAATGTTCACATTTAGTTCTTTTATACTTGTACAACTTGGTATACTGACTTTGTGTACTAGCTAATTGTATCCTAATTAATTGTAACCGAATGCTAACTGAACCAACTAACTGTAACAGCCTGACAAACTCAACAGGTTCAATGCAAACATGAACATATACAGGAAGCTCCCTATCGTAAATTTAAACCAATGCCCAGACCACTGGCTTAATTCCTTTCCTTCATTGAACCAGCTTATTACCAAGAATGGACAACCATATATAGAAGGAAAAAAAGGACTTGGAAGGTAACTCCCAGCTAAATGCAGGCAAGAAATGGACTCCAATTCTCTGTTATATTTCTTCACATTGCAGAATCACTGCTTTCTTAGAAGATGGAGGTGAAATCACCATGGTGGTCCTTTGAGCTTTGACTGTACATGCTTATAAATGAAGTTCCATGCTCTCTATTCTTAACCCTGATCATTTTTCTCCCTAAAACACCATACTCGAGAACTGGATGTTTCTTATTAGCATGGGATTCCTAACACAAGTACCCCTTAGTTGCTGTTTTTTGTTTGGACTCTAAAGCTGATGTTTTTTCCTGTATAATTTTCACTGGATAAATTCGTTTTATTGGATGTATAACCTCTTTGACCAATGACCAAGTCCTAGTCCGCATGACCCTTCCATGACTTGTGCACAACGAAAGCTGTTTTGGTTTCCAAATTAAGATGCTGTTTGATTGTATTTTTTAAAAATATATTTTTACAATTTTAAATTATTTTTTTAGTATTTTTATCATTTAAATATGTTAATATTAAAAATGAAATCTTAAAAATAAAAAAAAAATATTTTCTATGAATTCACTAATCCAATATTGATAGTTTGTTCACTTAAAGATATAATTAATCAGGAGGTTTTTTTTATATTGATATTTAGAACCTCAACAAATACCTTAACAATAAAACCAATATAGAGTATGATCGAAGATGTTTTTTAAAATGTTTTTTTTTTCTCAGAAATATATCAAAATAATATTTTTATTTTATTTTAAAAATTACTTTAATATTAGCACATCAAAATAATCTAAAAACAAAAAAATAATAATGTAATTTTTAAAAAAAACATAACACAATGCTAAACAGACATAAAGAATGGAGCTGCGATCATACCACATATTCAAGAGGAAGTCAGATAAGGAAAAGGTCTCCCCACAAACTTCACAGTAAGAATTCAAAGCACATAATGCCAACCCAGGTACCCCTCTGGAATTATTTGTGTATTTTATTAAAGGGGTGTTTGAGATATCGGTTACACTGTTTTTTTTATAATAAAAAAAATATTTCTATTTTTAAATTATTTTTTATATTTTATCAAATAAATAAATCTTAAAAATTAATATACTATTTTAATATATTTATAAACAAAAATCACTTTAAACATCAACATCAACCACACTTTTAAAACACAACTAAAAATATATATTTTTATCATTCGGTAACGTGAAAATGAAATCATTATTTTTTATTTAATAAATTATTGTGAAAGACAAATCCTGGTTCAAGGTAAAAAAAGCAGTGCAGTTAAAAAGTTGAAAGCATATTTCGTACCCCGCAATCTGATTATCCATGCAGCGAAGATGAGCTAATAATAAAATTAGAATTGATCTTGATACAGCGAAGATTAGGCAAACGTGTCGACCCACCGGGTGGTGAGTTATTTCTCTCCACATATATATTATTTAGCTCAGTGATAAGAAACGAGGCTGGTCAAACCGAGAGACCAAGATAGCTATCTATTATTTCATCAAGGTGGTCGTGACAATCGGTGAGATGGTGTCGAAATCATCAACAGGATTGACAAAATCGATGGCATTGGCTGATAATAAGTTGGGACTCGAACAATGACCAGTCAGGGGGGGCATGCGTCCATATTTTAATGTGAGTCGTGATAATTTTGTGAGAGAAAGTGGCAAAGGAATTGTGACAAGTTTTAGTGGTTTTCATGCATGGCTAGTTGGGTGAAAATTGTCCAAAATCATAGGTGATGGGAACATGGGTCATGACCATAGTTGTCAATACCGTTCCGGTTGCTGTTCCGGTCATCGTTCCGGTTTTTTTTATTGGAACGGAACGTACTGGTTTCGGAGCGTTTCGGCGTGCCGTTTTCGGTTTTGTACTGTTCATATATAATTAATTATATATATATATATATATGAAAAAAATAAAATATTAATTTAACAAGTATAATTAAAATTCAAGATAAATGAACTTTAAATTATACAATAAAAACACAAAGTTAAAAAAACATAATCTCAAAATTAGAAACATCTCTAAAATTCTAAAATATTATGAAAGTAAAATGTTCTAAAATAAAAGAAATATACATCAAACATCTTCTATATCATTAATATAAAAATAAGGATCTTGATCTTGCAGTGGAATATAAGGAAAGTCAACAACAAGACATTCCAATAGTTGGTCATTTCCACCAAGCTCATTCTCCTCATTAAAACATGTCTCTTCATCATCTAAATTTAAAATAGACAAAGGTGCTTCGATACTCTCCCAACTTATATCCTCTCCATCAAGAAGATTGGGTTCTTCACAAATCCATTCATTTAATAGATCAATGTTATCAAGACTAATGGAATCTAAAGCATCTCTTGTTTTGCTCAAATTCCTACAAAGAATAAACATGAAAAAAATTAAAAAATTAATAGCAATGTAATAGAAAATAATTATTAATATAATAGTATTGATATTTTACCTCTGTTGAATTTTTAGATTATAACGAACAAATATTAAATCATTTAATCTCTTGTGCTCAAGCCTATTTCGCTTTTTGGAATGGATGTATTCAAATACACTCCAATTTCTTTTGCACCCAGTTGCACTACAACATTGAGTAAGAACTCGAATTGCAAACTTTTGAAGTTCTTCAGTATCATTGCCGAATTGCTCCCACCATGCAACTAGATAAGAAAATTTGAATAAATCAAATATTATAGATAAAAAAAAACATTATATTTAAAAAAAATAAAAGTTATTATCTGGATTTAACTTTTCTCTTTAACGAATAGCTAGGGACATGCCAAAATCACCAGTTGCTTTCTTATAATTGAAAATCTAAAAGTGGTCGAAAGGAGGAATAATCATTGAATCGCCATTGCATTGCATATCATCCCAGACAACACAATACAAAATAATAAATTATTTGTAAAAGTTACTTAAATTAAAAAGTGGTGAAATTGTTTTTTTCGAAAAGTTATAATGGCATTTTTGACATCTTTATTTTTCACAAGATGCAGCATGCTTTTTAATAGACATGACTAATCTACTACAATACTTAAGAGGGGGAAAAAGAGACTGATCATTTAAAAAACATCAACTATAATCAAACGGTCCAAAAAGACTAGTGACCATTCAAACTTCAACGGTTGAATTCATCAACCGGTCCTCCAGTATATTAATTATCCAACCAAAAACAAATAAAAACAAAATATTATACAAACAACTGATCCTGATACGTGTCCCACAATGTCAGGCACCCACCCCTTCGTCTTTATTCAATTTTCAAGTTTACCGTACTAACCACCAAACACCACAATTCCACGACTCCCGCAGCCCGCAATAGCGGCGCCGTGGGAGGTCAATAGAGGGATTACACATGAACAAGCCAATCACGAGATCCCTTGATTTCTTTGAATTAGTGGCACGTGGAGCCATAAAACCAGATCCACAAAAACTAAAAATAAAACTAACTGCAAATTCAGGATAGAGCTTGCCCTCTCAGAATCCACGTGGAATGTCAAGTCCATGTCAGCAAGACGACTTTCCACTATAAAATGTGCATACCCATTTACTTGAGCCAATCCATCGGTCTCCACCCTCCTCCTAAAAAGTAGTCTCTCTGCGTCTCGTCTGATCTCCTTCAAATTTCAAGCTGTAGCCGGCTATTTGGATATTGCAGCAGAAATGAATATTCCGGCGATTACATATTCTAATTCCATACGCGATGTCCGTGGTGATCATCGCCGCCATGTCTTCCACGAAAAGACTCTAAGCTAAAACCCATTGTCTTCTCTTGCATAGCTTCCAAGTTTTACTTTTAATCCTCTAATCGTGCAAGGAAGGTACCAGCCTTTTTCTCAAGGCTTTGATTGGGTTTAACCATTTCTTTTATATATATAAATTTCCTTTTTTGAGCTTCTTGGAAGAGAGAGGTAATACTGGTAGGTATCAATTTTAACCTTGCACATTGATTTTAATGAAATATACGAAGCTAGAATCACCAGGATCAGAATAGGTCATCGATGATTAGTAAGTCTCAGTCACTGTGTAAGAAAGTAGGCCTGTGTGTGCGTGTGAGCGTGTGAGCGAGAGGGGTTAGCTAGCGCTGGATATAGAGCAGCTGCAGAACCGACAACCACCCAGTGTTTGAAACTCCATAGCAATCCATCCTTATTAACCTTCACTGTTTGTTATGCCTTTCCCTATGAAGATCCAACCAATAGATATTGATTCTCAGGCACGGGCTCAAGCGGAACCGGCTAAACCGGTTCTGAAATCGCGTCTAAAGAGGCTCTTTGACCGGCAGTTACCAAACGTGTTGCGGATTTCCTCCGTGGACAAACCACCCAGAAGTGAAGCTCAGTATGGGAATAACAGTAAAGATGATCATTTTGAGCCGAGCTCGGTTTGTTTGGCTAAAATGGTGCAGAGTTACATGGAGGAATCCAACGACAAGCCATTTCGGGCTCGCCATCGCTGCAATTGCTTCAACGGCAATGGCAACGAAAGCTCCGATGATGAATTTGATGTCTTTGGTAATGGTTTTGGGGGATCAATGGGTACGGCTTCTTCTGGTGATGCCTGTGATTTTCTCAAGGTAAACAAAATCACTTCAATTAAACTCACTCTTCTTGTATGTATATATAAGCATAAATAAATAATTTTCTGAAAGAACTAATCAGACAGGGCTAAAATAACAGTGACTTGTGTGGTTGGTTTTTAAAAATAACAGAGTTTGATTCCTTGCTCGAGTATCGCGGAGAGAAATCTATTAGCAGACACTACATTGATTTTGGACAAGAACAAAAATCACAAACAGAAAGACGGTTTTCAAAGAAAGATCGTAACTGACGGATTGACATCTCTCGGCTACAATTCTTCTATTTGCAAATCTAAATGGGATAAATCTCCCTCTTTCCCTGCCGGTACATTTGCACTTCCTGCCGTCTTTGTTTTTCTAGTAAGAAAATGGAATTTTGTTTTAATTTTGTTCCCTGATTAGGTGAGTACGAGTATGTGGATGTGATAGTTGAAGGAGAGAGATTGTTGATCGATATCGATTTCAGATCCGAATTTGAAATAGCGAGGTCGACTGGGGCCTACAAGGCGATCCTGCAATCGTTGCCGTACACATTCGTCGGAAAATCTGATCGGCTTGGACAGATTGTGTCGATTGTCTCGGAGGCAGCCAAACAGAGCTTGAAGAAAAAAGGCATGCACTTTCCTCCTTGGAGAAAAGCGGAGTACATGCGTGCTAAATGGCTCTCAACTTATACCAGATTAAACGAAAACGTTTCGAACAATAACAGCAACAAAACTGAAAAGCTAAAAGAGGAGTTTCCAGAGAGTGATGATTGTTGTGGGGAGTTCGAGCTGATTTTTGGAGAGAACTCGACGTTAGATTCCGAGCTGTCCATTTCGTCTCCAGAGAAAAGTCCCGGTGAAGATGAGAAAGTGAAGGTGAGGAAAGTGGCGTGGCAGCCACCAGCGGTGAAATCGAAAGCTGTAGAGAGAGGAGCCAGGATGGTGACTGGATTAGCTTCTCTTCTCAAAGAGCAACCATAATTTTTTTTTGTTTAGGTATAAAAAATATAGGTTCGATATATAATTATAAATATATCTTCTTCTTTTTTGTTTGCGAGGTGAAGGGTTGTTTGTAGTCTCCGAGGGAGGTGAATCTATCGTCAATGTAATAAAATATCGATAATGTAAATATTCGAAACTATGTAAAAGAGAGAGTAAAAATATAAAAGCACCTGAGGATCGATCCTCGTTTCTCTAAATTGCAGATACTGTTTATTAAAAAAAGGGGGTGTCATATCCATTTTTTTATGGTTTTGTTTCTACGAGGGGAACAAAGGAGGATGAAATTTTCCTCTTTTCCATCTTTTTAGGCAAATTGCTCTTTACATAACTCTGTTTTTTGTTCTTATAAAAAATATATTCAAGGAGTGGTGGTGTTTGGATTTGTTAGAGTGTGTCTGGTATTGTGGTTGATTGTATAGTGTGTTTTTAATTTTAAAAAAAAAACTTTTTATTGACTTTTGTTAATAAAGTTAAGTGTTTGGTTAAAATTATGATTAAAATTGAGGTTCAATAAAAAGTAATATCATGTGTTTGGTTAATTTACTTTTGACATTGAGGTTTGGTTTTAAAATGACCTTGAAAGACACAAATATAAAATACATATACATGTGTGTGTGTTACGAATCACTTTCAAAATACTACAAATCTTTAATTATAAATACACATTTTCATCATTGTCATTTTCATCATCACTGTATGAGCCATTGTTTCCTTCACAACCATGATAATTAATTTATGATATACAATACGGTTCATAACATTTCAATTATCACCGTATGAGCCATTGTTTCCTTAACAACCATGATAATTAATGTATGATATACAACACGGTTTATGACATTTTCATAGTAGCCGTCAAACTCTGCTACCTATAGCATTAAAATGTGGATCATCCATATCTTCCACCACTTATCAAAATATAATAAAATCTTAAGTGTTGCATAAAAAACCATAAAATCAAGTTAAGTATATTAAAAGAAACCAAGCACTTGCGAAAAATAAGTTATTGACAAACCTGTCAAGACCACAAAAATTATTCGTGAGTACATTTTTTTGGTTATTATCAATTATTTAAGATTCCATGTCATTCTCTTTTTATTTTTTTTATGAATTATTCAAGATTCCATGTTATTCTTTGATTTTTCCTTTTAACATTGATTTATGCCCGATTACATTTAACATAAGTTTTAATTTAAACAATATCATGTGCTTAATTTTTGAAATGTGAATGACCGAGTTATTAACTTCTTAACAATCTTTTTATTCATTTGTACAAACAAACATTCATAAAAAAATATATATATTATATATTTATGGTAAATAATAATATTCAAACATAATATTATATGTTTACAATTAATGATATCTTTCAAAACGTCAAAATCACTCAAGATGATATCAAGATGTTTTTACTTTGTGCATACATTCGTTTTTAGCAATTTAAACTTCGCTTCAAGACATCTCATACTATACCACATTTCTCTTTATCATCCCAATCTAGATACTCAATAGCGAAGTAATGAAATTCATCATCAGCTGACACTCCAGGTATTGAATGGAGCTCAACCATAACCTTAGGAATACTAAACTTGGCGATCTATATACGAAAAAATGGAATCACTCTTAGTCAACATGCTCTCAATAAGCTGATCCCACCTTGAAAGTAGTTGGTCACCAACTCCAGATGTTTTTTCTTCTTCTAACTCTCGACTTAGAAAGGTCTCTTTCTTTTCTTTTGACACTGCTTCTTGTGTTATTGTTGCTAGACATATTCACCTCACCAACCATTCGAGAAATATCATTCTTAAAATTCAGAATCCATCCTCCTCTGAATCATCGCTTCCTTCTTTCAAATCAGTCTCATCAATGTTGACATTGCTTGCAAATCAACTTCATCGCCACAAAGTACTCCTGACAATGGTGCAAATTGTCCAATAGTGATAATATTGGAATATATTTTATCAAATTTAATCTTCAAAATGGTTCAATATCTGTATGTCTGAATTTTTTAGCTCCTCTAATTACCAGCATAAAATAAATAAATATAAAAAATAAAACATCTTGTAATTATTTTTCATAAAACAAGTAATGGAATATTAGTTTGACGAAGATTAAACTGAATTTTCAATTCCCACCACTCATCGTTAGCCGATATTGTACCTAATTCATTACTTTAACCCATACTAGTTTCAACAATCAATTTTGTCTTTATCCTCCATTTCTTTTTACATTCATCCCATTTGTTTTCGGTTGTGTTTTGGTGAACACATGACCAATTTATTGTTTAAATGATGTCAGAAATTTCCAATCCATTTCATTGAAATGAGTGTGAGGTCTCATTCCCATGTCAATGGCTTTAATGTTAGATCACAAAATGTATGCAACATTTCTTTATTCCAAGCAGCCATAACCATAGACTCAGGACCTTCCATGATATTTTTTAATACATTGAAAACAAGAACAAATCAACATTAAAACAAACACTTAATTCTATTAAGGAACTAACTTGGTTATGCAATGTTTTAACAAAATATGACTAAACAACATGTATTTTAATATAACACAGTTGACATGTTATGCAATACAACCTTTTTCAATACCAAAAATATTTGACCATCAAGACATATATACAAACATCAACAACCAACTAAAGAGACACAAAATCAAATATTAATAGCAATAACAATACATCACCTTTGATATTGAAATATATTGTTGGCAGTATTTTTATACACAAATAGAAACAATATTTTAGCAAATATTTTAGTATATAGCAAACTATGTGTCAGTTTTGCAAATCAAAAAAGGGACACCACATTTAAGAACACACAAACAGTTCATACAAAATTGTTCATCAAGCATATATCAAACTGCTTAAAATAATTTTAGTGTTTGATATTAAACCAAACATGGTTATTAGCACATGTAATCTTCTCTAAAAGTCTCCATCTAATATAACAAAAGAGGTTTCATACTATATAAAAAAAAAATCAATGGTATTTCAAACATTATTTTTATTAATGAAAACACTGAACTAATACGCAAGTTGTTCAACTTGTCTCAATGGAGAGAATAGATGGAATAGTATGTGGGGCCTATGCCTGGTATGCATTGCTGAGAACTACTAGAATGGTGAGATTGACAAGGTTATACCAGAATTGTATTGACTATTATCCTTATGGAATGACTAGTTTTGCTTGTTGGTCCTGCTTAATGAGAAAAAGGTTCAACACTCACTGAACAGGCAAGCTTGCATTCAAGGAAGACAGGCAAGCGTAATGACATATATTTAGAATGACCAGCAGCACCCAGATTTTCTTCCTATGTGATTAATTAGCGAGTAAAGTAACATCTTAAACAAGACAAATTGAAACTATAAGTATTTCAAACATTATTTTCAATTCGTAAAAGGCATAAATCTTTATTTAAAAATTATCGCTCTCTAGTCTTAGGTGCAAGATTGTATCCTAAGTAAAAGTCGTCAAACAACCTATCCTATCAGTAATAATAAATATAATGCACTATTTGAGATTATTCATTTTGATTTATGGGGACTTGTACCCATTATGACCACTACTAGTTTTAGATGGTTTATCATTTTTATTGATGACTATACAAGGACTACTTCTAGTTTTCCTTGCATAAACAGAATTCCTCTACATGTATAAATAGGCCTTCAATGGAACAAAAAGATCAATGAAAATTATTATTGATCAAGATACAATTACATCTCAATATCAATAATTTGTTGGGCTCCCACAAACAAGTACTCAAGGAAATTAAAGTGAATTTACCGCATGGAATGTAAATCAATCCAGGAGGGCGAGAGAGACACTTAATTTTTGCCTTTTTGTATGGGATTATTCATTTATAAAAAAGAGAGTAAAGGTTCCTATATATATAAAACGCGTGGGTGTTTCACTATACACCCACGCACTGTGCACACAGACACAGTGCACTGTGGATTGCAATAGTCTTTTTTTTTTTGCTTTTTTTTGTTTTCTTCTGATTACGTTTTTTTTCTCTTTTTTTCTGCTTTTTTTGTTTCTATTTTATGATTACGCTCCTCTCTTTTTTTTCTTCTTTTTTTTATGTTTTTTTTCCTAATTATTCTTTTTCTTCTTTTTTTTCCTCCATTTTTTGCTTCTTCTTTTTTTGCCTTTTTTTTGTATTTTTTCTTTATTATATTTTTTCCATTTTTTTCTTATTATATATTTTTTTTCTACTTATATATTTTTTTGGTTTTTTTTTTTTTAATAATCGGGGTGTCCGAGCTCGGCTAAATGCACCACGATTAATCTCCATATCCAATTTTTTTTGATAACCAGGGTGTCCAGGCCAACTTATGCATACCACGACAATCCCCGGACTCAAATTTTTTTTCTAAAGTGCTTTCCTGCTGGTATATTTTTTTTCTTTTTTTTTATACTTTTGTTTTATTCACTTATACATTATTTTTATAACTGGGATCTCCGACCACCTTAAGCACACCATGACTAATTGCTACAGTGCTTTCACGCTTATACTTTTTTTTTTGTTTTCTTTCGCTTATACATTTTTTTGTAACCATGGTCTCTCAGCCAGCTTAAGCTCTTTCTTTCACTTATACATTTTTTTTCACTTATATATTTTTTTTATAACCACGATCTCCGGGCCAGCTCAAGTGCACCACCACTACTCCTTAGACCAAATCTATTTTTTGATAATCGGGGTGTCCAGGCCAGCGTGGATACACCATGACTAATCTTCGAACCAATTTATTATTATTTTATGTTTTTTTTCCTTATACATTTTTTTGTTCACTTATATAATTTTTTTATGACTGGGGTCTCCAGTCCAGCTTAAGCACACCACGAATAATTCCCAGACTGATTTAAAAAAAAAAACAATATGGATTGCTACAGTGCTTTCATTCTTATATTTTTTCCCCACTTATATATTTTTTTATAACCGGGGTCTCTAGGTTAACTTAAGCGCACCATGACTAATCCTCTAACACTTTTTTATAATCAGTGTGTTTGGATCAGCTGATGCGCACCACGAGTTCTATAAGTACGTATATACCCCTAAGATAAAATCCAAGAGTTGGTTATAGGGTGTATTGGTAATTTACCAATTATATTTTCTATAGCGGTGTTATGGGCGCGTCTTCGGGCGCGTCTTCGGGCGCGACGCTAATTTCAGAGCTCATGCACATTTTGGATGGCACGTGCGGCGTAGAACTTCTAAAAATATATATTAGTTTTTTATATATTCATTTTATTATGTAAAGTGTGTTTTAAATAATATCATGGTATTATAGATATTTTCAATTTCTTTCATTTATGTGCATAGTACAATAATCATAATATCCTCAAATAAGACGAAAAGGTTATTCCACTGTTCATATGACGAAGAAAAAAAAAGACTATTGCAATCCACAGTGCACTGTGTCTGAGTGCACAGTGAATGAGTGCATAGTGAAAACCCCACGCCTTTTATATATAAGTGATGAACAGTGGAAAACATTTTTGTCCCTCGAAATCGACAAAATAGTGCACAGGGACCAGGAGCTCTCTCGGTTTTCCCATTTTTTTTGCACATTGAGCTGACGGAAAAAGCCCCTGAAAAGGACAAAATTGCGTACAGTAAACGGGGGCAGGGGCGTATTTTCCCGTCCGGTATTTTCGTAAATACCAGTAGGGGCAGGGGTGTGTAGGTCATTAACCATTATTTTATTATTTTTCCTGGGGGGACAGCTGGTGCGTCGTCGGGCCATGCCAGCGGCATTCCACGCATACAGGCCGTTTAGGCGGCGCGTGTGGCGTCTTTCCGCCGTCCAAAATTAACGTCTGTCATGCCAAACGATGCGCCTGAAGGTCCTCTCCCTTCCGTTGCGGCGTGTTCCGGTCATATATGTCCTGGTAAGCGGCGACTAACGTTTTGTTTTTGGCTGTCGCATTTCTCTCTCCTTCCGCTGCAAAGTCAGCTTCGGTCCCTGATGTTTGTCGGAAGTTCATTTTGCTCCCTACGGTTTTGATTTCATTTTTATTACTGATTTAATTAAGTGAAAGTTTTATTATTTTCAATTGTGTCCTTCAATTAAAACTGATCATATAAGAAGTTTTTATTTCAGTCCTTATACTTTTGATTTTTTATTTATTTTCTATTCCTTAAATTTTTACGTTACGGTTGTTTTGATTTCTTTAATTTGGTCCTCCAATTGAAATTGGAAATATATACAAAGTTTGATTTCACTCCCTCTTCTGCTGTTTTATTTTAAATGGCAACAATTATCATTATTTATTTTTGGTCCTCCAATTGTTTTTTTTCAATATTATCCTTCAATTGGAATTAATTTTATATATGTTATTTTTTATTTCGGTCCTTATTCTTTTAATTTTTTATTTCATATTAATTCATTTGTTTTTTTTGGATAATGTTCATTTTTTATTTGATATTAATTTATTTTTTAATTTTTAATTTTTTTATACAAATCTTTTGCTTTTTTATAATGATTTTCCAAGGCAATTTAATTATTTTAATTGTCCTGACAATAATATTGATAATAATTTTAACTATTATAATAATCATTTTACTATTAAAATTGCTCCTTTTTTCTCTTTGTTCATTTGTTTTGTTTTCTGCTCCTTTTTTTTTTGTTCTTTTGATTGGGTGATTTTTATGATTTGATTATTTATGCAATGATCATGATAATTTTAGTTGTTTTTTTTCTTTTTTATACAAAAATCTTTTACTTTTTTTTATGATTTTTCAGGGCAATTTAATTATTGAAATTGTTTTGACAATAATGTTGATAATAATTTTAACTGTTATAGTAATGATGATGACAATAATATAAGGATTGAATTTTCAATTTATGTATTCATCTTTTTGTTGATGGAAAATTAACTATTTTTTTTTGTTGTTTGATTATTGGAGGGTTTTTTTTTTATATTAATTCATTTCGTTTTTTTTATTGTTAGACAATGTTTATTTTTTATTCGTATTTATACATCTATACTTTTAGTTTTTTTATAGTTGTTTTTTGCTGTAATTTTTTTTATCGATTCAATCCTGGGATTTCAATCTAAATTGGTAATCATTTTAAAATTAATATTGCTTCCTTTTTCCCTTTATTGATTTTTTTTGGTTTTCTGTTATTTTTATTGGTTCTTTGGATTAAATGATTTTTATGATTGTACTATTTATGCAATAATAATGAGTTTTTTATTGCTTTTTTTTTTATAAATCTTTTGCTTTTTTTTTAATTTTCCAAGGCAATTTAATTATTTTAATTATTTTGACAATAATGTTAATAATAATTTTAACTGTTGTAGTAATGATAATGACAATAATATAAGGATATATTTTCAATTTATGTTTTCATCTTTTTATTGATAGAAAATTACAACTTATTTTATACTGGTTAGTTCATTGAAACCTACTAAACAAATAAATTTATATTCATTTAAAATTTATATATTTTATACAAAACTTGCACTTCATAAAAATTATATACATATTTATTATTTTGTCTAAATTTATGATATGATAAAAAAAATCATACATAATAAATATTTTTTTACGTAGAAAAAAATATGATTCCGCCCGCGACGAGGCGCGGGTGCCATGGCTAGATGTTTTCTTTTATTTTTATTTGTTCTTTGGATTAGATGATTTTTATAATTTTATTATTTGCGCAATAATAATGATAATTTTAGTGATTATTTTTTTATAAAAATCTTTTGATTTTTTTTAAAGATTTTCCTGAAATTTTAATTTATATCGGCGATCATTTTAAAAGTAATATTACTCTATTTTTCCCTTTATTCATTTTTTTTTTGTTTTCTGTTTCTTTATTTGTTCTTTAGATTATATGATTTTTATGATTTTATTATTTATGCAATAATAATGATAATTTTAGTTATTATTTTTTTATTGTTGTTTTATAAAAATCTTTTGCTTTTTTTTTTTTATAATTTTTCATGGCAATTTAATTATTTTAATTGTTTTGGCAGTAATGTTAGTAATAATTTTAGGTTTTATAGCAATGATAATGACAATAATGTTAGGATGAATTTTCAATCTATGTTTTCTTCTTTTTGTTGATAGAAAATTAACAACTTATTTTTTTATTTGATTATTGTAAGTATTTTCACAATTTATATTTTATTTTTGTTTGATTTAAATTGAATTATAAAATGAACTAATCTTAATACAATGAACTTAATAATTCAGATATCCGAGTTTTCTTGTTTTTTTAATGATGATGATAAATTTATGCTGGTTATTTCGTTTGAAACTACTAAACAGATAAATTTATATCGATTTTAAATTCATATATTTTATAAAAAACTTGCACTTGACATGAATTCTGCACAGGTTTATTATTTTAATATTTTTTGTTTAAAATTATGTTTAAATTTTTTTAATATATTAATATTAAAAATAGTTTCTAAAAAAAAATCTTAAAAAACATCACAAATAAAAAAAATTATAAATAACAAATGGCAAGGGATGTCTCAATCCAAAACCGTGCGAGAGCTAATGAAAAGTGTAGACCACCTTGGCCTCTTCTCTATCCAATCATGATTTAACATGTCTGCCCTACAGAGACTTCGATCCCTCCTTTATTGAAAGGCACTGATCCGTTATGACATGGGTTCAATGTTAGGTGGCCCTCTGTCTGTGTTTTAGCCTTTTTATGCCTTTTTCTCACCTGTTACTGCTGTTTTCCTTCCCAGCTACTTCTTTTTTAAACCTTGAATGCATTAAAACTCAAAAACAGAAGACAAAGCTTTACCTTCATCAAATCAATGGAGCGGATCATTAAACTATAAAACCCTAATGCCCGTGTTTAAGAAATTTTGCCACTCGGCTGGGTACTCAGAAAAACTAGTTATTTCCTCAACAGGCGCGCAATTGCCACTCGGCCAGTCAATGTTCTGTGCCACCATAAATGATTTCGCACCATCCCATCAAGCTTGGAATCCTTGTTCATAAAAAAGAAGAAAATGACCCCGCCAGCGAAGTTCAAGAGCTGTTGCTATAAACTTAGTGCTTACTTGATAGCTTGCTTGCGGGGCCGACTCGATTTTTTTTAAGTATAAAACTTAAAATTTTCAATGAAATCTCCTATGAAACTCTACATTATAATTAAATGTGAATGATATAAAACGGATTCTTTTTTCCTCGAAGAAGTTAGGAAAGTAATACCGAGTGATATAAATATTTGATGACATGAATGCTTGACCTTGAGATTCATGACAGATTTGTTCTGTTTACTAACACGATGTACATATATAATGTCCGATGACACATGTTCTGCGACTATGTAACATTTAATATCAATTTAAACTATATATTTATTCCTCAAATACATGTGCATGTGTCTCAGTCTCTAAACTCTTTATAAAAAAAATAAAAATAAAAAATCTCAATCTGTTGCAGAGATGATAATGAAAGGATAAGATTGCACTCAGTATGATTGAATATAGAAACCAACTAGTTAATTACCCGCATTACATTGCGGGCAGAGCAAATAATTTTTATAACTGTTGAGATTAAAATATAATATTTTTACATGTAAAGTTTGATATAATAAAACAGATCAACATACCCTATTATAACAACAATAACATCAAAGTCTTAACTTCTAAAATTATCATCATTATTACTGCCAAAACAATAAAAATTATTAAACTAACTCCAGAAAAAAAATTAACAAAAAAGCAGGTAAGAAAAAAAACTAAAATTATTATTATTATTATTATTATTATTATTATTATTATTCTTAATATTAATATTATTATTGTGTTAATAATGAAGAAACAAAATTAAATCAAAGACTAAAAAAAGCTTAAAAACATTAACAAAAGAGAAAATAAATGATAAAATAAAAAAAATATTAGAAGAAAAAAAAATCATTTCACTTGAAAATTAAAAAAAATTGACCGCACTACATTGTGGGCTAAGGAAATAATTTTTATAGTTATTGGGATTAAAGAATTAATAAGATTTGTTGGTCCAAAATTAAAATGTAATATCTATATATATAAAATTTAATATAATAAAACAAATCACCACACCCTATTATAAGAATAGCAACATCGAAGTCTTAACATCTAAAATTATCATTGCTATTACTGTCAAAACAATAAAAATTATTAAATTATCCTGATAGGAAAAAACTCAAAAACATTAACAAAAGAGTAAGTAAGAAAAATAACAATAATAATAATTATTATTATTAAAGAAAGAAAAAAGGGAGAAAAAAACAGAAATATCAATTTTTAAATGATCATAGATACAAAATAAAATTTAAGAGCTAATTGTTTTAAAAAAAAAATACCACCTCAACAAATAAGAAAATAATAAAAATTAAAAATCAAAACTAAGAGCAAACTTATTCCATAAATATAAAAAATAAAGGGATTAAAATCAAAAATCAAAAGTATAAGGACCGAAATGAAAATCAAATATATTATCAATTTCAATCAAAGGACAAAATTGAAACTTTTGTACCAAATATATTAAGCTATTTAAACCCAATCCGAAAATTAAAAGGAGGACCAAAGTGAAACATTAACATTTAATTAATTTCAATTAAAGGACTCAATCAAACTAAATCAAAACTTATATAACAGAAATCAGGGTCATACACAAAATTAAAAGTAAAGGGACTGAAGTGAAAAGGCAACAAAACTGGGGGCCTCTCCTGTACTTTTGTGTGCAGGATCAGAAATGGAAAAAACAGCTTTAATCGGCCACTGCCATGTCCACAGCCACCGGTTGACAAAACACGCCCGCACCGGGAGGAAGACCACGCGGAGACGCATCGACAGAGATGCCGGTAGCCCATTTTCTTCAACCCTACCATCCTTCACGCGCCACCTTAATAGGGCGTGAGGCGGAATACTGTCGGTTGTGTGTTCCACACGTGCTGACAGTATTCCGAAAAAATAATAAAAAATGATAGTCAATTACCGGTCTACCCCTAGGCCTAAGTCATCAATTTTGTCTTATTAGAAGTTATATCCGTATTTAGCTATTTTTAAAAAATAAAAAAGTGCGGGGGACTAGACCGAAAATGTACAATTACCGCGGAGCCCCTCCTTCCATAAACTGTTTTTTTTCGAGGGACAAAACCGCTATTTTACTATGCAAAATTGAAAAAACCAGTAAACCAGAGAACCGAACGACCTGACTCGACCTAAACCGAACCCACCTGAAAATTGAGCATTGATATTGTAATCCACAGTAAAAACACTCACATGCTACAGTTACCTACCCATGACATAAGATCCTCTTTTAGAATATTGTATAATACAAAAATGAAATATTATGAACCGTGCTGCGGATATATCAGGGAAAACGCACCGTTTATCAACCGTTTCCGCGTAAATGTAACAAAAGGTAGCGTGCAAATTTTCAAGGGTTGGTCTTTGAGATCACCGTGACAACTCTTGAAAATCTTAAATAGCGGTGAACAACCTTTTTAAGAAAAAAAATTTGATTTGCTTGGATTGTTCGAACCAATTTATTTATTGAACTGAGCAATGTTTTTTTTTTTTATTACTTTTTTTCTTAGAGATGAAGTAATTCAAGTCAAATGACGAATTTCCTGGGTTATATTTTATTTATTTACTTGTAGATATTTGAAATTGATGAGTTTGTAATTTTAGGATAGTCAGAACTTTTTTAAGCTCTAATTTTACTTAGTTTTTTGCAAGGAATTTCGGGTATATAAAAAATAATCAAATAAGGGGTGCAAAAATGGAGTAATTCGGGTTAGGTGAATTACAACTAGGATAGAATATATAATTTGAACACTTTGGTTTCAAGGAGCTGGGGGTGATTCTTAATTATGTAATGGCTTCGCATGCATGGAATCGGAAAAATAAACCATCTCATGAGATCATCAATTTCGACTTATCTACCAAAAAAAGAGCAGGAAATATTAATAGTAATGAACCGTTGCCTGCTGTATTAGTTTCTTAACCACCACCCGGTTGGTTCCATTAAGTGGTTTCCTTGGAATCAAAATTAGATATGAATATAATTTAAATGAATGATCACTCACTCCCACAACCATCCTCTTTGTTTAAATAAGAATCTTGACAAGTGATAGGGAAATGAAGAGTTTGATATAGAAGTCCTGTATTTATAAAAAGGGTATGGGATTAGATAAAGATTAATGAATTTGGTAGTGGATTAGATAAAGATTAAAATTAAAAAATCAACGGACTCGATTCCAGGGGGGCTATATTATAATAGTCGATCTCGAGATCAGGGCGAATCAAAGAAGAACCTTTTAATACTTTCTACTACTCCATGAAAAGTAAAAAATCCACCGGCTAATGTGGGTTGGAAATTCTTCCTTTTAATTAGTCTAAAAGACATTATTAATTGAGAAATCAAATGAGTCAATGAAAAAATCGATGAGAAAATGATTTGGATGTAAAATTAATAATATATTTCATGCTTGCCCAGAGAAAAATCCTAATGTGTAACGTGCCACATGATTGCTGTCCTGTCTTGGACATCAGCCGTCCACGTATTGTCCTGCATTGGATATCAGCCGTCCACGTGGTGCTCAATGCAGCTGAAGGTCTAGTCGTTGGGAGAAGGGACTTGTCTGCAACTAAAGTAATTGTGTTGGGTGTAGTGTCATGGTTAGTTTAGTTGTGTAGTAACTAGTCCAGTTACAAGTCTAGTAATAAATTAAATGGGATTCGGGGTGAGTTATCTGGGTCTGGTTATTTAATTTGAGTTATTATTGTTGAGTCATGGTTACGTGTCCTGTGACCAGTTAAGAATAAGTCAATAAGATCATGGCTGGAAATCAGCTAAGAATTAGAAGTGGAATATTGGGGGTCCTAGGAACCCGATAGTTTGTTATTCTTTTTTAGTATTTATTGTCTGGAGTCTTATTAAAAGGTACTCAAGAAATTTATCAATAAAATTCAAAGGAGGTTCTGGATTCCTCGAAAATCCATATTTTTATTGTCTCAAATTGTTTGGAACGTTACATTGGTATCAGAGCCGGTCTTCCATGGCTGAGGGTGCAGGAACCAGTTATTCGCAACTGGCGGAATCACTATCATCTGTAAAACAACAGCAAGATCAATCACAACAGATTTTCAATGCTTTACAAGAAATGGTGCAAGGTTTGGCACAGAAACTAGACGTGGTGGCATCACATGTAGAAGCAATGGTGCAGCAAAAAAACATCCAAAACACAGGTGAACCCGGAGGGTTCTCACAAATAACAAACCCCCTATATGAGTATAATGCAGGCATAAAGACGAGGGCAATCAGGTTAGTTTTTCCGAGGTTCAATGGAGACAACCCTAGTGGGTGGATTTACCGTGCCAATCAATTTTTTACCTACCACCAGACCAATCCGTTCCACAGAGTTCTAATGGCATCCTTCCACATGGAGGGAAAGGCTTTAGTTTGGTTTCAAGACATTGAAGCTGCTGGGGGTCTTAACAGTTGGGAGGGGTTTATTCGGGCTCTACAGACTCGATTCAGGTCATCACCTTACGAGGACCCCATGGAGGCCAACACGTCAACTCATACAGCCACTAAGCTAAACCCAATTGAATCAGTCTCAGGTTATCTTTTTTTTCCAAAATTAATGCAGTTCATTCCAGGCACAACAAAGTTACAAGAAGAGGAAAATACCTTGAAAACATGGGATGAAATCCTCAGCGTCCCCCAACCTAACCTGCGGCACACACAAGAAGGAATGAGAAAAGGTGCAGACCGAAGACGTACAGATAAAATTAATGAGAAAGAAGACTGGGTTTATCTCCGTTTGCAAACTTACAAGCAGCAAACGGTGGCCCAAAGGCAGAGCATGAAGCTGTCCCAACGAGTCTATGGATCATTTCGGGTGTTGGAGAAGGTGAGGAAGGTGGCGTATCGTCTGGATCTGCCCCTGAGTTCAAAAATCCCTCCAGTCTTCCACGTGTCCTGCCTGAAGGAGAAATTAGGGCAACGCCACCGACTAGTGGTCACCCTCCCTCCCAAAGACAAAAAAAGGGTCAGTCGGCCTGAACCGGAGAAAAATTTTAGAAAAAAAAAAAAAGGAAAAAAAAAAAACGGGGACAGAAAAGTGAGAAGAAAAATGCTGGATATAAACGAAAGAGAAAAAAAAAAATGTTGGAGATGAGCGAAAGAGGGACACGGGCCACGGTCAAGAAAGGGAAGCCTGATCTCAGGAAGAAGGTTAGGCCAGCTGTCATCGTTAGGCAGCGTAAGCCTTGGCGCCGAAAGGATGGTGTTTTCAGGTATTTTAAAGATAATGCTGGTGTCATAGTGAACCCTAAAGGAGAAATGAAAGGTTCAGCAACTACCGGGCCTATTGGAAAGGAGTGTGCTGATCTTTGGCGTTGCGGGAGCGTGCTGTGCTGATCTTTGGCGTTGTGCTGATCTTTGAAGAAGAAGAGGGAGCGTGCTGTAGCTGAGTTTTTGGTTAAACGGCGAGGCTGGGATGCAGAAGAGGCGTTGTGGGAGGAAGACAACAATTGGTTTATAATTTCGGGAACCTTGTGGACAAGGTCTTCTGAAGAGGGAGGCAATGTAACGTGCCACATGATTGCTGTCCTGTCTTGGACATCAGCCGTCCACGTATTGTCCTGCATTGGATATCAGCCGTCCACGTGGTGCTCAATGCAGCTGAAGGTCTAGTCGTTGGGAGAAGGGACTTGTCTGCAACTAAAGTAATTGTGTTGGGTGTAGTGTCATGGTTAGTTTAGTTGTGTAGTAACTAGTCCAGTTACAAGTCTAGTAATAAATTAAATGGGATTCGGGGTGAGTTATCTGGGTCTGGTTATTTAATTTGAGTTATTATTGTTGAGTCATGGTTACGTGTCCTGTGACCAGTTAAGAATAAGTCAATAAGATCATGGCTGGAAATCAGCTAAGAATTAGAAGTGGAATATTGGGGGTCCTAGGAACCCGATAGTTTGTTATTCTTTTTTAGTATTTATTGTCTGGAGTCTTATTAAAAGGTACTCAAGAAATTTATCAATAAAATTCAAAGGAGGTTCTGGATTCCTCGAAAATCCATATTTTTATTGTCTCAAATTGTTTGGAACGTTACATAATGTTCCCGCAACAAACACCACTGTCTAGGGATACTTCAAATGGTCACTGGTTATTGCAATTGTGTACATTATAGTACCTATCGTTCACAGATTCCATTTGGTAGTGTCAAAAGAAGGACAACTTCACTGTAAACAGAGACGTATCCCCTACTTTAGATTTCGAGGGGATGATTTCTAGTATAATTTAACGTAGTGACCTGGTGGGCTGTCACACCTTTTAGAAAGCCAGGCCTGTGTAATGATTTCCAGCTTCTTTTCTTGGTTAGCATCACAGCCTGATTATTAAGAAAGAGTTGCTTGCTAAAGTTCACAATCAGACTTAAAATAAAGAGAAACAACTTACGATTGAGATGAAAGTGTTTTACAATATCGGCTTGGTCCCTAGCACTCGTTTTTAATAGATCATAAGCAATTACTATGCCCCGATTTCCTCTCGAAGAGGGGAAGAATGTTGGGGGTTAGAAAACCCTTACTCTTTCAAGAGAATAGTATTGGCACTTCATAGAGCCTGTTTTACATCATTATTTGTGGTTGAAGTTGAAAAAAAACAGTTTTATATAAAGCGTTTTTAGTTGCGGTTCATAACTGAAATTTAAGTGTTTGATTAAAACTGTGATTGAATTTGAAAAACAATTTTATATGTTTGGTTACCTTATTTTTTATATTACTCTCAACTTATGAAATTATATTTGTTTTTTATTTTTATATTAGTTTGTAGAAATTATATCAAAACCTATCCCCGTTGTTACTTTAAAGTGAGATAGTTTTTATTCCCTTCCTTCCAGTTAGGCGTAGCAATGTTTTTAAGTGGAAAATAGCAGATGACTAGGTGTTTGCAGACTGAGATACCCTGAAAAGTTCGCTTGCAGGCATCTGATGCGTTACCTCCTCCATCCTTCCTTCATTAAATCCATTCTGCCATAAGAGCAATTGTCAACTAATGACCATGATGATGACTTTTTTCCTCTATTTTTTCCAGGGTTAGACACAACTATTTCATTGCAGAAACATGGTTCATAGGCCATAGAAAATTATACACAGAGCTATCTTTAGCTTTGAGAACAATGGAGGACAATTGAAGCAGCAACATTTATCATGAGATTTGTCCAAATCATGAGGCCTCCAAACAAACAAAGTAAATAATTTTCAGATGTTCTCACTTTTATCCTCCACTAGCAAGGCCTCGTATATGAAATTTGACAATTCCCAACTAAATTCATCCCTAAAAAAACCCAATCCTATAACTTTCATAAACTTGCCACCATTTAATCAAGGAAAAGTAGCTGCTGTGAGCAAGTTTCATAAAGCTAAGAAAACTGGGTTTATGCTTTAAAATCAGCGACACCCATTTTCATACGTTCGCAGGGGAAAAACAAACAAATCAGATGAACTCCAATGGGACGAGGGAGGTCTGTGAGGGAGGGAGAAGACAGTGGTGAGGGAGGGAGAAGATAGGGATGGCGTGAGGGAGGGAGAAGACCGAGGTGAGGGAGGGGAAGACAGAGATGAGGTGAGGGAGGGAGAAGACAAAGGTGAGGGATGCCTTTCTGCGTGTGTGGTCGATTGACGCCGCAGGTGCAAAAGCATCTATCTCTCATATGCTTTTGCACTTGCGGCGTAAATCTTTATTTTTGGCATGAGAGCCACAGTAAAAAACTGGGTTCCGTTTGATTATCTTTTTATTTAGCTCTGCGGTTCAACACAACACAGGTTGAACCGCAGAGCCAAACTGCTACATAGTAGATTAATTAAAGAGCGAGTTCGCATCGGCACTCAACACTCTCACGGTGCTTTCTTTCAAACAAGACATGCGCAAAGACCCTCGCTGAAATATGTGGCTTGCTTGATGGTCTTCTTCAAGTGGTATTCATCTTGCTTTACTCACTCTTTTAAGATCTTAGGGTTTGTGGAATAGTTTTTGCTAAAATGTAAAATATGGCCGTTAATTTCCTGATATGGAAGTTGTATAAAGCAGGGATAAAGGAGACTTTGTATTTAGTTATTTTGGTATTGTAGTTTGTATATAAATTAACTTGCAATGTAAGAGTAAAAACACACTCAAATATACAGAAATTATTCATATTTTGAATTCTAACAGTTTTATTAATGTTTTAGTAAAAGTTTTGACTTGATTGAAAGAAGTTATGTCAAAGAATTATCTTATCTAAAAACTCAAGCTATTAGTGTGAGGCTACAGGATATGGTTTATATTATTTTCTAATATATCTCAAGTAAAAGTTCTTTGAACTTGAAACTTGCAAACAAGTTCAAATTACCTTGTGTTTTTTTTATCAAATAAAATAAGAATGATTAGATTCTAACTCGTGATTATTAAGTCAATAAAACTTTAATATCATGTCAAATAATCATCTCACCTAGAAACTCAAGATATTACAATGAGACTCCAAGATATGACTCATATTATTTTTTAGCAAGTGTAAATTTGGTGCAAATAATGATTGTTAAAACAAAACAGATAGATGATCGGCATGATATTGCGCTTCCCAAGGAACTCCTGAAGACCCTTGGGGTTAGAGAGCATTGGGTGGCCATTCGTTAACTACAGAATTTGGTACCCAGTATGGACTGTTAAGGTTCATACATTAAATTTTAGGTATTTTAGCTTCTCTTTGCTTGCTTGGTTTTGTCATTGGCTGTTTAATTGTAATTTCTTATATGAAGCTCTTACCTTATGGTATTTTTGTATTATTTTTTTTGCACGATGTATGTGTTGAGGACTTGCAATATTCTAGCTCTCTTTTCCTTTCTCGCGGCATATAATACCGATGCAGAAATTAGATGTTTATTTTTCAGTCTTAAATGCTGCTACAAGTTTTTCACATGGACAGAGGATGAGAACTTGTTACGAATGCCGTCGAGACAATTGTAAATTTGGCCCCGGTGCTTGATCTCCAAATATTTAGCTTGTAAAAGCTATCTTACATCAAAATAATGTGAGAAATCTTATGTATTATTGCTTCAGTGATCAAGTTTTTATTCTAAATTATGCTTCATAAGTCTGTTAATTGCATTATGAAGCAGAGAACAACGCGCAGTGCAAGCAGTTATGGGGATGCTGGGATCTGTAGTTGAAGCCTGGCACTGCGCAACTGCTGGATAAATTGCCAGGGCGTTTGATAATAGATCCTGACAATGAACCTTTCCTTCTTCCCACAGGGTGGTATTTCTCTGCTGATGGCCAATGATCGTTGCAGATGCAGAAGCGTTTAGTAGATCCTATGAGCTCACCTGCAATTGATGCCCAAGCAGATGCTGTTGTCTCTCTTTATAAACTTGCAGGAGTTGATAGGACTGCAGATTGACGCTTGCTAGTGAGTGATGGTATTTTTTTTTAAGTTTGAATAACATGAAGAAAAGAATGCCATGGCAAAAAAATGAATTCACTAGTTCACCGGGTAGCAGACATGACATTTTTGGTGAAAAGTTTATTAATTTCAGGGCAGCTGATAGATTGCTTATAGTGCTGCATCAGGAGTTTGTTGGAAAGCGGCCATGATACCGGATAGTCTGGTGTCTGAGCCACAGAGCAAGGCCTTGCTATTAATAACCTTACGAGAATGCATTTGCGGGGATTCTCTTCTCAAACACAAGATATAATTGACAGAGTGTTGTATGAATTAACATCCAGACCAAGCAACCAATTCACAGCAGCTGCTGGTGTTTGGGGTATATATGTGATTGGAAACCGTTTTCAGCTCTGAAACTTGATTAAGGTTTAGATTTTGTAAAACCCGACTTGCATTAGGTGCCACTTATAATCAGAAATCGAAGCCATTTTTACCTGACCTCATTGTATGTATGGCCATGCTTGTGCATGTCTGTGTTTCCCATGAAGAGGTGGTTTGTAAACTTGGCCCTCTCAAGTACATGCGGCACCATTTATTATGAAAATGAGAATACATAAAGCTCAAACCAAAGACAGCTTGTATACTTAAATTTGCGGATATTATCATTAATTGCAGCCAGTACGAGGACAGCAACACAACCTTGTTACATTCGTTTTTTGGGGGAGAAAAAACTATCTTAATTAAGCTGTGGAAATCTACAATTTACCAACATGTAGTTCATGTTGGATCGTAGCGGAGCATCGATTTAGTATTGATCAGGAGACCATGACCCCTCTTAAATCTTGCAAAATCATTACAATATATTTAGTCGGTAATAATGAATAATTGATTGTGTGATTTTTGAAATTATACTGCAATGCGCAATTACTATTATGATGACTAAAAAATAATACAACTTCAAATTAATAAGTCAAAAATTAAGAATTCTAATTCTTGAGTGAAGCAAAGTTTTAACTTAATTTTGCAATGGTTTTTTTTTTTATTTAAACGTTAATAAAATTTATGTATAAAGTTTTTTTAAATTAATATATATATATATATATATATATATGTGTGTGTGTGTGTGTGTGTGTGTGTGTGTGTGAAGAAAAAAAACAACTTATAACAATTTGTAAAAAAACCAAAAGTAATTTCAATTTTTTTAGGGTTAACAATCCTCAATCACATCCAAGGAAAAAAGAAAAGAAAAGGTAAAGGCATTCACGTGTATAGGTCTTTTTAAAAGTAATTCGAAAATCTTCCGTGGATTAAAATTTTTCCAATCAAAGAACCAATTTATAAAAAATAAACTTAGGGACTAAAATAAAATTTGAAATATCTAAGAACTAAAAGGGTACATTGTAAAAAGATTCATTTGTAATCAACCAAAGGAATGTAATAGTCAACCCATATATTATATTATATTACTTTCATTTTTTTTTTTGATACAAGGAAATCTTATTTTCTGGAAAGTATACTTTGTAGATTCAGGTAAACAAATAAAATCCTAAAATATAAAGTGCACTTGTAAAAAGCTTCATCCAACCAAAGGAATTTAATGCATAAACCCATATATTATATTATATTACTTTTATTTTTTTTGGATGTAAAGAAACTCCACCTTCCGAGAAGTGCATTTGTGGGTCCAGATAAATTAGTAAAACTTCAATTGTTCCATGCTCTTATAAGAGATACACGTCATGACTTGAATCAAAGACTTTCTTGTAAGCCCTCTATCATCTTATTACATCCTTGGAGATGTATATTATATTGCGTTATACAATTAACTACATTACTATATTATATTTGTACCCAACATATTGTAATATCATGTACGTCCCTATATTAAAATATATTGGTTTACTTAAATTAAGTGGGGAAACTCAGCTCATAAAATTCAGTTCAAGAGAGAGTAGGAAAATTATAAGATTCTACACATATCCCTCTTAATTTTATTTGAATAAGAAGGAAACATGCCAAAGGGAAGACAGCTCTGGGGCTCGTAGTTGAGCTAAATTAGGCTACGGGAGGAAAATTTTGAGCTTCGAGTTAGAAGTGACATCGTTAAAAAGAGTGCTTAATAATCGAAAAGCTTGATCAGTAATTGGTTCTTCTGATTCTTAAAAGGGGAAATCTCAATCTAGCCCTAAAATATTATCTCATTTTCAATCGAGTCTCATTTAGTTTTTAATTATTCTAATTGTATTGATTCATCGTCAATTGTGTTTAAAGCATTTAATTTTATCAGATTTGCTCTAAACATAACAAACATTTGACAGTGTCACCCCTAAATAAATATTTTATTCAATTTACATGTGCTAATCAATTGTTTCTATCCAATGTGTCAAATAAATTTGAACATTGTTTTTAAGGATAATTTCAGCATTAAATCACAGAAAATTTCTCTTTTCATTTCTCTCCAAGCTCCGAAAACCTACTATGATTCGGTGCTCTATATAGCGAATTAGATTTTGCAATCCTAAAGAAAAACCCCAAAAGAAGAAAGAATCCACATGGGCCCCAAAGCATTCGGCTCTACATCGTCCATGTTCGGCTCACTCTCACGGAACCATGAATTAAAAGTGTAGGAGACATGTGGATGGTATAGCATAAGTAGGGTTGGGTTTAACCGATCCTAGCAATGTCTGTTTGGAGAAGTGAATGTTGGCATGCGGACATTGAATATACTTGTTTGCTCATGAGTGCAAGAAATTAAAATTTATGTTTTTAGTTAATAGGAAATGAAGTAGTGCAGGTTATTACAAACCCAGGTGGGGATTTGATTGTTAACCTTGGAATTGACATAATTCCTCCTTTTGTCGCTAGCATGTCTTGAAATCATAGACATGGTCACTAATAGTATTTTATATTTCTACCCAGCGGCGTATCCATTATAAGTAATCTTAAAGTGGACTTGGTAGCCAAGAGAGTTTGCTTGTTTTCTTGATTTTTTAGGTTTAAATTTTAGGATTCTTAATTAAGAAAAATCATTAAGTCTCTTCAACAACATGCTACCCACTTCGTTTTTATTTTCTTTCTATTTATAGTTCAAGCAAATTCATGCCACCCATGCTATACGCCACCGTTTCAGTATTATCACAGAGACTTAATTTAGTATCATTCTAATCACAGATCAATTAAACTTACACCAAACTATTTCATCTATCTCGGTCATATTATCATTTAAGAACACACACGTATAATATCCCCAGCAAACTGGAAACACATGCACATGGTGCAAGACGGTAGTTTTAATTAATTTTAATCGTCTGGTCCGAGAACAAAAATCCGGGAAACTTGCACTCCATCCTTCCTTGTTCACAAGTGGGTTTCGTTTCTAGAATTGATCTCTGACGTGCTGCATATAACATGCCGGCCACTAGTTAATCTGATGCTCCATACCACCAACTTCACAAACTTAGCGGTATTTTATGAGCTCCCTTTTTCCTTCTTTGCTTAGCGTGTGAGACAGGAAGACTTCACATATTTATCATGCTCGTTTATACTTCATCATGTCTTTCCCTGCAAGTCTTTGCTTATATATTTAGAAGACTGGTTTAAGCTTAACAACTCTATATAGTCAATGTGATATACGTCTGAAGACGCTACCTGCCGAGTTAAGTTGAAAATTAGTCAATTCTTAAATATCTTCTTCCAGGGTTTTTGTTTTTTTTCCATTAATTTCACCTTGTAGTTGTTCTGCCTTTGTCATCATGCAAATTTCTTAGATATACTTTTGCGCATATACGAATTGGAGTGCATTAGTTACACCACCTTTTCGGCCACCCGTCTTCTATTTTTACACAATGAGAAATATTATTCGCCTAATTCTTAAATTCTCATCCTTGTCTCTTCTCAAAAAGTTTAACTTTAGGTCTCCTATCGAAAACCCAGAGAGATATTATGTTTGCCAGTGCTTAACAAGGCTAGAAATTGTCGTTAATAATATTGATTTTGCTTCTCTCGTTCTTGTTGAAGTGGAGAATTATAGGAGATTATCCTGCAAAATTGGTGATTTGAAGGGTAAAGCTTGCATTCGACGACTAAAATTTAATTTAATTTCCTTCATTTTGATTTTAAATTAAAATGAGTGGATTAAAATAATTCATAAATTTTAGCTTAACTCAAACAAGTTTTGATCGAATCAGAAAAGTTGGTTGATATAAACCCAAATTTAATCTAGTTAATTCGAGGAATATATTTTTTTTTAAATACCATTTTAATTAAAATATTAATACGAGTTACTTGATGATGCACAAATTGCGCAAAAATTGATCCCTCCTTTGAAACTGGCAATTGTGATACAAAATTAATTAAAAAGTAGTTACACAATGGTCGGGCCAATTAAATTAAAAATTGAGACAAGGGCTTGGTTTTTTTGAATTTTGGATTCTAATTTCTCCTCCCTTAGGTCGTAGATTTCGTCTCTATTTATAGTTGTTTGAAGAGGGTAATCTTGTCTTTAAGAAGGTAAAATTTCAGTCATTAGTTCAATGAAGAACCGTCCCAACTATTGGCTCAAAATAGGTGTCATAAACTGTCAAATTTGATAGCTTGTTTTTTCCCACCATAACAAGTCATAATGAACCTTTTTTAGGTTACAAGCTAATAAGTCTAAGTTAGTAACTAATTAACATAAGTCTAATAATTAAAATAAAATATTAAAAATATTTAATGTGCCAAATAAAAATTAAATTAGAAATAATCATCTAAAATTAATTAAATAAATAAAATATGATAATAAAAACAAAGTAGTTATTCTAAAAAATTTACACATAGTCTTAATCTCTAATCTTCATAAATTCCTGATAGATTTCAGTCATGATTTCAAGCACACAATTCTCTCTCATATGAATAACCTACCGAGCTTATCATATATATTTGAAAATAGTGAGATATTTAGTTTCCTTCACGTCTAAAATCACAATAGAAATTCAATTCAAACTCTAGATGTGTCCAAAACTTAAATCGGATTGATTAACCGATTTTGCATGAATCAAATCCAATTTTACAAGTTTTTAAATTTTAATCTGATTTAGCACAAAAATACATGTTAACTTATAAAATTAAAAAAAAAATCTAAGAGTCAATGGATGATTTTGATAACTTTTAAACGTGTTTTAATGGTCAAGATGCTTTACGGTGACAGAGATAGAAACCATGCTGCTTAGCCATCACAAAATATTTATTTTTAATTTACAAAACCGATATATATTGGAATAAAAATAGCGGGCAAAACCCCACTAATGAAACACCAACCTGAACACGCACGCAATAATAAACACCGGACCCAGGGGCGACGGCAGGATTGTTTTTAGGGCTACAAAGAAATGTGAAAACAAATACAACCATAACACCGATTTCAATTATGTTATTTCTACACCAAAAGAGATGCGAAAATAACATTTTTATTTAATGTTAAATCCTGCAATCGGATAATAACATGTTGCTGATTGAAAAAAAGACATAATAATAAGGATGGATCATATGGCATTTTCCTAAATGATCGATGATTAATAAACAAGAGGTGCCACTTTAGGCACTCGAACAGGAAACTCATCAATCTCATCCATCCAAGGATTCTTCTCTTTGGCCGGGTCGATAGCTCTCATAGCACGCCACACGGCACTGTTGCACTTAAATCCTGAACCAAAACCTATTTGCCAAATTCTGTCCCCCTTCTTGATCCTTCCCTTCGCCTCCGAGTAAGCCAATTCATACCACAAAGAGCTGCTGGAAGTATTTCCAAACCTATAAAGAGTCATTCTTGATGGTTCCATGTGCCATTCAGTGAGCTCAAGATTTTTCTCGAGCTCATCCAACACACCTCTTCCTCCCGCGTGAATGCAGAAGTGCTCGAATGCCAACTTGAAATCAGGAATATATGGTTTTATCTTCATTTTGAAGATTTTCTTGGCAACTAAGGTTACAAAAAACAGAAGTTGTTCGGAGACTGGAAGAACTAATGGACCCAGAGTGGTTATATTCGTTTTAAGGGCTTCTCCAGCTATAACCATTAGGTCTTTTGAGAGAGAGACCCCAACTCTTTGGGTGTCGGGATCCTCTCGTTGCAAGACACAGTTGAAGGACTTATCATCTGCACCTTTGTGTGTACGTACAGTTCGCATAAGTTGATACTTTGAGCGGCGACGATCAAATATCCGATTGGATAGGAGGACCGCGGCTGCTCCCATACGAAAGAGGCAGTTGGTGACAAGCATCGATCGGTCATTGCCAAAATACCAGTTGCGAGTAATGTTCTCGGTACTCACCACTAGGGCATAGGAGTTGGGATGCACCTGGTACAATGAAATGTCAATCCTTGTAATTATTGTAATCTATATCCTTATATATATAGAAAGGAGATATTCAAAACTGGGACCTTTTGACACGTAGATTAAGGATAGAAGTCCCATTGAACTGTTCAAACTTATGCTTAATTTTAAAAATATAATCGTGCGTATATATGTATATATATGCGCGCGCGAGTGCCACCTTTAATTAAGACCTTAAAAGCTTGCCATTCGAAGTAACAAACCTGTAAAAGGTCTTTGGCAAGATCAACAGAAATAAGTCCTGCACTGCAGCCCATACCACCAAGATTATAGCTCAAAATGTTCCCTCTAAGCTTGTAGTGATTCACAATTCTAGCTGAGAGAGACGGCGTGGGATTGAACAAACTGCTATTCACAACAAGTATTCCTATGTCTCTAGGCTTCACCCCTGTTTTGGCCAAGAGATCATCAATTGCTCCAAACATCACCATCTCTGATTCCCTCCAGGACGCAGCCATGGACTGGTCTGGTGGGACCTGCATCAAGCCTTTCGGAGCATAAGTCATTTCTCCAAAGCCTGATTTCTCGAGGATTTTCGTTTGAAAAGCTAAGCTTTGCTCTGTGAAAACCACGGACGCTGCAGATAACTGCATGAAGAGCTCTCTAGATGTTATATGCGCTGGTCCGGGCTTGTAACATGAAAAATCCACCAAGTAAACTTTTCTTGGACGGCTCATGAAGTAGAGTGTAGCAGTAAAAACAATTGAGGTTGAGGAAAGAAGTACTGTCACAAGATTGAATTTGAGTCGATTCCAAAGCTCATCAACTGTGAATGTTGAAAGATGAGCAAAAATCATGCAAAGTACTGGCATGAGCGTGAGGTACATGGCATTGGAAACCAAGTAGTGGTAACCAAGTTTCACATATTTGAGCTTAACAGATAAAAAAGTGTTTGGTAAGCTGTTTTTGTCCCTCTGGAGTAGAGGTTGAGACAACAAAGATTTGTTTTCCAGGTTTTGTTTCTTCTCGTCTGCCATATTCTATACAGTACCAATGAATTTCAATTGGCAACACCTCAATTCAGTGATCCAAGTACATACCATCGGTGTCTTTATATACTAGTGGTTGCTTGCACTGCATTTATTTATTTATATTTTAGTGTAGTTATAAACCTTGCTCAATCCGATAGATCGGTGAAAATTCTATGCTCGAGGCTTGAATCGGGTTGCTAGTTGAATTAACCAAGACTTTGACTCGGTAAAACCCATTTAACTATGATAGGTTTTTAATAATTTAAATGACCCAGTTCAAACTCAGCCGAGTTTATAGCCGGGAAAAAAGAATTTAGAAGCAATCAACACGTCCACGAGATTATTTTGATGAAGACGCAATCAGTAGCAACAACACAATTATCTTCATATTTTCAAGTGTGAGAAGAAACTTGAACTAACCCTTTGAGTGAAAGGGACAGAGAGTGGCAGGCTTATTTTTTGGGTAATGAGAGTTGCACGAGAAGCTGAAGTTTGGTTCTTCGACATGCCTAGCAGTGCCACTGCATTGAATTCATTCACACTTTGTAGTCTTCGACATGGGCCACGGGCTTGCTTTACCCATCGACCGTTCATTATTCTATCCGCATGGCCCGGTCCTGGTTCCCAAGTCATATGATGCATGCAATGCAATTCTTCTCTCGAAGAGTTAAATGTTTTACAAGAAGTGTTATTTTTCCAGTTTTGAAATTATCTTTCAGAAGTACCTCACCAAAAATTATTTATATAGTGGGAGTGATTGGGCACTTAAATTGTTAAAAGGATTCGATTTCTTATGCATAATTTACAAAATAAAATCCGAGTATGGGAGTTCGGTTACAAGTAAATCAATCCCAGAAGCATGCTATATCATATTTAATTTCAAGTGCTTTTTTGTTGTTTTGTTATTGGTTCGAAGGTACATATTTGAGGTTTCGATGATATATTATGGACCAAATGCTAAGTTTGAATGACAATATTATAATTAATTAAAATAAATTACTTTATATTATTCAGAAAAGCAATCATAAAATCATGTTATAAAAATATGGTAATGTATTTTATACTTGATTTTTATCAAATAGAATAAGGGTGGTGAGATTTGAACTCGTGACCGCTAGGTCAACAAGACTCTGATACCATGTTAAAAAATCCATCTCACCTAAAAGCTTAAACTTATAATTGAGACTCCAGAATATGATTTATATTATTCTCGAATAATGCCTAAAACCTGAACAACGACTACTCATGGCTTCTGTAAAGAAAATTCATTGCTTTTGGGTCCACATTCCCTCTATGCAACTTGGAAAGTTATCAAACAAAATGAATAGCAGGTAGTGCTAATTACTTGATAGAATTATTATTATTGCTTGTTTGATACTTCCCTATCAACTGTACACGTACAGACTCTCGCGTATTGCACGTTAAACAAAGGCATTTCTGTGGTAAGAATCCTGACCTTGCAGGCTGCAGGTGCAAGATTTGAATCACTTTAATATTATTTCCCTATCAACTGTACAAAGTCTCGAGCACAGAAGGAAGGGCTCTAATGTGAATGCAGAAATGTGATGCCAGGCATGCGTTGTTACATAGAGTGCAGATGAAGGAGGAAGATAACAACAAGACTTTAATTCCTCGACTAGACTAGACATGGTATATAACCACATGAATTAATGCATAAATAAATGCAGGAGACCCTTCGTAAGGATAACTCATCTGATTGGCGAGCTCGATTATTTAATAAACTGTTATTATATCTTGAAATCCATGCAGACATGTATTTTTAAGTTTTTGAGGAGGGGCTATTGAGGAGGAAGTATAGAACGGGAGGCTGAGAGGGAGAGCGGTGTGGAGAGGACTGCTCACCGGCAGTTGGCCGGAGTTCGGGCAAAAGGGAAGGGAAAAATGGGGAGGGCTGGCTGCTGAAGGAAGAAGAGAGAAAAAGAGGGGTTTTCTAGGTTTTAGAGTTTTTTAGGGCTGAGCCGGCAATTTGCTCCCCTCCTAAACATGTGTGTGGAGTGTGGACCCATGCATAGTAAAATATATATTTTTTTATCACTTGTTTTTCTCTCTCTTTAACTTATTCATGTCAAATCGAAGCAAAAAATCAAAGATTTTCAAAATAACACGTTGAAAATACATTAAAAATTTGAATTTTTTTGAGACAACGCTAAAAAATACTGAAAACAACGTGATTCATCAAAACATATTTTTTTTGGTTTTTTGTTGTTTATTTGTATTTTTTTTATTAACATCTCCTTTCTCCAAAAAAGATAACATTAAATACACATTTGTAAAGAAAATACAGAATATTAATTTTTTGTAATTCATAAGATTCCACTAAAATTTCTATCAAAATTTTGACAGAATCTTCCCTGTATTGACAAATCCCTAAGTTATTGATATATAACATAACTTTCAAAGAAAAGTCAGATAACTCTTAATTCATCTTCGATGCAGATATTCTGGTTCTACATCTCCATAATCATCATTCTCATCACATCTACAATAAATAAAATAAACAAAATATACATTTAACATCAATTGTCAATTAGCACATTAAACAAGATATCACTAATTCAAGAATTAAATCCTTACATTTCAATCTTTTTAAAGAGTGTCATTCATACATGTTAAGTTTATCAACACTTAAATGACACAAAATACTCAAAATGGACCTCCGAGAGCTAGATACAAAAACATACACATAATAGATTATAATCCTAACGTGCAGATATTGTACCTGATAGGGAATACAAAATAATTGCATATAAAAATTAAATAAACATAGTAGTAAGTTATTTAACCAACTACACACCATCGTACCTAAACATAACTAGAAGTATAGCATTTTGATTCGCAAATTTAAATTGGTGTTTTTCACCACTATTTTTCCTCCTTTTTTTAGTATGGTTTTTTCAATTCTAAATTATCAATTAGGATACTATGCTTTTTAGCCGCATCTTCCCTCTTTATTTGAGTGCGTTTTCTAACCCTTAACCATGAACTAAAAAAGTGTATTTTTCAGCCCTATTTTTTTTTATTTTGAGTGTGTTTTCCAACTCTCAATCATTAATTAAGATAGTGTGCTATTCATGCCTATTTTTCCTCCTTCTTTGAGTGTGTTTTCCAACCCTTAACCATAAGATAAAATAATGTGTTTTCCAACTCTATTTTTCTTCCTCTTTTGAGTGTGTTTTCCAACCCTCAACCATCAATTAAGATAGTACGCTCTTCACCCCTATTTTCCTCCTCGTTTGAGTGTGTTTTCCAACATTTAACCATGAACCAAAATAGTGTGTTTTCCAACCCTGTTTTTTCCCTTTTTTGAGTGTGTTTTCCAACATTTAACCATCACTTAAAATAGTGTATTGTCTAACCCTATTTCCCTTTCTTTGAGTGTGTTTTCCAACCCTCAACCATGCTTTTTATCCCTATCTTGCTCGTTTTGAGTGCATTTTTCAACCCTTAACCATGAACTAAAATAATGTATCTTCCAACCCTAGTTTTCTTCCCCTTTTGAGTGTGGTTTTCCAATTCTAACCATCGATTAAGATAATGTGTTTTTTAGCCGTATATTCCCTCCTTATTTGAGTGTGTTCTCCAACCCTCGGCTATCAATCAAAATAGTGTGTTGTCTAGCCCTAATTTTCCCTTTTTCGAGTGTGTTTTCCAACTCTCAACCACCAACTAAAATAATGTGTTTTCCAGCCCTCAACCACCAACTAAAATAGTGTGTTTTCCAGCCCTCAACCATCAATGAAAATAATGTGTTTTCCAGAATTCAAACACCAACTCAAATAGTGCATTTTCTATCTCTCAACCATAGATCCTAGATAGCATGCTTTTTAGCCCTATCTTCCATTCCATGAAATCTTCATGGGTAGGTCATCCATTATTATAGGACTAACTTCAAGATTTTCACCACCTTTACCCTAACATTTTCACCTGGTACAACAAGGCCATTTTGTTGTGTCTTTCATCCATTTTCTTGCATCGTTAGCGCTGGAGAAGAAGGCCTCGACTGTTGGAGGTGCTGCCGGTTAAGGGGAGAGGCTGCTAGAGGAGAGAGGTAACTGGTTTTCGTTGGTTTTTAAGAGAGAGAGTTTTCGATGCTGGTGTCTTGCCGGTGCCGAGGGAGATAGAAGGGTGGTTGTCACTAGTGGTTATACATGTGTGTTTTTTTTCCAACTTTTAAACTGTGTTTTTGTCTTTCTTGTGCAATTTTTTTGTTTCTTCTCAGTATTTACATGTGTTTCTTTTTGTGTTGTCTTCCCCTATCTCTCATATGTTCTCCCCCTTTTTATAGACTAAATATGCAGGTTGCAAGGAATGGGAGTGGTGTCTAAGAGATGGTGTTGCAGTGGTGGGTTGCATGGCATGGACATAAGCGTGGATGTCGGTAAAGCCTCGGTAGGCTAATTTTTTGTAAAATAAATTTTTTGAAATAGTATTTCAAAAATATAAAATACACAAAAAAATAGGTTGTGACAAAAAGGAGTTTTTTCGACAAGAAAACCAGGGAAAAAAAGCTTTTTTATTTTCTTCGATTACAATCCCGATTTCACGCAATTAACTTGATAAAAACAAATTTGGTCCCGAAGTTCCATTCTTCCCTATTAAACCCAAATTAAACTCAAGAACTTGATTTTTCATCAATTAAGTCCTTAATAAATTAATTTGAATGATTTATAGTATAATTAAGTCCTTACACTTAATTAAATCTTTAATTGGACCCTAACTTAATCCCCAAACAAAATTACATTTTAAATTGGTTGATGATAAAATCAATTGGCCCATAAAAATATAATTATGCCTTTCGACTTAATTTTTACACAAATTTATCCAATGATAAATTATTTTAGCCTTGAATCCGCATTTACTTCATTTTTTAGCACAAAAAAGGTACGATCGAGCTCTCAAAATCATCCAAAATTCTTACCTTAATTTTTCTACCAACTTCACCCCATTTTATTTTCTTTTTGTTAATTTAGTTTTATTTACGTAGATTTAGAGGAATAACCTAGAATTGATTTATGACAATCGTTTTCCGCTCGCCTATCCTCAGAGATGGGGGGATGCATGGAAAAAGTTTTTTTTTATAACCATAAAATTATGATTATAATTTTTAGGAGTTTCCATCTAATATTAATGATTACTAGAAAACCAAATAGTTTGCGAAAGTCCGGATAAAAACTTGTTATACAAGGAAAAGACGTATCACCCCTACTGCACCCTACTTAAGGTAAGATGTATTGTTGTTTGATTCTTTTTCAAGGTCAGATTTCTATTTATCGATCTTTCTAAGGTTCAGAGTAGATCTCTCTTCATGAGAGAGTCTCTACCGCATTGGGTCAAAAAACTTAAATGTTCTAAGGTCCAGATTTTAGCGCTGCATTTATTGTCTATTTAACAACTAAGACTGTATTTTACAATGTAGTTTTACGCATCACAAATTAAAGTCTACAAGAAAAATAAAATAAAAAAATGGTTGTTGAAAGATTTTTGATAATTTGGTCAAACTTTAATTGATAATCATATAAAAAAATTGTGAGAATATGCTTAAATGTTTTTAGGATTCAACCTCATGAACGAAAACAAAACATATTTTTTTTTATTTTTTAAAATGTGAATTTTATATTGTTGTATGTTTAAATATTTTTCTAGTTGAGTGAATGGGCCAACCCAGCCACGTTGGGCCAAAATGGCCCAACTCTACTAGGTTTGGGCTGGCCCTGCCTAACCAATAAGTTGGGCCTAAACGGGTCTAGCCAGAAAGAGAGCGAAAAAATGGGAACAATGCATAGTGAATTAATTCACTCTACATTGTTCACGTATTACGTGAGCAATACTGAAGGTGAAGGAAGAAGAAGAGGTTACCTAGCGTGGAGTACTTCAGTGTGAAGAGAAAGCTTCGCTAGTGGTTATGGTGGGGTTGTTGGCTGCAACGGTGGTCGAAAAACCCAAGAAATCATGACAGTTGCAGTCACGGTGGAGTAAGAGAAGGAAGGGGAGAAGATTGGCGGCTTTGGGTTGCTCCGCAATGTAGACGACACTTTTATGGTTGCTATGAGAGGTGCTGGTGATGAATATTATGGTACTGGTGACTGGAAAAAACAAAGAAACCGCTGGTGAACAAAAAATTGAGACAAGGGCTTGGTTTTTTTGAATTTTGGATTCTAATTTCTCCTCCCTTAGGTCGTAGATTTCGTCTCTATTTATAGTTGTTTGAAGAGGGTAATCTTGTGTTTAAGAAGGTAAAATTTCAGTCATTAGTTCAATGAAGAACCGTCCCAACTATTGGCTCAAAATAGGTGTCATAAACTGTCAAATTTGATAGCTTGTTTTTTCCCACCATAACAAGTCATAATGAACCTTTTTTAGGTTACAAGCTAATAAGTCTAAGTTAGTAACTAATTAACATAAGTCTAATAATTAAAATAAAATATTAAAAATATTTAATGTGCCAAATAAAAATTAAATTAGAAATAATCATCTAAAATTAATTAAATAAATAAAATATGATAATAAAAACAAAGTAGTTATTCTAAAAAATTTACACATAGTCTTAATCTCTAATCTTCATAAATTCCTGATAGATTTCAGTCATGATTTCAAGCACACAATTCTCTCTCATATGAATAACCTACCGAGCTTATCATATATATTTGAAAATAGTGAGATATTTAGTTTCCTTCACGTCTAAAATCACAATAGAAATTCAATTCAAACTCTAGATGTGTCCAAAACTTAAATCGGATTGATTAACCGATTTTGCATGAATCAAATCCAATTTTACAAGTTTTTAAATTTTAATCTGATTTAGCACAAAAATACATGTTAACTTATAAAATTAAAAAAAAAATCTAAGAGTCAATGGATGATTTTGATAACTTTTAAACGTGTTTTAATGGTCAAGATGCTTTACGGTGACAGAGATAGAAACCATGCTGCTTAGCCATCACAAAATATTTATTTTTAATTTACAAAACCGATATATATTGGAATAAAAATAGCGGGCAAAACCCCACTAATGAAACACCAACCTGAACACGCACGCAATAATAAACACCGGACCCAGGGGCGACGGCAGGATTGTTTTTAGGGCTACAAAGAAATGTGAAAACAAATACAACCATAACACCGATTTCAATTATGTTATTTCTACACCAAAAGAGATGCGAAAATAACATTTTTATTTAATGTTAAATCCTGCAATCGGATAATAACATGTTGCTGATTGAAAAAAAGACATAATAATAAGGATGGATCATATGGCATTTTCCTAAATGATCGATGATTAATAAACAAGAGGTGCCACTTTAGGCACTCGAACAGGAAACTCATCAATCTCATCCATCCAAGGATTCTTCTCTTTGGCCGGGTCGATAGCTCTCATAGCACGCCACACGGCACTGTTGCACTTAAATCCTGAACCAAAACCTATTTGCCAAATTCTGTCCCCCTTCTTGATCCTTCCCTTCGCCTCCGAGTAAGCCAATTCATACCACAAAGAGCTGCTGGAAGTATTTCCAAACCTATAAAGAGTCATTCTTGATGGTTCCATGTGCCATTCAGTGAGCTCAAGATTTTTCTCGAGCTCATCCAACACACCTCTTCCTCCCGCGTGAATGCAGAAGTGCTCGAATGCCAACTTGAAATCAGGAATATATGGTTTTATCTTCATTTTGAAGATTTTCTTGGCAACTAAGGTTACAAAAAACAGAAGTTGTTCGGAGACTGGAAGAACTAATGGACCCAGAGTGGTTATATTCGTTTTAAGGGCTTCTCCAGCTATAACCATTAGGTCTTTTGAGAGAGAGACCCCAACTCTTTGGGTGTCAGGATCCTCTCGTTGCAAGACACAGTTGAAGGACTTATCATCTGCACCTTTGTGTGTACGTACAGTTCGCATAAGTTGATACTTTGAGCGGCGACGATCAAATATCCGATTGGATAGGAGGACCGCGGCTGCTCCCATACGAAAGAGGCAGTTGGTGACAAGCATCGATCGGTCATTGCCAAAATACCAGTTGCGAGTAATGTTCTCGGTACTCACCACTAGGGCATAGGAGTTGGGATGCACCTGGTACAATGAAATGTCAATCCTTGTAATTATTGTAATCTATATCCTTATATATATAGAAAGGAGATATTCAAAACTGGGACCTTTTGACACGTAGATTAAGGATAGAAGTCCCATTCAACTGTTCAAACTTATGCTTAATTTTAAAAATATAATCGTGCGTATATATGTATATATATGCGCGCGCGAGCGAGTGCCACCTTTAATTAAGACCTTAAAAGCTTGCCATTCGAAGTAACAAACCTGTAAAAGGTCTTTGGCAAGATCAACAGAAATAAGTCCTGCACTGCAGCCCATACCACCAAGATTATAGCTCAAAATGTTCCCTCTAAGCTTGTAGTGATTCACAATTCTAGCTGAGAGAGACGGCGTGGGATTGAACAAACTGCTATTCACAACAAGTATTCCTATGTCTCTAGGCTTCACCCCTGTTTTGGCCAAGAGATCATCAATTGCTCCAAACATCACCATCTCTGATTCCCTCCAGGACGCAGCCATGGACTGGTCTGGTGGGACCTGCATCAAGCCTTTTGGGCCATAAGTCATTTCACCATAGCCTGATTTCTCTAGGATTTTCTTTTGAAAAGCTAAGCTTTGCTCTGTGAAAACCGTGGACTCTGCAGATAACTGCATGAAGAGCTCTCTAGATGTTATATGAGATGGTCCGGGCTTGTAGCATGAAAAATCCACCAAGTAAACTTTTCTTGGACGGCTTATGAAGTAGAGTGTTGCCGTAAAAATAATTGAGGTTGAGGAAAGAAGTAATGTCACAAGATTGAATTTGAGTCGATTCCAAAGCTCATCAACTGTGAATGTTGAAAGATGAGCAAAAATCATGCAAAGAACTGGCATGAGCGTGAGGTACATGGCATTGGAAACCAAGTAGTGGTAACCAAGTTTCACATATTTGAGCTTAACAGATAAAAAAGTGTTTGGTAAGTTGTTTTTCTCCCTCTCGAGTAGAGGTTGAGAGAACAAAGATTTGTTTTTCTCATCTGCCATATTCAATACAGTACCAATGAATATCAATTGGCAACACCTCAATTCAGTGATCCAAGTTCAAACCTTCGATGTCTTTATATACTAGTGGAGTGCTTGGACTGCATTTTTTTTATTAATATTTATAAAACTTGCTCAGCCCGATAGATTTGTTAAAATTCATAATTAAAAGCTTGAATGGGGTTGCTAGTTGAATTAACCAGACTTTGACCCGGTAAAACCAATTTAACTATGATAGGTTATTAATAATTCAAAATGACCCAGTTCAGAGATATTATTTTGTTGAAGACGCAATCAGTAGCAACAACACATTTGTCCTTCATATATATTTTCGACAGTGTGAGAGCGAACTCGAACTAACCATTTTAAATTATAACCTTCATCTCTCTTTTTTCTTCTTTTTTTTTTGCTTTCCTTTTCGTTACTCGTCATCATCACCACATGCAACCTTTCTGTCGCCATTATCTCATTTTGGTAGATCCTCCTTGTGTCCATGTTCTCCCCATGCAACTCTGATGTGAACCGGTCCAAAAATACCAACAAGGACTCATTACATGATTAGGGCCTTGTTTCGTGGTTTTCAAAGTTTCACTCAAGTCATAATTGTAAGGACCATTGAAGTATCTATGTATATGAGGGGTCCAGCCCAGCTTTATTTGAGCCATGAAGTGAGCACAACGAAGGAGCCAAAAGAATCCTACTACAACTTGGAAACATGAGATTGATGGGCTGGATGGAAGAGAATAAATAAACCTTATGGGCTTCATTTAAGTTAGTTAGCTACAGCCCAAGGCTTGTTTGGACTTAATTAAGACTTTGTTTTCAGCTAGGATCCAAGACTTGCTTGGATTAAGTCATGGGCTTTTCAATTTAGGATTTTGGGGCGGTTTTGAGTGGACCTCATTTAAGTCCACATAAGAGGTCCATTAGGGTTAGGTTTTTAAAAGACTATTTAAACTCATGTAACCCTAATTTCGGCAGCCATTGATGAAATTTAATTATGAATTTTTCAGTTTATGCGTGAGAGTGATTCTTGCATTCTTCAGTTCTTGAACGAACTGAATCCGACTTATCGAAGATTAACTGGCTTCGTGGCGTCATTCTACTCATTCCAATAGTGTTGGTGTCTTGGGGCAGGTTTCCATTGTGTCACACTCCTATCAGACCTATTTCGACTTTCTGGGATCAGATCTCATTCTTTGTTGTGGGTTGCGTGATCATGTGATCACGAGGTTCACATCAAACTCTCTCTCTCTCTCTCTCTCTCTCTCTCTCTCCCTCCCTCTCCCTCTTTTCATGCCCTCCTTCCTTTACTCAACCCATATACTCTTTAATTTATCTGTCTTCCTCTTTCTCATGCTGTTAGTGTTGAGGTTTTACATTAAACATAGGGAATATGCAAAAGACAACCTCATCCCATGTTAAATGCCTGATATCTTAGACATTATAGTAAAAGATATGGCAAGGGAGTCATTCTCAAATCCTCAAGTACACCATAATAGCTTTATTGCGAGGTTGAAAGAACTTGAAAACATACATACATACATACATACATACATACATACATACATACATACATACATACATACATACATACATACATACAAAGAATTTAGCCTAGGTCATGCATACATTAGAATGATCCAATGACTATAATATAATCACGTCTCCATTCAGTGGTTGGGTGATTTTTGGGGTAATGAGGGTTGCACGAGAAGCAGCAGAAAGGAAAATTGAACTTAAGCTAGGCTTTTCAAAAAAAAAAAAAAATTAGATCTGCTAAAGCGATTTCAGCCTCCACCTTTTTTTTGAAGCATACAGTTTTAGCCTTTCCTATTTATTATTATTGTTATTGTTGTTGTTGTTGTTGTTGTTATTATTATTATTATTATTGTTATATGTACTATCTGCTCTCTCTCTCTTTGCTAATTGGTTTTTTTTATAATAACATAGACTAGTTAGCGTTTTTTTAGTGAGTGATTTTTTTTCATCCTTCAAGAATAATTAAAAATGTCAAAATACAATATAATTAATTTTAAGATATTATTTAGAGTTACAGAGAGGTTGATATTTCATCGTAATCTATATTTGTTAGTTCAAACTCTTAAAATCTAAAATTAATTAAAGATTTTATTGAAATTAATTTCTAAATCAATGATCTAGATTTACCTTCCATGATTGATATTCATGTTTATCTCTAAATTCGGGGAGCCAAATATTACTTGTTTCCTTTCTCCCGTCTACCTCACTTCAACTCTTCAACCCCATAATTTCGAGTAGGGAATTGCAAAAGAGTAACGAAATTTCCGACGCCTCTCAACGAATGATAACTTCTTTTTATTTCATGATTAATATTTTTTCGATTATATTTCTTTGGTTGTCAGGATGGAGTTCAATTCTGAATCAGAAAACAACTTCGTATCTATCCCCACATGTGAATTTAATCTGTGTGCTTGAGATGACAGTTGTCTAAAAACGTGTGCAGGTCGGTCCAAGGTTGAGCAGTGACGATGATGGCGAAATACACGGAAAATAAGAAATGAGAGTGGTTAATTGATAATGACGGGAGGAGGAGGGGTTAATTATTATAGGTGAATCTATTAATGGTGGCGTGGTGATAGAATGCAGACCAATAAATACATCATGTACGTTTGGTTCTTCGACATGCCTAGGAGGGCCACTGCTTTCAAACTCTTTCACACTTTGTAATTCTTCGACATGGGACACGGGCTTGCTTTAGCCATCGACCATTCATTGTTCTATCCGCATGCCCCGGTCCCGGTTCCCAAATCTATTAATTTGTACCGTGGATTTCAATAATAAAATTATTATTTTATTTTTAGAATTGTCAAAAAAATGATCATGATATTAAGAATATTCTGATCTTTTCAATTTTTATTTTATAGTGAAATTACCTTTATATCTCTGAAAGCTGACAAAAAAAAGAAGGTGACGCGTGCGGTGTTATTTGGACACCAAAAATGTCTAGTCGTCGTGTCACCGAGTGCGCCGCCCTATCCTCTGTATCCCGGTGCAGGGCATGTCGTTTTACGGTTGTCAGGGAAGCCCCGGTTTTTGGTTTTTTCTCCCTTTACTTTCTCTTGCCGCTGGAAAATACACGATTGTCTTTCATGTTTGTGATTGTTTTATTTTGGTCCATATTCTTTTGAATTCGGTTTTATTCTTGATTTCTTCAATAAAAATTTTGATTGTTTTCAATTATGCCCTTCAATTGAAACTGATTATATATATTGGTTTTCATTTCAGTCCTTATTCTTTTAATTTTTTATTTGTTTATGGTTACTTTATTTTTTTCAGTATGCAAGTTTTAATTTTGTCCTTCAATTCAAATTAGTCATATATGTTACTTTTCATTTCGTTCCTTATTCTTTTAATTATTTAACAAAATTACACTATAATTTCTTTTAAAAAATCCCTTTATTTGTTTTGGTCCCAAGGTTTTTATTTGTTATAATTTTATTCTTCGATTGGAATTAATTATATATTTTATTTTTCATTTCAGCCCTTATTCTTTGAATTTTTTGTTTGGTATTATTTTCTTTGGTTTTTTCGATCCTTCTTGATATTGTTTATTTTTTACCCGTATTTATGCATCTATGTTTTTAGTTTTTGTTTTTAATTTTTATCTGTTTATTTTTTTTATTAAGGTTTTATTTTTATTCGATTTAATCCTGAAATTTTAATTTATGTCGGTAATCATTTTAAAATTAATATTTCACCTTTTTTTTGTATAATCTTTTTTTTTTGGTGTTTTCTGTTATTTTTATCTGTTTTTGGATCAAATGATTTTATGGTTTCATTGTTTGAGGAATAATAATAATAATTTTAGTAATTATTTTTTATTTTTTTTATTTTTTGGGGCAATTTAATGATTTTAATTGTTTGAACAATAATGTTGATAATAATTTTAACTGTAATAGTCATGATAATGATGGTAATGCAGGGATGGATTTTCAATAATGTTTTCTTCTTTTTGTAGATAGAAAATTAACTTTTTTTATTATTATTATTGCAGATGTTTTTGAAATTTATATTTTGTTTGTTATGTTTAATTTAAATTGAATTATAAAATAAATTAATCCTAATACAATGAATTCAATAATTCAAATATCTAAATCTTCTTATTTTTAAAATAAACTTGCACTTCATAAAATTTTTGTAAAGATTGATTATTTCAAATCTATAACGACTACTAGACCAACAATTCTGCAAACTCAACTCATGGCTTCTGAAAAGAAAATTCATTGCTTATGGGTCCACACTCCCTCATGCAACTTGGAAATTTATCAAACAAAATGAATAGCAGGTAGCGATAATTACTTGACAGTATTTCTATTATCGTTTGTTTGATATTTCCCTATCAACTGTACACAAACTCGCAAGCATTTCTGTGGCAGTGGTAAGAATCCTGCCCTTCCAGGCTGCAGGTGCGTGATTTGCTGGATACTGCAAGATTTGAATCACTTTAATATTATTTCACACTGTGCTGGTCTGATAATCCAGGGAGGTAGTTGTGTAAAGTACAAAGTTGCTATTATTTCTAGTATATCTTATCTTAAATAAGTTGTACTGTTTATTTATTTATGTGGTTAAAATATCTTGACATGTAATTTTTATTTGTATAAATACATATGGTTTAAAATTTTCTCATGTGTCCAAATAAATTTTCAAGAAAAAATCCATATAAATACTTTAAAAGTGTTCATTTATTCTAGAAAACGGATAAATTTTCTGCAATTCATGCGTTGTAAAAATATTTCAATTCAAAATTAACTATCACTTGAAATAATTCTGAGAGCTTTTTTGGTTATATCTAAATATTTAAATATTAAATTTCTTGAGGTCCAATATTTATTATCATAATTTATTCCCATAATTCTAATAAGTTAAATTCATAAATTATTCAAATCTTGACAGATTCTTAAGAATTTAATAAATAAAAAATGAATGTTAGCAAGTAATTAGTATGTAGGCTGCAGGAGCATGATCTGCTAAATCCTGCAAAATTTGAATCACTTCAATATTATTTCAGGTAGCATTTTGCGTTGTGTTTCAAAAACATTAAAAAAAAAATTAATTTTTTTTTGAACTTATAAATTATTTTCATATATTGATATTAAAAATATTATTTTAAAAAATATATTAGTTTGATATATTTCTGTATAAAAAGTACTTTAAAAAACAACATCAATCACACTCTCAAACCATCATTTTGAATAATTTTAAGGGTGATTGGAAATCATTCTTTCGATTTATTTTTTATACAGATTTATCCAGTAATAAATTATTTTAGTTTAGAATCTGTAGTTTGGGCACAATAAAGACACAATCGGGCTCTAGAATCTGTCTCAAATTTTCAACTTTATTTTCAACAATATCAACCTATTTTTATTTTATTTTTGTTGTTTTTATTTTATTTTGGAGAATGATCCAAAAATTGAATTATGATATTTTTCCAGGATATTTCTTTCGTTGTTAGCATGGAGTTCAATTCTGAATAAAAATATCAACTTCGTATCTATCCCGACATGTGAATTTAATCTGTGTCTTTGAGATGATAGTTGTCTAAAAACGTGTGCAGGTCAGTGTCCAAGATTGAGAGGCAACAGTGTCTAAAGGAGTGGCTAGTTGATAATGACGGTAGAAAGGGTAATTGATTGATTATAGTTGAAGGTATTAATGGGGGCGTGATGATAGAACGCAAACCAATAAATCCATCACTAATAAGTTTGGTTCTTGGACTAGTCTAACACTGCCACTGCACTCATACTCATTTATATTTTGTAATTCTTCGACATAAGCCACGGGCTTGCTGAATCCATCGATCATTCATTATTGTATCCGCATGGCTGGAGTGGAAAAAATATATTGTCAAACAGTAACATTCAAGATCAAAAAATTATTTAATTTTTAATTTTTATTTGGATGTAACTTATATTTTTATTTTAAATTTGTTTTTTGTGTTTTCATATACAACCTCTCTCTTATCTATTGTAAACATAACCAAGGTAGTTAAACTCGCGAGCCAACTCGTACGAGTTTGCGAGTTGGCTCAGCAAACCTGGTTGGACCGGAAAGAAAAATCGAAACCAGTCAAACTCGGTCAAACCCGGTCAAAATCGGGTTGACTCATAAAATCGAACCGGATCGGTCCGATTTTACGATCCAGGTTTTTTATTATTTTAAAATCAAATCTTACACTGATTTACTTAATCACCTCTTATATTTATACACAAAAAAATTTACCTTCTTATTTCTCATCCGATGTGGGACAATTAAAGAAGAAAAAATTTAAAAGGAGAGCGAAGACTATCGGCTGGATAGGGGAGAGTCTGGAGCAAGGTATTTAAAAGGAGAGGAATTGCGAAAACATTGTATTTGTCCGGTGTGGGACAAATTGCATTTGACCCACATCGGACAAATACAATGTTTGATTGTTTTCGCAATTCCTCTCCTTATTTGTCCAGCATTTTGCTGGACAAATTATATATATATATATATATATATATATAAAAAAAATTATAAAAAATGTATATTATAAAAAAATAAAATTGTTGTGTTGATTTTATAAAAAATAAAAATTATATATATATATATATATATCATGGAATCACTCTTGAAAATCAGTAATATTAACTTTAAAATTTATACTTAATTTTTTTTTTTTTTACTTTAAATTAAAAAAAATTTAATGTTTTACATTATTTTCATATCCTGATGTCAAAATAATTTGTTGGAGTTGGAGCTAATACTAGTAATATTGTTGTTGACTGTTGATACCAGTATTAGTAACTTAGTACTGATAATCCTTTCAATAATAATACTTTTGATAAATGTATTAAAAATAACGAGGAAAATAACGGACATCGGGACATGAGACTGATTTTAATTTATATAGCATATCATTAAAATATTTATTTTAAATATGTTTGTTTTTACCTAATGAAATTCTATGGACATAATTGTTTTGTAATGTGTTTTGAAGTTATTTTACATCATGTATGAACCTAAACTAATTAAGTTTTATACTTTTATGTCCATAATTATGCTATTTTGTATTCAGAAATATTTTACATACGATTTTATGATTTTTCTTCTCACACGATTTTAGCTGTGATTTTACGATTTTTGTACGGATAAATTCGGGTACGATCTTACGATTTTACGATCCGATCTTACGATCCGATTTTTCGGAGCCCTTTCCGATTCGTGTCAAAATCACGATTTTGACTACCTTGAACATAACTCTTCGGTTTAGGAAAGCGACCTTCCCTAAACAATTAAAATATTTAATATCTTTTTCACAAGTAGATTGAGATTCAGATTTACCTTTCTCATTCATCCGTATGACCATCCTTTTTAGCCATGGTGGTTCGGCCCTTGCATGCGTATAAGGTTTTGGTTGGACAACCCCTCTCTCTTCAGATTTGACCTCCATGTTGAGGAAGATTTGACCGAATTGGTCTAAAAATATTTATTGCCCCTTCTCTTTATTTGTCTCTCCACCTTTGTTGTCATAAGGACCATGTCCTACAACTCCATATAATGTTGTAATTCTACAGCATTCGCAATGTCTTTATTCAGCCTATTAAGAAATCTAGTCATGTAGCTTCCCTGTCTTCAATCACTTGTGATCTTCATCTCTTTAAAATACTCATCCACTAACTTAGAACCCTGACACAAACCAAACAATTTTAGATACAAATCTCTATGATAGTGGTTAGGCACAAATCACATTCTCATCAACACTTTCACCTCCTCTCACGATGCTATCGGCATTTCTCCCCTCCTCCTCCTATTAATCACATTTTGATCCCACCAAATTAGTGTTTACTTAATGAATTCAATGACTACCAATTTCACCTTCTTCATCTTCGAATATGCTTCAAGGTCATTTTTACCTAGAAAAGTAAGTAGTTTCAGTTTGATAGCATCCAAATCACCATCTACATTATCATATCATCTAAATTTATCCCTTTTGACCGAATTAGCCCCTAGTTCTATTCACAAAATCCCTTTGGTTTCTAGGCTGTCGAAAACCTTCTTTATGACCTATGGTCTCATCCTTAAATCCACCATCACTAATATCATCAACGTCCTCCTTAAAAGCCTCATAATCAACTTACATTGGCCTTTGGGCCTAATGTCATTGTTTAATTTTGGTTCAACCCAAACCTTCCTTGCATCATACCTTGTATTTGGAATTTAAGCTCACTCTCAAGAAGGGGAGGTGTGTTGATTTGACATGATAGTACCTGCAAAAATTGGTTAGCGGTATAAAATATCCTCACGGCACTCGTGTTTCGCTCAACCACTATTAATGTCCTCACTTACTCACACCTCTTGTCTCACTTTTTTATGGAACTGAAACCAACAACGAATACAACCAACTTTGTAGTACAATCCAAATAGATGTATATGACTCAAGAAGAAAAAAAACAAAGAAAACTAGCATAACAAAATCGCAATGATAGTTTCCGAGTAGCAAGCGAATCTATCCAAAATATAGAAAAAACTGAAGACATGAAAAAAAATAGAAATGAAGTATTCAAAACAATGAACCAACACCCAAATATGTTAGATATGTTGTAAATAGTTTGCATGATGTGAATGTCTTGATCACGCGATTAAGCAACTCTCACACAAAGACACGAATTCCTGGAAAGCCAAGTAAATCAGGTTTAGTACGAGTGTGACAAAAAAAGATAACTTGTATCTAGGCACCGGCACTATTAGATTCAATTCCTCACCCAATGAATAACCATTCATGAACAAGAAGTATGGATTGACATCATGAAGTCAGTTAAACCTCGATAAGTTGTTTTCAGTTCTTTAGAAAACCATGGAAGAGAGAATTCTCACCTCACAAACACACAAAGTTATCGTAATCTCAATGTCATTAAGCAAAAAAAACCTAATCTAAAACTTAGATAGCATTTGTGTTTTGAACATAAGTTAAACCCTAGAATACCAAAAGATATGGACTTGTATAAAGTCCACTTACAATCAAACTCAAATCTCTAAGTATCTAAGCCTAATTGTTGTTTATTAACCCTAAAACACAAATATATATATATATATATATATATATATATAAGTTGTGGCCACATAAAAATAAGATAAAAAAGATTTGTTTGGTCTTGAATCCTATAACATTCAATGAATAAAAATATATAGTTGGAGTGGTCGAATATTGCAACAAACCAAGTTACAAACAAAGTCTAAATTACAATAAATTGATGGAAGCAACAGAGTTAGTTTTTCAACACAAATTATGAGAGATTTAATCAACCTTAATTACTAGATAAAGAAAAAAGAGTCAAGTAACATTAAAAATATTAATCAGAAGTAGAATCCTCATGAAAGACAACAGCTAGAGGAAGGAATAAAAAAAGCAAATCACATTATAAATAGCTAATCCTTTTTTTTTCTCTACATCATTCTTTTCTCTCTATTTTATGTTAATCTTCAGCAACTATAAATTAAACTTTGACCTTCAATTAAGGGGAATAGAAACCATCTTTCATTATTAAGTTGTGAGAAGTAACATTATCATTGCAATTCTTTTATATTCAAATATTTATTCATTCTTATTTCAAAATTATGTTATTGATTTATGTTCATGCTTATTGAATTGTTTTGATATGATATATTTGTGATGTCTAGTTTCTTTCATTCTGTAATTGTTGTTATAGACTAGAATAATTGCAAAAGAGTTAATTTGATTGTTGCAACTTTCACTTTAATTTACAAGGGAAGAATAAGCCAAGTTAAATTGTTTAAACTTTTGAATAGTTGTTATAATAAATATAGACTTTGCTTATAAGGCTATTGCCCGGTAAATTAAAATTATTTTTAATATTTAATTTACTTCTAATCTTAGTGATTTTCCTTAACTTCAATGGATATCAAATTTATTTGTTTGAGTTGAAAGTATATTTATTTTACTTAGATGATCCACATATTTTTAGGAATGTGTGTCTAGATCTTTGAACTGAATTAACGACATATTACTTTATAATTTATATTTCTAAAATTTCATTTCGTTAATTTTTAAAATGAGGCTTGTAATTGTATTTTTATTATTTAGAAATTTAACCCTACAATATGAACATGTAACAGGATATCTAATAAGTTATCAACAGAACAAAATGTAAATTTTTAATGAAATAAACCTCATTGAAATTAGTTGTACTCATTACTCGTTATCATATAATTTGTTTAGCTAGAAATGCCTGGCCATGTAGGTGAATCGATTGACTGAAAGCCCTCTAATGGTTTTGGTTTGTCAAACTTTTTGAAATGCTTTGTTTTTATAGAAGAATAATTTCCCACACACCAAGGATTGAATCTTGTGGCTCTTTCATTACTTTCTGCAGAGGCACCCGACGTAAGAAACTGATTCCCATGCTATCAAACCACAAACTTGGATTGATATGAGATATGGTACTTCTACTACACAATCTTGACGTGTATTCTCATTCTAGACTCGCACTTGTTCATAGTAAGTTTGATGAATCTTGCACCACTGCTCGAGTAATTGAATTCTTTCGTGATTTTTTAATATTTTATTTTTACAGTTTTTTAATGTTCTGGAGGACATGTATTGTGGGCTCGTGCATAATCGGCGGATAAACAACACAGTTGAAGACTGGTTCTTTTCTGGCATTCACTTGTTCATAAAATGCTAATGACCCAATTCTGTCCAGGGCTAAACTCTTTGAATATTTTCTCATAAGTTTAATAGATGGATGTAGGGAGTTCTATTTACTAAATCAGCTAAATTAGATCGTGATTTTACTGTAGCAATGGACACAAATTATGGTGCATTTAATAGTATAATTATTATTTTACCCCTCAATCCACTTCAATTCTATCCTTGGATTTAGGGGTATTTTTGAGTTTTCCAAGAGACTAGTTGGCATTACCAGAATGTTTAGGGGTGTTTTTGTCTTTTTGGATATTTTTGCACAATAAAAATATTATTTTATCCCTGCTAGCAGATAACAAACAATTGCCTACCTGGGAGTATTTTTGAATTTTTACACATTTGTGCATAATAAAATAATCATATTACCCTTCATAAAACAAAACCCAAGAGTTGTCAGTGAGGATGTTTCTAGAATTTCACAGTTTCGAGAATAGTATAAATACAGATAAACGCTCAGAAAAGACAAAATGCAAGAGTTGGTTGTAGGGGTATTTAGATAATTGGATGTTTTTTTATATTTTCTGTGGAATAATGCTAGACGCGTAGATGGTTTTATGCATCACCTTCCCTTCAGGTGGCGCAGGCAACATCTTGTGGTTTTGAAAAATGTCCATCTGGAATCTCAACGAATGAGACGCCATGTCCTCTTTCTCAAGTTGGTGCGCGTGTCGTCCCTTAGTAGCTGGAGACGTGACAGTAGTTAGTTGAATTTTTTTTTCATTTTTCTCTCTCCTACAGGCTAAAGCACACGGAAGTCCCATTGGTTTATGGTATTTTCATTTCAATCCTTGAGCTTTTAATTGTTTTTTATGGCCCTAATTTATGTGATATCAATTTTGATTTATTCTAATTTTATCATTCAATTGAAATTGACTATATAATTTATTTTCATTTCGATCTTTATTCTTTTCGTTTTGGGTTCATTTTAAATCCCTTAATATTTTGGTTATATAAATATGGATTTTTTTCAATTTTTTATTTTATTGTAATTAATCATATATTTTGTTTTCATTTCAGCTCTTGTACTTTTAATTTTTTTATTTTAATTCCTTTATTTTTTATATTTATTAAATAGCCCCTATTTTTGTTCATATTTATATGCATATACTCTTAGTTTTGGTTTTTAATTTTTATTATTTTCTCTTTTGATGAGGTTGTATTTTTTAAAATTAGTTCTTAAATTTTAATTTGTATTGGTGATCATTTGAAAAATAATATTTCTTATTTTTTTTCTCTTTATTCTATTTTTAGTTTTTTTATTTAATCTTTCAAGTCAAATATTTTTTAAGCTAATAACATTTATTGTTTTGTATTTTATTTTATATTTTTGTTTGCTCTTTTGTTAAATTTTTTAGGTTTTTTATTATTATTCGAGATAATTTTGTTTTTTCCATTATTTATGAAATAATAAGAATAATTGTAGTTTTGTTTCTTGCTTGCTCTTTTGTTAAAAAATTAAGTTTTATTTATTCCTCAGGGTAATTTAATAATTTTAGGTATTATAAAATTATTAATCATAATAATAATAATAGCAATTGTAATTTACTGTAATAGTTATAGTGCTTATAGTGTTGATAATTATGGCTTTGATGCTAATAATAGCAACAACTCATAAAATAATATCAATAATGTCAAAATAATTATAATAATGATAATAAAACTAATTATAATATAAATAATATTAATAAAAATAATGGTGTTGGTTATCGTAATGATTATTGTCATAAGAATTACAACAATTATAACAATAATAATGGTGGCAGTGATAGTATTGTCAATAATAATTATAATATTGATTATTTACAATAATAGTTATAATGACAGTTATAATAAATATGACAATTTAACACTCATGATAATAAAAATAAGAATAATAATAAAAATAATTCATTTGTTTATCTTGTTTTTTTGTTAAAAAATAACTTTTATGGCTTTTATGTATGATATTTCAGATTTAATATCACGTAAACAAAAAATATACAAAGTCACACTTAGACAAAATAGGTGAAAAAATTGGGTCAAATTATCTACAATGAAAAAATATATGATTCACTTGCTCTGCGCTTCGACCCAATAAAACAAGTGAACTAAATTTTTTAACATGTAAATAAAATATTAATTGTCCTAGATTTTTTTTTTAATATTATACATCTGAGCAAAATAATCATTCCGCAAAAAATTGGATTATTTATTATTTTATATATTCATTTTATTATGGGTGAGGCATTTAAACTAATGATAACAATTATTTTTAAGGTATTTTTTCTTAAATTTTTGTGAGTTTGCTATTTGTTTAATATTAACACATTGAATATATATAAAAAAAATAACTAAGTTTTTTTTTAATCTCAAATCAATTTAATATCAGTGTTCTGAAATTCTTGTAATCTAATAATATCAATAATAAATCTTAAAATCTTAAAATTATTTAATTTAGTTTTAAATTAAAATCACTTTAAATTAAAAATATATTATGCCACACATAGACCAAAATAGATTAAAAAAACAAAGATAAACAAATCATTAACAATATAAGATTCATTATACATGCATAAGAGAGAATTTCACTCTCATTTCACGCTACCAAAGCTATGCTTACTCTATTTTTTAATGCATGCTACATTTAATACAAAGATAAATAGCAATAAAGATTAAAAGTCAAAAGTAAGAGTATAGATACATAAATATGAACAAAAAAAAAAATTATCACAAGCTACATTTAATACAAAGATAAATAGCAATAAAAATTAAAAGTCAAAAGTAAGAGTATAGATACATAAATATAAAAAAATAATAATTAAGGTTTATCCCAAAAGGATAAAAAAATAAAGGGATCAAAACTAAACAAAAAAAAGAATAAGAACCAAAATAAAAAATTATACATATTGAAACGAGGCAAAAAAAAAAAAAAAACTATACATATATTGAAACAAGTCAAAAAATAAAAAACTCTTGATGCAACGGAGCATAAGGAATGACTTGTATATTTTATTAAAAGCTTAATAGTTTGTCCTAAAGAGACAAAAAAAAAAGTATTATTTAACAAATGTAGAAAATATAAAAGAAATTATTAGTTGATCATAATTATACTATATACTAAAAGAGATCATGGTTCAATTACTGTAGCATATGAGTGAAATCATTGTGGATTACAATAGTGTTCCTCAGTCAGTTCGGTTTTCAATACGGTTTGGTTCGGTCGGGCCATTGTTTTATTGATTTTTGTATATTTCTTTACATGGTAAAATAATCATTATGTCCCTCGAAAAAGATAAAAGACAACAACTGCTCGCAGGAGTGCCACGATAATTTCATATTTTTTGGAAATGTCCCGTTCGAATATTATTAGCCTTAACAAAAACATTTGAAAAAACATCTTAAATGATTATGATTATTATTGCATAAATAAAAAATAAAAAATAAAAAATATCTCCAAGAATAAAAGAAATAGAAAATATTAATTTTTATATATTTTAAGACAAATATATGAGACATTTGACCTGCATTCCGGCACAACGATAAAAATTGTTTTGCCTCGTTTCAACATATGTAATTTTTTTATTTGTATTTCTGTTATTATTCTTTTACTTCTTTATTTAGTTTCAATTCTTTTATTTTTTGGTAATTTTGGTATAATTCTAAATAATTTTATTTGTATTTATGTAACTATACTCTTAGTTTTGACTTTTAATTTTTATTATAATTTATCTTTATATTAAATGCAGCTTCGATTAAAAAATAGAGTAAGTTCAACTTTGGTAGTGTGAAATGAAAGTGAAACCATCTCTTATGCATGTATAGTGAATCTTCTGTTGTTAGTTATTTGTTATATTTTTTAAAGCATTAATATTAAATAAATATCATAATATATAATTATTTTTAAGAAAAAACCTTGAAAATAATCTTCTTTATTATTTTAAATGCATTATTTATAATAAAATAAATATATTAAAAAACTAAATAACTGGAAGTCTTGTAGATTGTTTATTTCGCTTAGATGTAGAACATTATTAAAAAAATCAAGAACCATTCATATTTTTTGACATGTTAAAAAATTTGGTTTTGTTTGCGGTGAAGCATAGGGCAAGTGACTCATATATTTTTTATTTGTAGATAATTTAACCCAATTTTTCCACTTGTTTTTTCTATGTGTAGCTTCGTATATTTTTTATTAATGTGATATTAGATCTGAAATATCATACAATAAAAAGCTGTAAAAGTCATTTTTTAACAAAAATAGCATTGATTAATAAATTATCTTGATTATTATTTTCATTCTATATTCGTATTTATACATTTTTTAAAAATTGTGCAATTACATTACTAACCTTAACAGTAACTATTTTGTTTTGTCTTATATGAAGGTATATTTATATCTCTATATATTAAAAAAAAAAAACATGCAATATCCTTAATACCCCTAGCAAAAACTGTTGATTTTTATCGTATTTGAAGGTATTATGATTATTTTACTATGCCAAGATACACAAAAAAAACAAAAATACCCCTAAGTCCAAGACTAAAATCAATGTGCATAGAGGGGTAAAATAATAATTTTTACTATTTCAATCCTCAATAATATGAGTCTAGAGCTCAGTAATTTTGCTACAGTAAAAGAACGACCTCATTTAGCTTTTAGTGTAATTGCACAATTTCACAAATTTTGTTAAATAATAATTTATAGCTATTTTATTTATTTTTACAACTAGAATATCCTCAAGCTGGTATTAATTAAAATCTACTTCTCAAGTTCAGTGGACTGATTATGTGCCCGTTTGGGAGTGTAGTTGCTTTTGAAAGTGTTTTTCATTTAGAAATGCGTCAAAATAATATTTTTTTATTTTTAAAAATCATTTTTGATATCAGCACATTAAAATGATCTAAAAACATTGATTTTTTAATTTAAAGTAAAAAATAAAAATAAAAAAATTCAATTTTTTTCAAAAACACTTTTGAAACGCAGTGTCAAACACCCCGTATATACACTAGCCTAAAGATATTTGTTAAAAAATAGAAAAATGATAAACAAAAATTAAAAAAAAAAACATAGATTCGTGGAATGCAGGGGATCGAACCCTGTATCTCTCGCATGCAAAGCAACCACCCAACCAGTTGAGCTACTTTCACATTGACATTTAGGTTTGGGATATTTATATCATTAACCAAAAATATTAATTTCAATATTACAATCCATAGTAAACTGAGTCTAGAGCTATATTGATTTGCTACAATAAAAGAACAATATCATTTAGCTTTTAGTGTAATGTGCTTAGAGTTTTCATAATTTAGCGCTTCAAGAAATCAACTTGTAAGTTGTAATTTTCCTATTTTTATTACTAATTTCAATAAGCTTGTTTCTTGTGAGTTGGGCTTTATAGAAAGATAGCCTTTTGTGTTGATGTTAACTAGGGGTTATTTTATAGTTAAGATTATTTTTTAAAATAAAAAATATTATAAATTATTTAAGGATTGATTTAGGAGTTGACTTTATGGGCTTAATTGATAAAAAAACATTGTTTAATTCAATATGATATTTTTTATATAAATATCAAAATTATAATATATTATATCAATTTTGGTCAATATGGGTTAACCTATTAATATGCATGTTGGGTCATTAGACATAATAAATCCAGAGAAGGTAAATCAAAACAGATTATAAAATTTAATTTTCAATAAACTAAATGATAAAATTAGAAGAAAAAATCAAATAATAAAAATAAAAATAATTTGAGTTAACTTGGATAAATCTGTTAAACTTGTGACTATGAATCATCATAAGACCAAGATAACTCAATATAAAGCAAAGTGAAATAAATTATAAGGTTTAATCTCAAACAAACTTAATGTGGAATATATAATTAAAGTAAAAAAAAAAAAAACACAAAAAATACCTTTCAAACTTGTTATACAAGTTATGATAAGAATAGTTTTATATAAAATAAATCAAAACAAATCATAAAATTTAATTATCAATAATTATCCAGAGTGGCTTTATCAATGTCTTCGAGAAAACAAGACAATTAAGGAATGCTAAACTCTTGAACCATCTTGCACATGAATGACATTATGAAGAAGAAGAAGAAGAAGAAGAAGAAGAAGAATTGAAGGTCTCGCTTCATATATCACACATAAATTGACTTACATATAACAGCCCATCCATTCTAAACGAAAGAAGAAGAAGAAGAAGAAGAAGAAGAAGAATTTGAAATTCTAATATGTCGTTTCGGAAAAGGGAAATTGTCAGGCTTCAAGAGGCAATGGAGACCACTTTGGGCACATGAACAGGGAATCCATCTATCTCACCGATCCAAGGATTCTTCTCTTTTGCCGGATTGATTGTCCTCAATGCATGCCACACCGCACTGTTACACTTGAATCCTGAACCGAAAGCAATCTGCCAAGTTCTATCACCCTTCCTGATTCTCCCCTTGGCCTCTGAGTAAGCCAATTCATACCACAAAGAGCTACTAGAAGTGTTACCGAACCTGTAAAGAGTCATCCTGGAAGGCTCCATGTGCCAGTCAGATAGCTCAAGATTTTTCTCCAGTTCATCCAGCACAGCTCTCCCTCCAGCATGAATGCAGAAGTGCTCAAAAGCCAACTTGAAATCAGGAATGTAGGGCTTTATCTTCATTTTGAAGATCTTTCTTCCCACTAAAGTAGCGAAAAAGAGGAGTTGCTCCGACATGGGAAGCACTAATGGCCCTAGGGTTGTGATGTTGGTTTTAAGGGCTTCTCCAGCAACAGCCATGAGGTCTTTAGAAAGCGAAACACCGACTCTTTTGGTGCTGTCCTCTTTTTGGAACACACAGTTATAGCACTTGTCATCAGCCCCCTTGTGCGTCCGAACAGTGTGGATTAGTTGATACTTTGAGCGGCGGCGATCGGGTGATCGGTTGGTGAGAAGGATTGCAGCGCCACCCATACGGAATAGGCAGTTGGAGACAAGCATGGACCGGTCATTCCCAAAGTACCAATTAAGAGTGATGTTCTCCATGCTGATCACCAGAGCATAGGAATTGGGATGCACCTGTTACAGCCAAAGGTGAAGCTCGCCTAAATTTACAGTATTTAACTGCTATATTCTGATCATTAATTATTAGTTCATAGCATACAGCTACCTTGTATATACATGTGGAACCCAACTTGCAGTTTCATTTTCCCAGCCTTCACTAGTTTGTGTTAGGCTTTACATTTATTGTTCGAGGTCTACCTTTTCTTTTTTAATTAGATTACAACTCCCGTCTTTAATTCAAACTTCATTAAAACTCACTATAAACACTTATCGGTTAGTATATATAAACCTAAATTTACTCTGATCTTCATGGATAGTAATTTCAATAATTATTTTATCTAAATGGATAAGATATAAATATAATCAAATCTCATTCAAAAACACAATATATATGATATACATACATCAAACACATGTATATGTATAATATTTATAATTTTATAATTTTTTTTAAAATATATATATATATATATATATATATATATATATATCTCATTGTTATTAGATAATATGCCTATCAACATTCGAAACCCATGTTGTCACCTAAGAATACCAGCTGGACATATTTTGGATGACATGATATTATTTGGGAACTGCTCCATTTGTATCAGATGTCCATAAGTACCATGTTCTTGTCAGTTGACTCCCCATTCTAGAGACCAATTACGAAGAACAAATTAAGAATTTTTTTTTAAGAAAAAAAAAAGGATGTTCCAGTTTTCATACGTACCTGCAGTAGCTGTTTGGCAAGATCAATAGAGATAAGCCCAGCACTGCAACCCATACCGCCAAGATTATAGCTCAATATGTTCCCCCGGAGTCTGTAGTGATTGACTACCATGGAAGAGAGAGACGGGGTTGGATTGAACAAACTGCAATTCACTATAAGAATGCCTATATCCTTAGCTTTGACCCCAGTTTTGGCCAAGAGCTCATCAATGGCTCCAAACATAACCATCTCAGCCTCCTTCCTTGCGTCCTCCATGCTCGGCCTTGGGGTGACTCGCATCACCGCCTCAGGGAAGTAAGTGTTTTGTCCTAAACCAGACCTCTTAATAATCTTCTTTTGAAAGTCTAGGTTTTCTTCACTGAAGCAGTCTGCTGCTACTGATTTCTCAATGAAAGCTTCTCTGGTGCACATTTGAGTAGGTTCAGGCTTGTAACATGCAAAATCCAACAAGTATATTTTTCTAGGACGGCTGCTGAAGTAAAGAGTAGCCAAGAAAACTAGAAGACCTGAGCAAACAGTAACTGAGACAAAATTGAATTTGAGGTGGTTCCAAAGCTGAACGAAATCTTGGATGGTGAGAGTTGAGAGATGGGCTGATGCAATGAATAGGAGTGGAATAAGCAAGAGATAGATGGCACTGGAGATTAAGTAATGATAACCAAGTTTCACATATTTGAGTTTAACTGATACAAGAAAGTTTGGGAGGCTGTTTCTCTTCGTTTCAGCTGGATGGGTATCATGAACCATGACTGATTCTGGTCTCAGTTTTCGCTTGCTCTGATCCTCTGCCATTTTTTCCGGGCACTTATTCAATAGCCTAAAATAAGGGAAGTACGGATGTTGTGAATGCACAAAAATGAAGAGGCCCCAGAAGGCTATGGAGGAGGAGGTGTGACTATAAAGAAGAGAGAGAAATGGGTTGCCAAAGCGGGAGAAATGTTTTAGGTTTTAAAGAGAGTGGATTTAGAGAGAGAAAGGGGTGGTGCTCGGGAGGATGCAACTACCCCAACGAACTTTTAATTGTTAACCCGCCATGGCATTCAATTTGCCAACCACGAAAATACAAGTATTTATTTTGTACATAAATACTATTTTCTTTTTATGTTTCCTCAATTACGTGCGCAAATCTAATTTCGAACTTTGCCGCTCCTATCCTATGGTGAGAAAGTTGGCAACATTTCCCGTTGGACCACTTGCCAGAGGGTTGATTTGAACCGTATTTTCAATAAAAATCATTGTTTGGTAAACAATATCACAGTATATATCTCTTGAAAAGAAAGAAAGATATTAGGTATACAGTTGTTATTTTAATTATAATTATGTTAATGGACCTTGGACAGATCAACGATACATACCATAATACCTAACTATCTTCCTCTGTTTTCTATTTTTCTGTCATGTAAATCCTAATGGTTCTTAATGTTTACAATCAGACAGTCTTATATACACACACTATCCAATTACTGAGATTCGTCGTGGCAGAACCATATTTTTCAACACAAAAAAATATTAAAAAAAATAAAACTCTAACAAAAAATAAAATAACAAAGATTAAAAACTAAAACTAAAACCATAAATGTATAAATACGAGTAAAAAATAAACATTATCCTAGAAAGACCAAAAAAACCAAAGGAATTAATACCAAATAAAAAATTCAAAGAATAAAGGATGAAATGAAAAATAAAATATATAATTAATTCCAATTGAAAAACAAAATTGAAACAAATAAAAACCTTGGGATTGAAACAAATAAAGGGATTTTTTAAAAGACAATTGCAGTGTAATTTTATTAAAAAAAATTGAAAGAATGAGGACTAAAATACAAAGTAACATATATGATCAATTTCAATTGAAGGACAAAATTAAAACTTGTAGACCGAAAAAAATAACTAAACCAAAAACAAACCAAAAATTAAAAAATAAGGATTGAAATGAAAACAACATATATGATTAGTTTTAATTGAAGGGCACAATTGAAAACAAATAAAATTTTCATTGAAAAAATCAAAAACAAAAACAAAATCAAAAGAACAGGGATTTAAATAAAACAACCAAAAAACTGAAGGATTGGCATGTATTTGCCAGCTACATAAGAGAGAAAAGGGGGGATGAAAAACCATACACCGCTGATTTATCGTCGATCGTTTCCCGCCACACACCGCACCAAGAAGAAGAGGACATGGCGGCAAACTTGGTGACATAGCAACCAGACATTATATACTACCTATAAACACCACACGCGCCACCAATAGACATTTTATACTCAATATGACCATGCCTAGAGGTGAGTGCGTGTGAAACACTGGTGACGTGTCCGTACGATGCGCCTATAGTAATTTCAAAAAGAAACTTAAAAAATGCAGAATTACCTATACACCCTTGGATCCAGTGATAACCACAAAATAATCAAACATGAAAGTACCACAATGCCTCCATGTTCAGGCCTTCGTTTTTGTCTTTTCTGAGGGTATTTATGTTGTTTCACTGCGCATGAATATCTGAAAACCCTAAAATATCCTCAATTGTCCCTCGTCTTTTTGTCAGTTTCGAGGGGTAAATTGGTAGTTTCACCTTGGAAATTAAAACGGAAAATACCATAAAACTTCAAACAATCTAAAAATATCACGCATATCCCTGAAAATGTCTAAAATATCCATGGTTTTGAGAGTTAAATTTTTCAGTCTGAGAGGTAAACTGATAATTTTACTGTTAAAATTCACAATGATCTGTATATATGGACATAATAAAACCGGAATGTCTTTTTTTTAAAAAAAAAAAGGCTTCCTTAGATTTGGTACAAGAATGACCGTGGACACACACAAATATACATATAGAAAGACAAGACAGAACCATCTTGTCTAAGCCTGCAAATCTGGTAATTGAAAGTTGCTAGTAGAACTCCATAGTATCTGCAGTAGTCTGGTATGATTATATAATTTCTGGTCACGTGCACATAAATATGAGCACGTGCGAATTATACATGAAAGCAGATTACAATTACACATGTACGCATGCATGTTTACACACACTGAAATCAAATTAAACAACAGTCACTTCAATTTTATATTTTCCAAGGGCAGTGAAATAAAGGGTAATAGATTTGTAATGGTCACTTCAACATCTCATCAAGCAGTGAGATTTGTAATCACTGGAAACCAAAGTCGTGGTTAGTAGAGAGTTATAGATTCCATTCAGGCACTAATGCTTAGTTCCGTTGTCGAGCTTCACTGCGGATGAAAAATGATGGCACTCGATATGACAAAAAAATGTTTGGTCCTTCATTGGAATTGGATGGAATGAAACTCGAGATTGAATTAAAAATTAAATAGAACAAAAAATATTTGTCGCATGTGTTGCCATCAAGTAAAAACCGCCACCACTCTAAGGAGGCACGTGTGACTTCTTTTGAGCTCCGATAGCGACCGTCTTCGATACTACCAAAATCGTCTCGATAAGGGCTCCCTCCTGCAACGAGAATCAGTGTTGTACTTCTCTCCCTTCTTTTCTTCTATTTTTATGCTTGATTTCTTTTTCTTTTTCCTCTAAGAGGCAAAACTGCCGACGAGGGCTGACATTTTTTTGGATGTTCAACTCTAGTCACATCATTTTTAATCTTTTGAAAAACATAAATTCTGAACAGTTTTGCAAAAATAAGAATTTAATAAATGTTTCTTGCACCTAGAGAGTTCATAATAAAAAAACCATTAAAGCAAATATTGAATCGATTCAATGTAAAAGTGTAAAAGTGAAAAATCAAAAACTTCATGACTGAAAAAAAAGGGGAGCATGAGGTTGCGCAAATCAAGTTTGAAACATCGGGCTGTGTTCAGTGTTTTGTTAGTTGATGTTCTTTTGAAGTCAGCACACTGACATTAATGAATACTGTCAGTACATGATTCTCTCCCGGTATTAATTGGAATTTGTTTTTCATACTTAAAGTTTTAGGATATTGTTTTTTATATTGTTGTTTTTTTGTTTAGGAATATATTATAATAATTTTTATTATTTTTTAAAATTATTTTTCATATCAAAATGATCTACAAACACAAACAAATAAAAATTTAATGTTAAATTTATAAAAATAAAAATAAAAACTTTCAATTTTTTAAAAATATATTTAAAACACAATACCAAAAATTTCAAAATTCTAACAGAAATTTAAATGCTTGGGCTATTTCGAGTTCAGAAACTGGTCCCATAACACAACCCTCGTGGACAAAAAAATAGCACGAAGCGTTAGAGCAACTTCAATGGTAAAAGTCATTTTAAAGAGCTAAATTGATAAAATGATTTTTTGAATAGTGAAATATAGTTTTTTTTGTTTATGTGTATTCTATTGGTAAAAACCTTTTAGAAAAATCATTTTTTGTATATCATTTTAAATATGTTGCAGTTATTTTATATATATAATATAACTATGCAATTAATTATACAATTAATATGATTAAGTTATATAATTAAATAATTAATTTTAAAAAACCCTCCAACATTATAATTATTAAATTTTTAATTTTGTTTAATAAAAAAATCAAATTTGAAAAAAAAAACTCACCAATATTTTAAAATATCTAATTATTTTTTAAATATAAAAGTTTCATAATAATATATATTAAAAATAAAATAAATGGATTAAGATTTTATCATGATTTGTTGATGATAACTAAATATGATATTTTATCAAATACATTTTTTTTCAATGTTGTTTTCTTGTGCAAGTACATAGAAACACTAAAATATAAAATTAGAACTTCCAAACATATAAAACTTGCCCATTTGTCCTATGTGTACTTTTTTTAATATTTTTTTAATTTTTGGCTTTGCTCTATACATATGTATAAATAGTACTTTAGTAATTAAAAAAAAAGCATTTTAGCTATCCATTTAGCTACTACGTTGGACACATGAAAAATAAACAAAATAGATAAAAAGACAATTATTTGGCTTTGCCAACGCAGATAGCTTCTGCGTTGGAGTTACTCTTACCTCCAGGCAACACGATAAACCCCCTGCCTGCCTAGTTTGTTAGATAGCGTGTTAGATTTGGTGGCTTAACATTTTTCTTTTTTCTTTTCTTTTCAGATAATTATATTATTATTATTATTATTATTATTATTATTATTATTATTATGTTCATCCACACCTATTTTTCTTCTTCTTTCTCTTTTTTATTTAATTTTATTATTGTTTTTTTTATACTGAAAGGATTAAAATTAAGTTTTGTGATTTATTTATTTTTATTTTATTTTTATAGAGTTATTTTGGTTTGCGAGTTTTCCAAAGTAACCTAAGTTGCTATAGTTTTTCAGTCTTGTAGGATTATTTTTCTTTAATTGAACTTGATTTTATTATTATTATTTTCTTATATATTTTAAAAAATAGTTGCAAATGATAAATTATGTTATTAATTTTTATAAAATACATGGACTTGTTTATAGGTATGGTTGGTCGGCATGGTTCACAGGTCTGACAAATTTAACTTGTTTTTTCCTTCTCAATTTTATATATAGAAATTGGGTTAATTAAAAATTCAATTTCATAATTGGTTTTGTTTTGCTTTTTAGTAGGTTATTGCAAGCTCAAAAAAATATCTTGATATTGGTTTGGTTTTGATCTTGTGAATATCTCAAAAAAATATTTTTGTTTCCATATAAGTAAATATAAATATATATTTTTTCAAATAAATTATAATCCCAATAGAGTTCATATCTTGCTTCATGGTTTTGATGTGCTGGCTCAAATTACTAATTCACAAATTTAATAAGTTTACTCATTGACCAAGTATTCTTTTTTCAGCTTTTTTATTATTTTATTTTATGCTTTAATATTGAATTAGTTAGGAATTAAATTATGTGGTTTATTTGTACTTGTTTTTTATAGGTTTATCACAACCTCAAATAAATATCAATTTAGAATAATGTTCAATTTTATGAACATCTATTTTTATTATAAAATTAGTTAAAAAACTTATTAACTAATATAATCGATTGATTTAAGTCGTATCAGCTTTCACGTTATTTGATTTAAAACCCGAGTTAGACAAAGAGCTTGGACAAGAAATTTTAAGACTAATCCATATGGTTAGCACCAATGATACTGTTAAGAAACTCTTCGCACTCTAGACATTCTTTTTTATATTTTTCAAAAAAAATTGATATTGTCATCATAGAGCGAAACAATAAATCAATACAGAAATGACAAAAACATGGATTTTATATATATATAAAAAACAATAATCATTATACTTGTACTCTAGTGGTGTTATGATTGTAATGTTTTTTAAAGAAAATTAGAGAAATGAAGAAATTGTAAATGTTTCTAATTTTTTTCATTGTAGTTGTACTGTAACAGTCATATAATTGTAGTTTTTGTTTTTTTTTACTATAACAAAAAAAATTATGTTTTTTTTATACTTGGTATTTTTATTGTTTTACACTTTGTCTACTTATCACTACTTGTTTTCTTATCTTTATTTTTTCTTATATTTTTTTTAACCTTTCCATCTCATTTATTTTTATTTTTTAGAAAAAAAAATGTTAATTTCTTAGTTCTTACACTTTAAATATTTATCACTCTATACTTAACTTATTTACATCATTTTTCAATTCTTACCTTTATTTATTTTTTATTTTTCCTCGGACTGTTTTTTGAAAATCTATTATAGAAAGATTGAAGAACCATTTTATGTATTTTAGTAATTACATCATTGTTCCATTATCCTTTCATGTTAAAAATTAGCTTGAGATCTTATATGTTTTTATCAACACGAATGATCTCTATTGTATGCAAATATTGAATATCAAAAAAATATATCATAACACCAATACATTAATTGTTTTGCGTAAGAAACATCATTCGAGCTGCAACAAGACGAGTTGAATAAATATGTTAATTATTTGTGTTTTGTATTTACTGTTACATATTATTCTGAATATATTTAATTAAATGAATGTATAATATATTTTATTTTTTAATTAAAATTTTAAAAAATCATTCGAAAGGATTGTGTATTTATTTATTATTTTATCACGAAGATATCTAACCTGCAAAAATATAAGTAAAATATCCAGAAGATACAGGTGCCTAACTTGCCAATGGACACGATCATCAATTACCGCTATTACAACCATGCCAGAAAACTAGATTAGACGCAAATACCCCGAGAAATGGAGCCCAATATTATTCTTTAAGAATCCAACTCATGGGTAATCCAACTCGTAGGTCAACCTGACAGCAGGGAAATTGATTAAGATTTTGTACAATGTTATTTTTTTAAATCCAGCTCATTGGTGACTTGATAACATGGTAATTATTCAAGATTTTTTTTGTTTAAAAATAAATTTCAGAAAATAAAAAAATATTATTTTGATTTTTAAATAAAAAATATTTCTAAAAACAAATATAAAGCATCCTATAAGTTTAGGCTCTCACAGTTACAGTGAGGGAATAGTTAGTGGTACAACTTTTATTTTATTTTGAATGACAAAAATGACCCTACTCTTTTACCCAACTCCCGGTCAACTTCATCAATTCTTGCCAAACCTTTCCTCATGGTCCAACATTACCCAGTCATTTGATGTTGTACTATGAAACGGTATCTGTTACAACGTGGTTCTAGTTTGGATTCGCTGGAGAAGGCCACAGAATCCTGAAAGTCGGGTTAATTCACCCATAAAAAATGAGTCTCTCACTCTCTAATGCCCACCAACTGTTCGGTAAATTTACCGCATGAAACTGCAATGGCTGTGCCAACGGACAGACAACAACGCCCCCCCAACCAACAGGAGGATGTCATCAGGGGCATTTCCGTCTATAACAAGAGAATGCAGAGTAGTTGGGAATAGAGCAGTCCATCCAGTAACGTGTGAGTGGACAGAAGAGAATCGCTTTGATGGGTGTGACAGATGCTGGTAACAGCTAATCTAACACTGCACGTCAAATGTCAAATGTATATTTAAAGCTGCTGCCCTTTGACCACATAAGATAACTCGTCTCAGCCGTCACTTTGTCTCTGCGTTGAAAGATACACCAAGGCATTATCTCTCTTAAATGCTGGAACTTCCAACCAAATACTACCGGCCGGATTGACATTTACTCCTTTCCAGCGTATTCGTCGCCCACCAGTACCGGTTTACTGCGAAAACCTTGGGTAAATTGGATTATTAACATATAAATTAATTAATACATTAAAAAAATAAATGGTGGTGGGCCTCTCCTCTAGAGGGAGTATGAAGCATCAATATCAAGCTTTCCCTATTTCTTCCCGCTTTAAAATTCTTTCTTTTCTTTTGTCCCGGCCCACAATCTAAAACTTCAAGCACATGTCCACATACACGCTTGGTTGGACTTCTGGTGGGACTGGTTAGATAATTGTTGTGGTGGTGGTAGAAGAGGTGGGGGAGTTACTATTTATGGTGGCGATGGAGAGGAATGGTGGAGGAGATTTGAAAATAAGGTAGATTGGGAGTGGCATGGATTTTTTTGGTTTTTCTCCTCTATAACCTGGGCCTCACTTATTTGTTTTGTTTAAATTTATTAAATGTTTGTTTCAAACAAATATTATGCTAAAAGATAAAAATGTTTATTTTGCCCTTTTTAAAAATAAAATTATTTACCAAAAAAATTACATTACCGTGCTGTTCTTATATATATATATATATATATATATATATATATATATATATATATATAAAACCCAAATAACAATAAAATATTAATTATTCACCTAGCACGAAGACTTTGAAGATACGGTTTCACACTTTGTTTTAAAATATATATATTTTTAGATTATTTTATGTGTTAATATCAAAAATAACTTTAAAAAATATTTTGATATGTTTCTAAACAAAAAACTTTTAAAAATAATCTCAACTATATTACCTAACAAATCCTTTAGTATATTAAAATGCAATATATTTTTTATTTTTAACATTAATATATTAAAATAATTTTAAAATAAAAAATTAAAATATAAAAACAAATAAATTTTTTTTAAAGCTGAATTTGATTGTCTTACACCGATGTGCAAAATACAAAGAGGTCAACAATTGATTGATAGAGCGTGATTTTAATTGAAATCCTACTTTTGACCGAGCGGTAACTATAGAGAATTGAATATATTCAATTAAGTGTAAAGTATGATTGAAGTCATTTTTTAAAGTGTTTTTGGTTTAGAAATATATTAAAATGATATATTTTTATTTTTAAATAAATAACAAACAAATATTTTTAACATCATGAAAATAATCTAAAAATATTAAAAAATTAATTTAAAATAAAAATTAAAAAAATCATTTTTTTTCTTTAAAATATTTTTGAAAAACAATGACAAATAGGACCTTAGTGTCGGTGTAAAAACGTGGTTAAAGTTATTTTTTAAATTTTTTTATTTAAAAATATATATTTTTTTAAAAATTACTCAACATCAAAATACTCTAAGAACACTTTTTTTTTCTTTCCAAAAAAGGCCTTTTATTTTTATTTTCCACACCCCTTTACAACATTGAGTGCATCAAGAAAGTCAGAATCAATTGCAATAAGAAAGAGTACTAAAATTAAATGAATGGTTTCAACACTTTTTTGTTTGGTCAAAATAACATTTTAGCTCCTAAAATTTCACTCGTGGCTAGTCGCTTGCACTCCTGAAGATCTTTTTACAATTTATTAATCAGCAAGGAATTTTTTGATTTTATATATATAAATGGAAATTGCTAGCTGGTCTGGTAACAAAGGGCAAGGCTGATTGTTGGTCTGGATGAGAAAACTGACCTTGCTTCCATTTTATCCCACAATGTGGGGGGCACCATTTTCTTTCCTTTTCCAGCTTCTCCTTCTTCCGATCTTTGGGTTTATGAATCAATGTTGAATGTACCCAAAGTTGAGAATGTCCCATGCATGCGTGACGAGGGAGGCTCTGTTTTTTATATCATTTGTGCGCCTGCTTGTTTTTTATTTTAAAAATATTTGTTTTTTAAAATTAGTTTTATATATATATATATATTTAAATTATTTTGATATACTAATATCAAAAACAAATTTTAAAAATAAAAATATACATTATTCTTAGATGGTTGCAAAAAGACAGCAAAGCCTCAGCAAAACATAGAACATCTGGTGCTACATTTATTTTAATCAAACAACAAAGTATACAACATTCGATAAAAACGGGGCGAGGTTAGTTTCAAATATAGCAACAAGAAGCTCAATTACTATCATTCCATCATAATATTAATTAATTAATTAATTAATTAACAAGAAACTAAAACATTTGTGTAACAATTTCTCCGCTTTGTTCCTACAAAATATCCACTAAGTTAACAATTAAAAGGTGATTTAGTCTTTTTATTAGGGTTACATCAGTTATTATTGGCAAATTAATCAGTAACAAATTTAACTTTCAAATTTCATTATAAATAATTAAATGACTTCGTTAGCTCTATAGTTACAAAAAAATATTAACTTTCATCAACGGCTCTTTTAAACTTTTTTAATCTTCAAAGAGAATTAAATTACTAAACTGTGAAGGCAAGCATAAAAAATAAAGCTACTTTCTAAGAGGCTTTTTCATCTGTTAATTTTGTTTATTTTTATCATTATCAGGTTGAATTAAAGGCAATTTTGTCTTTTACAAATATATATATTAATGGAATTTTTTTTGACAAAGTTTCAGAGTGTCTTATCGTTTATATTTCATATTCAATTTAGTCCTTATTTTTTTGATTGATTTTTTTTAATTTCATACTTAATTAATAGGTTTTATTTGATTTTTTATATAAGATTTGGCCCTTATTTTTTATATATTCTTGTATCTTCCATGAATTAAATTTTGTTCCAATTTTACCTTTCATTACATGATTTTATTTTATTTTCATGTTGGATTTTACCTCTATTCTTTTTATTAATGTTTATTTATGTTCTCAATCCATATTTTATAGGAAAATATATGCATTCACCATTTTAAACATTAATCAACAAGAGTTTGGAAGGTTTACCCTCCCTTCCTTTTCCTTAAATTCTTCACTCTTATAAACCACTTGGATCATGTTCCCCTCCCTTAACCCAACAAAACCATCCTTAAACTAATCATTTTCATGTGTTTCTCTTAATTATTTTTGAATATATATATATATCATAGCTCAGGTTTTTGGAAAATTTGTCAAGAACAACTTCTCTTTTAAAAAAATAGGATTCTTGCCCATATTACTATTTTTCTCTTATTGTTATCCATACTCAAAACTTACAATCTAAATTGTAAGGTTTTATCAAAATCTTATTGACCTTAAATTTTAACTCAAATGGTTCTATATTTCATAAGATTCCTTGTAAACTTTTAGCCAGATCCAATAGTCATATTGAGAGATATAATTAATTCCATAAAACTAGACCACATGTAATTTTACCCTAAAAATTTGAATTTTGCATGCAATTTTATTTACTTAAATCACCATGATTTTTAGATAAGTCCATTGATGATTCCCCTCCATAACCATCATAAAAGTTTGCTCATATTTCTCACCCCTTTTGGTCAAAAATATTAAGTTAAGGATTTCATATATTGTTTTATTTAAAGTCTCACTCTATTGTTGTTGTTGTTGTACAACTATTTCACCCTAATTCACAAAAGATTCCCCTCGACATAATTAATTTACCCAATAGAGGAATTTACACAATTCATCATTAATTATATTTTGCGTACCGATTGTTGTTTATTTTATCTGGAATTTAAGTTTGATTTATAACAGTTTTTTTCATCCCAATCAATAGTAATTTTTCTTCTTCTATATCATCATTCCTCAATCAGAAAGTTATCACTTCTAGCACTGGTTCACTGGTTTTAGGCCAGGGGTTTACAAGGTTCATATAGACCAAATTGTATGCTTTATTAACTCAGTGAACCTTAATATCAACATTGGTAGAGTTTCTGAGAACTTAGCACATTTAAAAAAAAGAAATTAGTAAAATAACACACGCAAAAAAACATTTAGAAATCTAGCACACTCGATCATGTTGCACATAGCATCTGCAACTTCATTATCATAGATACTATATGCGACTTGGGTGCTGTAAATATCAATTCCAACACTTGAGTTGAAAATAACATCTATATTGGTCATCCGCACTCATAACCTCAAATTCAAGAGCATAAGGTGTTATGTATTGATTAACACTCAACATCCACATCATCCCCATCCTTTTCATTTCACTCCTCTACATTAACTCTATCAATGTGACAATCATCTTCATCATCTCTTGGTTTGGATTCTCCATAACAATATAGAGTAGATGCCATACTCAACTGAGATTCTATATTAACAATTTATTACACCGATATTTGTCCACTTGCATTACCACCTAACCTAGACAGACCAATTGCCTGTGATGCTTGTGTGGTTCTGTAAGAGTTACTTGAAACCCGGGTCAACTCCATGCTAAAAAAGTTTTCTTGCCTAGGTCTACTATTTAAGTAGAGCTCCAACATATTAATCTCCTTAATTCTAGCAAACCAAATCATTTAATTCACACTCTCATCACACTACAAATTGGTATACTCACATAACAAGCTTGATTGACCCTAGTTTGCAACATCCTCAAGTAATTTTAACTTCTATCTCAAATATATTTCAGTCAAGTTGATTATAACACTATAAATAACTCATTAAGAAACAAGTCTTATGCAACAATTAGAAATTCATGACTTCCTCTATTATATGTGATATCATTATCGGTATTGACAATGATACTATTATGAAAGCATAGTATTCTTTAATTATTAGACATTATATGAAACAACACAAAAAAAAAACAATTCTAATATCTTGAGGTTAATTAAAGTACATAGTTTATCAATAAAACCATAATGGTAATATAATTGGCTAAAAGTTAAATTAATCAAGTTAATCAGCAGATAGTTATATTCATCAAATTTCTAGCCCATAACAAAGTTATTAATCAAATGCATGTATTTTATAGGTAATATTGTTTTTTTAATATATGTAATTTGGTGTGATTCATAATTTCACCTAAACAACACTAGCTATTCAAAAATAGTTCTGTTAATTCACAATCAACAACCTAAAATCATTTATTATTTTACAAATAACATGTTTTTCATCTCACATTATAACTAATTAATCTAATCTCTAATACAAAACCCTAACATTCTATAGAATCAAATTAACACATATTAACATAAATTACATCAAATTGATAAAGAGAGAGAGATCAATCTACCTTTAAATATAGAATGTGGGTGGCGGATATGGTGACCGATGAAGGTTATTTTTGGCTTGGAAATTGATGAGCCTATGGTGAAGAGAGAGATGAACAACGATCTAAGGCTACAAAGAGAGAGACAGGAGTGATGTAGTCCTGTTGTGGGTGTTTTGGGCGGTAGGGAGAGAGAGACAAAAAGGTTGCTGAAGATGGCGAAAGGAAAAGGCAGGTGGCTATAGGGAAAGAAAAGAGGACAGAGAATAAAGAAGAAGAAAAATCTTCGAGTGTAAACTTCAAATGAAATCGCAAATGGCATCTCATGAATTTTTCACTGTTACTTCATTTTTTTATTTTTATTATACTAAAAAACCAAAAAAATAAATAAATAAAAAACTCAACATCCGTAGCCATCGCATGTCCTTATAAATCATAATGCGATTGATGTGGTCCACGTAACCACACCAATGCATGGGTGATATTTTTAAATTATTACATTAATCTAATGCTTATTACATTTGTTTTTACCCGATTGTTTAAATTATTACAAATTTTCTATGCGATATTAGGGCCTGAAATAGACACTGCACCCGAAAAAATAAACAAACATATAAAGTAAAAATATATTACGATGGCGGCATGCACTTCTTATGTAAGACAATCGAACTGTGTGGATGATGAATATTTTTAGGGATTCATCCTGATGGATTATGAAGTGAAACTGGAAAGGTAAAAAACTCCATACTGACCTGATCACAGATAGTTTCACCCAAATATGCCTGGGAGAAGAGATGTTGATGATCTCGAATAGTGTTCAAGGAGCGACAAGACTTTTGCGACCTTCCTCCCAATACGGCTATCCTCATGACCGTTTCTGCCAACAAGAATTAACCTGGCTGAAGGTCCATAGTGTTCCACCATTTCCCTTGACAAAAACACCTTATCCAAAAGTCCCAAAGCCTCTTCCTTAAGAGAATCTGTTCCCCACGCGAAAATGTTGAGTACTGGTTTTATGGCATCAGCCTCATGCAGGACTTTTGCTCCTCTGCTAGGAGAGCCTTCCTGAACCAGCGTCGAAAGCGTCTGAATTGCTTCGTGAGCAATCACATGAACCTCTCCTTGTAAGAGTTTTACCAGGTCGGGTAGAGCAGTTGCCTCAATGAGACAGAATGTAGTTTTCACACTGCAGATACCCCCATGTGCTGGGCATAAATGAGGACGTGTTGGCCGAAAACACCAGCATCCTCTTGCTTCGGACACAACAACAAGTTCCTGACTGCTTCTAGAAAGATCACCAATGAGCGCTGCTGCTCTTGCTTTTGCCATCACTGAGCCAGTTGTCAGTAAGTTTACAAACAATGGGTAAGCTCCCTGTTCAACTACAATCCGCTGTGACTTGGGATTTGCAGGATCTGTGAACCTGAAGAGTGCACTTAGAGAGTTTTCTTTTGCTTCCATGGTCCCTGTTCTTATAATTTTTATGAGGGCATTGAGTCCATCTAGATCAATTAGCTTCATGGTCACGGCGACTTCAGATTTTGGTAGATTGGCTAATAAACCAGCAGCTGCCATTTGTACATCACTCTTGTCATCATTCTCAAGGAACCCCACTAAAGCCTCAAGCCTTTTTGGCTTAAGAAGGTATTCCACCACTCCTTGTGGTTCATGATGAGAGAATAGAAAGAGGAGAATTATGGCAATTTCACGAATTTCTGAGTCGGTATCATCAAGAAGAGGAAGTACAAGAGAAACACCTTTAGCAGTGAGAACTGCAGTCTTAACCAACCCTGCATCGAGCTTGCAAATTCCAAGAAGTGCACGCAAAGCAGGCCTCCTAACATTCTGGGATGGGTGGGCATTCTGTTGCAAGGCTAACAAATTGCTGACAATAGGTTCTAATTCAAGTTGCCCCCCATTTTCATCAATAAAGAATTTAATTCCATCGTCATTACAAGAGAATTTCTCCAACATTTCAGAACACTTCACAATAATCATTGAGCGCATATGAGCAGAAAACATTAGTTTGATGACAAGTGGAAGTCCACCAGCAGCAGCGATAAGCTCTCTATTGGCAGCGCAATCAGAGAGTTTAACCAGGGCAGACAGAGATAACTCTTTTGATTCAAAATTGCCAGATGATAGCATTTGAAGCAAACTAAATAGAATCCCTTCCTCACCGAGAAGCTTTAAGTGTGAATCAAACAATTCCATGTTAACTAAAGCTCGAACCATTGAAATCCTTGAAGAATCGGTCCCTGCAAATTCCTGTTGGTAAGAATAAGAGTCGACCATGCTTTACAGCTACAATTGTGCCCACAAGGACACATTCATATCAAGGAATGAAATAATGAGTTATTCATTTAGATGCACAAAAACACAGAACTAAAAATAAATTAAGGGCATACTAGTACATCTCCTGACCAATGAATTAAGCCTTCAGATTTTCTAGCCAAAATCTAAACTATATATAGCACTAGAGTAAGATATGTCTGTGTCTCTGGCATTTTCTGTAGTCTTTTACCGAGTTGGAGCATGTTTGGTAGTTTTGTGATGATCCATTTTACATTGTGTTGATTACTTGGATATTCAATTAGTTTCTTTCTTTTTTTGATAAAGATTGTACCATGCAAAAATTTAAGAATCTCCAGATTTAGCTAAAGAGCTATTTCTTGCTTTCTTCAAGCAGCTAATGGCATTAAATGAAATTTAAGAAGGGATTCAATATTTTCCTAACCTTGTACAATCCGATCAATAAGTGGTTTATACCAGCCTGATTTTGCAGCCCAAGAAATGTTCTCCTCATCAATTTCAACAAGTTTGTTCAAGATTTTTTCTGCATGAGCAGCTGACTCCCTGACTTGACCTTTTAAAAGCGTGACAAGGAGTAGAATTGTACTACCCTGAGAGAGTTTCCTGCAGATAGACACATTCCAACCAGACCTCTCTTGCAGTAACTCATATAGCAATTCCACTGCAGCCTTCGAGATGCTTGGGTCACGTCCTAAGCATGGAATAACATGATCCCACCCTCCATCGTTGACCAATTTTTCCTGTACCATTTGATTCAGTTACTATTCTTCACTTGCTATGAGCTAATTTGTTCCTTTACACATCTAATGGTGGACTCACAAAGCAAAACAGAGCTCAAATCTGCCCTTCCAGGTGTCATGTATCTCACATATGTATTAACTTATGAGATTGAAACATGATAAAGCAGTCTAGCATAATAACTTATCATTCAACCAGCAAGATATGTCACAAGTTTTTACAAATAGAGAATATACACAGACCATAAACAAATGCCTGCAAACTTCACATTATTAACGGTTGAAAGCTAATAGAAAAAAAGAAAATGCAGTCATAACAGAACCATCACGAGAATATAATCTCTATATTCAAATCAAACACACAAGCTGCTCTATTCATATCATCGTCGCTATATTGCTTGGGTTTTACATTCCAGCATCAGAATCACCATAGACGCTCTATGAGTGCAGGAAACATGAAAGTTGATATAAAGTTCAATTAAGCTAGGAGGATGTATGGGAGATAAAATTGCTGGCAGATTTAAAATCACCCCTAAAGATTTCTTACCTTATTTTTTACATGCCCTTTGACGAGCTCCTTCAAGGTTACTAAGATCTTCCTCTTCTCATTTTTGTTATGACTGGTCCCAAGAATAGATATTACGATATCTGTTAGACCTCCTATGGAGATCCAATCCTTGTTTATTGAATTTTCTCTCATTAGATCCTGCATTTGGTTCAGGGCCTCTTCTACACATGAGTCAGCACTTGCTAACAACTTTGCCTTTGAAGCTCTGATTCTGAGGCAATAATTTAGTTCTCTCCATTCCTCTATAGTTTGTCTGAGCCGAAGGTTTGACCTCAAAGTTGTATCTTCAAGAATCTCACCAGTTTCTGGGTCGGTTCTCTCTCCACTGTCAAACCAAGCTTTAATGGCAGCTCTCTCACAGGTAGTGCCAGTACAAAGGCTAACAGGATCAGTCATCACAGTGCCATTTATACGACAAAGGAAAGAATTAAGTGGAGTAATATATTCTTCTCTATCATCAAATTGCTCAACAACCTGAAGCCTCGTAAAATACTGCTTCTTGATTTCTTCATAATCTCTAGCAGCATCAGCATGAGAAAGCAATTCAATAACCTGCTCTAAGAAGAAAACTTCAGCTCGTTCTTTCCTATTGGCAGCCTCTTCCTTTTCCCTTCTAAAGCTTGCTAGCTCTTTGCTTATCTCTGAAGGTTCTACAGGTACACCAACAGCCCTGGCTATTTCTTCCAGCATGTCATTCGCGAAACCCTGGTCGAGTTTCTGGTCACGCAGACCCTGGTTTAACTTGTCAACAATCTGAAGCTGAGAATGCGAAGCTTCAAATTCAGCCCTTAGCATTTCATCCTGTAGTCTATTCATCTGGTCAGATATCCCTGCAAGGACTTCAGTATTTGCAAGTGATAAAGCAGCCAAAGACTTGCCGATATCCCTAGTCACTTCTTGCACCTCATTTACAATATGACGACACTTTACCAGCAAGTAGAAACTGGCCCGGTTTTTATACTTCTCTACCAAATTATTTGCTTTCTTGACATCTGCTTCAAGGGATTCAAGTGCTTGCCTGGCAGCTCTTGAGTCATCTAATTTCAGAAGCTGTGGTTCCTTTAACACTGATTCGATCTCAAAGAGGTGCTTTGCCAGAACCTTGAAACTCTCCTTCTCAATTAGAACATCCTTTGCAGCCTGGGCTGTTTTGAGTACCTGGGTCGTTAACACAGCCAAAAGGGTTCCTATGGGTACCAGTTCTAATGCCATTATATACTCTTAGGCCAGATCCTGTAATGACACTACAGCCAAGACAAATTGACATCAATCACATATTATTCAATGCGTAATCTACTAAATTCTTGCATCCAGATACACATCAGAAGCCCACAAGCATTACCCTGTAAGAGAAATAAAATTGGAAACAATATATGAGACTAAATAACATCCAAATAGCCAAATGCTGTGATATTTAAGGTTTCATTTCAAAAAGAAGAAAAAATTCCACCAAAATCACGAACACAATCTATCTTGACTTTAAAGAGCACATATGTACAGAAACAAACAACAATTTTTCTTCTTTCTTTCATCTAGCAGCGGGCATATCACATATGAACCAGCAACTAACATAATTTCATTGGCCAGAAACAGAAATATATTAGAGGCATACCAACCAAGGTTAAGTATGCTTATATGGCAAGTTAAATGATACAAATCAAACCGCCTAAGAGTTCAAGCCGGATTCAATAACATACCCAGAAGCAGAAAGCCCGACTCCAACTTCCAAAAACCACATTCCAGCCATTTAAACTGAACAGACAGGAACCCACTTTAGAGAAAAAAATCAGGCATAATAACCCAAGAGGTAAAAACAACATATATGTGGAGTAAATACAGAATGGTTCTATAATAGCAGACAGGAAAATATCAAAATAATGGATGGAGTAATATAAACACTAAAAGGAGACGGGAAGATTACACTGTCGCTCATCTAAAACCAGCAAGCAAAGGATTAAAAATGAAAAGTAGAACTACTAAAGCCCTGGCTTCCGCTTTCTAAGCAACCAGGCTTCAATATAATCCCCAAGCCAGATAAAACAAAAGAAACTGAAAGCAGAAAAGAAAGGTGCCTCTTGCGTATTCGGCTTGATTCTCTGGGAACTTTGAGTGGCAAAGAGCTCTCTCTGCATAAGTCTCCCTCATTACAGCTTTATTTATATATATATATGCCCTTGACTTCAAGTCTATGTTTTTAAGTCAAGAGTTTACCGGGAAAATACCCTAGAAAATTCGGCCACTCTTTGCTTGACGCGGAATCAGGACGGAGTCCTGATCTTTCATACACGCGTCGTGGGGGAAAAGAAGGCCATGTCAATCAAGAAGTGTTCAGAAACTTTTCTTTTTCGTGTTTGCTCTAGCAGATTATGCTGAGGAAACACGTGTCTTTTTTTATGCATTCCTGAACTCCCAAACTGGCACCGAAGTCATTTTTGATTTTACCCTAGTGTTTTGTCTTAAATCAGTTAACCGAAGGGTTGTTATTTATTCAAGAGTTCTAGAGCAGGCACGCGATTGGCTTGGGCTGTAAATGAACCTAGGACAACGCTCTGGCCTGGAGCGACGTTTCTGAGACAAGGCCCGAAATACCTTTATCGATAACTCTTTGTGAGGGCAGGCTCAAAAGCTTCTGTTTGGTACATAGTTGTAAAATCCGTTCCGGGTACCGTTCCGGTTTTTTGTTTGGAACGGAACGTTCCGGTTTCGGTGCATTCCGGCGTTCCGTTCTGGTTTTGTACTGTTCATATTTATTTAATTATATATATAAAAAAAATAAAATATTAATTTAACAAGTATATACTAACGAGCTTAACGCTTTTAAATTTATAATTAAAGTAAAACGCATCTTTAATCATGGAAATATAATAAAAGAAAGATTGTGATAAAAAATACTTATCAGAATGTTTTTTTTAAATAATATATAGTTTTAAAAAATATAAATACAACGTCGGCATGTAAATCCAGCAGTAGATTTTTGCTCAGTGGCCCTTCGTGGAAAACAACCACAGCCTCACATTCATACGTCTCGGACACTCTAAAATTGACACGTGCCTCTCGAGATTCTATAATTATTTTTCGCAAGTCTCCAAAATATAAGAAGACAAAATTCCAGTGTATCCATCAAATTTGTCCTCAAATATCACTCGCCCTGCGCTCCTCATTTCTATTCCAAAACCAGCAAATCCCATCTCCGTTCCTCTCTGAATTTGCTTTTCAATCACAACCAAAAACCATGCTTGAAGAATCCTTATCAATCTGGGCTTCCATGAACAGTTGGTTAACCCCATCTGTTTTCTTTGTTCTTCTCAATCTAATGATCGGCACCATTTTTATAACTTCTAGACCAGCCACCTACAAACCCAGTGACCAACATCAAGAACAAGAAAAAGAAGAAGAAGAAGAAGATCATGCTTCTCTTCCTTTTCCTTTCCATCCTCTCCTTTTCTTCCTCTTCCCTTTCTCTAAACCAAGAAGGGCTTTATCTCCAGCAAACAAAGCTCTCTCTCTCAGACCCAGACTCAGCTCTCTCCGGAACGGAACGCCCGGTACGGAACCGGGGCGTTCCGGCCGGAATTCGGCCGGATTTGCCGGATCGGGGCGGGATTTTTACCGGGACAAAAACGTCGCCGTTTTGTCCCGGATTTTACACTGGAACGGGACGTTCCGGCCGTTCCGGCCGGAACGAAACGGGATTAATAACTCTGGTTTGGTATTGCTTTTGTTTTTGTAGTTCAGGTTAAAAAAAAAATTTAAAAAAAGTATTTTTACTGTGGTTCAAAATAAGCAGTAAAGTGTTTAGTTAAAACTATGATTGAGGTTGAGGTTGAAAAAAAACAGTTTTGTGTGATTGGTTACCAAGATTTTTATATTGTTTTTAACTTGTAAAATTACTGTAAAAAAAAAAAAGTAACATACTAATTATTTTTTACAAACATGTTTTTGTTTAATAATATATTAAAAACATTTTTTAAATATTTCATCTTTATATCCAAATTATTAAAAAACACTTAGAAATATTAATTTAATATATATATATATAATAAAATATCATTTGAAACAAAATTAAGATTACAAAATAAAAATTATATTGTAATATTTTTTTAATATATTTATTTATTGTAATTATTTTTTTAGATTATAATTATAATAATATATAGGGGCGTATATATATATATATATATCCCCCCAAGACCCACCCACCCTTTCCCTCCCAAACCGCGCGGAAAAAAGCAACAATTATCTACTTTTTTCAAACCGGCGTTTCATTCATTTTTTTCATGGAACCCACTTAATATTTTTACGTTTCAAATGAAACCATAGGTGCAAACTGCGTTTTTAACAAAACGCAGTTTGCACCACGCAACCATACGGACACTATAAACCGATTAACCAGCTCATGATTGAGCGCTGAAAGTACCAGACAAAAACCTGGCTGAAAATGACATTCTAACACAGCCCTGAAGTTTACTAGTCTACTTGATAAGTCAAAGAAAATAAAGACAGAGCAAACTGCTGTAAGGAAATTCATCCTTCATCAAGTCAGTTTTACGTGGGTCTTTGTAACAATCATCCACGGCATTCAACTAATACATATCCAAACACATAATTTTATTTAATTACTGAAACAAAATCCACAAAGCATACAACTGCATATTACAGATCAGTTGTTGGTAGGAAACCAACGAAAACAACAACTGTGAGGCTACAATGGTGACTTGCAGTCAGCATCAATGAGTATCCTTCCTGCGACCCAATTCTCGAGCCCTTTCCCTCATCTCCTCTGGTGATGGAGGTCTTACTATCTTTGATGGGAACGTTATGTATGAATGCTTCATGCAAAAGAAAAACAAGATACGATGATTAAAAGAGTTGATCAAAGGTGCGTTTCAGAAAACAGAGGCTCCAACCTTTGACAGGCACTTAAGGACAGATGACTGTGCATTAAAGGACTGGGTAACAAGAATATTAATAGTTTCAGAAAAACCTGCAAAATTCTAGGAGCTCTGCATCAAGAGAATATTACCACATTGTACGGCTCAATCAAGTTGGTGTAAATTTGTCACTTCCCAGAATCACAACTCTTGCAAACTACAATAAACTGATGTCAAAGCTATGGTGAAGACAAGGGATCATACCTGTCCATTTTCACCTAATGTCATTCTTTACAGTTTAGGCATTGGTTACTTTGTTTTCGGGACCAAATCTTTACTAGTTATGGGTTAAGCTCAGTTCTAATTTAAGGTTTATATCACAAATACATGTGAATTAGTATGCAAAGAGACAATCACAATCTTTGCAATTTCCTAGAAAACAGGGCATTTGATACTTTAATTGAGGATCTTCCCCAAAGTTGTCTCTAGGATCATATCTCTCCTTTCTTTTTTCCTCCCTCTTTATGCAATTTTCTGTTTCAGGATTCTGCTCAGACAGTGCCTTGGGTATAAGTGTGAAGCATCCAAAGTTTTGTAAAAAATAATACCTCTTATCAACTATATCAACATAAAACTTGATTACCAACTATTCTTCAAACTCATTTCCAACAAAATTAACCACTCAAACATACCCATCTCAAGTTGCTGCCGAGGAAACCAGAAACAGAAGTTTTAAATTCCAACCACTACAGTTATTCCTTTGCCCTCAAATGTAATCCAATGCAATAACAATTCAATTACAAACCTTTTATCTTCAAGTCTAAACTCAAAAACCTCCATCTCTACCAAGTCCTAACCCAGCACAGCAAACACAACTTGAAATTACTTATGACATGTTGAGCAGCAGCTCAGTCAATTTCTTGATATGCTTAACATTAGTAAAAAAAAAAATTAAATCTCTCAGGCGAACTCGATAATATCTGGATTGTGACCACATCCTCACCATCTCTCTCTTACTAGAACCCAGAGAGCTACTCCACCATTGATTCATATTAATCATGGATGATGGCAATTTTAGATCCTCAAGTCTCCTCATTCGACAACAAGGCAGACATGCCATATTTTGTCTTGCGTGTGAGCATGAGTGAGGCTTTTGGGATCAACGGATGTTGGTAGTTTGTGGCAAGAAAGATGGAGGTCGTAATGAGAGAGCTAGACAGAGTTTAGCCCACTCTCTCACGCTTATTGCAGAAAAGATGCTTTCAGTGTGTCTATGGTAGCTTGGAAAGTAGAGAACATTTGAGCAGGCAAGAACAAATTTCCATCAAAAGTCAGGCGGCAGAAGGCGCAGTGTGCACAAAAATTAAAACAAACTTCTTTATTCAGCAACTTTACATTTAGGCTGAATTCTTTTTCGAGATCGATAAAGTTTGGTTGGATTGCATCTATCAAGAGAATTACAAATGCCAGCAACTAGTTGAAGTCACTTTAGAGAGAATGCGTAATCTAACAACGTTAGCACTCTAAAAAACATAGTAATGTTGATTAAGCTAAATGACCGTGAATGAGAACCGCATCCAAACCCTAATCGCAGTATTAACTCAAGGGTGAATTGAAAAAGACATGGGCAGACAACATCATTCATGGGCAAGTTTGTGTGGTTTCCACTAAAATTCACGAGCAAACAACGAAAGCAGTGATTAAATGAAGAGCAACTAATTCCATTAAAAACAAAACAAGAATCTCAGCATCTTTCTAGCAAGAGCATAACATGCGGATATCAGTTTGGAAATCAGTTTAACCAGGAAAATAAACACAAACACGACATATACCTATAGAGAGGGGGGAGATTGAGAGAGAGATACATACATTTCCCATGAATTTCTGGAGATTCTTTGTATTGTTAGCGAAAGCGTACATAAGAACAATGGGAACGGTCACATAAACGCCGAATTTCGCAATCTCCAAAATCCCCTTTGATGTCCCCAATGAAGACATTTTTCTTCTCTTTCCAAGTACGAAAAGCTTGCTTTCAATAATGATCAAGGTCGATCAGATAGAGATCGAGAGAAGGGTTCTAGGGATATATATGAAAGAGGAGCAAGAATAGACACGTGGAAGGATTAGAGAAGAGAGAGGTGTAATTGCAAGTGGGCGGCTCTTTGCATGAAATATTCATTTGCATATGGGCTGGACTTGGCCCATCCCTAAGTTTCGATTACGTGACTGTCTTTTCTCTCTCTTTCATGTCTCTTCCGATAACCAGCAAAGGATCTTCTTCTTCTTCTTCCTCTTCTTCCTCTTCTTCTTCAACTTGATGATAATCTTAGAGGTAGTCTAATTCACAATCCATGTCTTCTTTTCTGATTTTAGTAGGGCATCGCATACGATTAACAACACCTTGCTTGCTTGACTTTAATTGGCTGCAACGATTGGTTGCTGGTTTGGGGTTCTTTTAAAAATGTCCACTCCAGGAGACTTCACCCCATGATCCCTTGTTCTATTAATACAGATTGCCCATTGTTTTGTAATTCCTTTTTTCTGCCCTAACTTGAGATTAATACTGTCGGCAGAGTTTGTTCAGTGGCCTTCAAGCTAGATGCCCCTTCATCTATAGCAGGATGCCTTCCACAGTAACTAGATCAATAATAGAAATGAAGCTGGATAGAGCCCTTCAAAAAATATTAAAAAAATCTAGTGATAATTTTATTATACAATAAACTAAAAGAGCTCACATTCACTGTGGACTCGCCATTTTTTGTCTGTGCGTCGCGCAAGTTCGTTCACCTGTTTTTTTTTCCATTTTTCAACAGTGATTTAAAGAAAAAAACCCCAGAAAACGACAAAAAAACACCGCCAGACTGAGGGGCTCCGTGGTCATTACGAACATCAGACCGAACCGGTCCGGTCCGCCCCGCCGGTCATCTACTTATTTTATTATTTTTCGAAATTGGCTAACTACGGTTTTAGCCTCTAATAAGACAAAATTGTTGAATTAGGCACAAGGGTAGACCAGTAATTGACCAATTTTTTTATTTTTTTTGAAATACTGTCGGCGCGTGTGGGGCACGCGACCAACAGTATTCTGCCTCACGCCATGTTCAAGTGGCGCGTGCGGGCTCATATCGTCGCCGGAAATGAGATATCGGCGTCTCCGTCGATTCGCCGCCGCGTGGTCTTCCTCCCAGTGCGGCGTGTTTCATTACCTGGTGTTCGTGTACGTGTCAGTGGTCGGTTAAAGCCGTTTGTTCCGTTTCTCTCTCTCCTGCACGCAAAAGTACAGGAGAGGCCCCCAGGTTTTTTGACTTTTCACTTCGATCCCTGGACTTTTAATTTTCTTTATGGTACAGAAGAGGCCCCAGTTTTGACTTTGCACTTCGGTCCCTGCACTGTTAATTGAGTCATTCGATTGAAATTCATTAAAAGTTAAAGTTTCACTTCGATCCTCCTTCTTTTACTTTTCGGATTGGGTTTAAAAACCTTAATATATTCGGTACGGAAGTTGTGATTTTTTCACTTTTGTCCTTTGATTAAAATTGATAATATATTTTATTTTCATTTCGGCCCTTATACTTTTAATTTTTGATTTTAATCCCTATATTTTTTATATTTTTAGAATAATCTCTGTTTTTGTCAATGTATATATAAATATGCTCTTAGCTTTGGTTTTTAATTTTATTTTGTGTTTATAATCATTTGAAAATTGATATTTCTATTTTTTTTCCTACCTTTACTCTTGAATATTTTTCACCTGATAATTTTTGTTTCTATTTTATTTTTTTGTTTGATCTTTTATTAAAAATTTTAGTTTGTTTTTAGTTTTTCATTTATTTATTTATTTCATTAATAATAATAATAATAATTTAATTATTTTTCTTGCTTACTCTTATGTTAATGTTTTTTAGTTAATAATAATAATGATAAGAATTTAATTGTTTTACTTGCTTACTCTTTTGTTAATGTTTTCTAGTTTATTCTTCTCGGGATAATTTAAGAATTTTTATTTTGTTGACAATAATAGCAATGATAATATTTTTTTTATTTAAGTGTTTTTGTTTGATTTTTTGTTAAAGTTTTTAAGATTTTTTTAGTCTTTCATTTAGTTTTGTTCCTTTCATTATTAACACAATAATAATAATAATAATAATAATAATAATAATAATAATAATTTAATTGTTTTTCTGTCTTACTCTTATGTTAATGTTTTTTAGTTAATAATAATAATAATAATAATAATAACAATAATAATAATAATAATTTAATTGTTTTTCTTGATTACTCTTTGGTTAATATTTTTGATTGTTTTTTTCAAGATAATTTGATAATTTCTATTGTTTTAATAGTAATAGCAATGATAATTTTCGATTTTAAGATTTTGATGTTGCTATTGTTATAATAAGGTGTGTTGATCTATTTTATTATATTAGTTTTTGCATATATAAATATTATATTTTAATTTGGATTCAGCAAATCCTATAAAAATTGTTTGTTCAGCCAATAACGTAGAACAAATATTTTTTTAATTTTCAAATGAAATGATTTTTTTCAGCTAATAATTTTTATTTTTGTTTTATCATCTATTATATTTTTTTTATTTGCTCTTTCTTTTAGTTTTTTATTGGTTTTTTTTAATTATTTTCAAGTTAGATAAAAAAAAATTTACCTTATGCTTTTGATTTTATTTTTGTTGTTTGATCTTTTGTTAAAGTTATTAGGATTTTTTTAGTCTTTCATTTATTTTTGTTTTTTCATTATTAATACAACAACAACAACAACAACAATAATAATAATAATAAATTTAATTATTTTTCTTGCTAACTCTTTTGTTAATGTTTTTTAGTGTTTTTTCTCTCAGGATAATTTGATACTTTGATAATTTTAATTGTTTTGACAGTAATAACAATGATAATTTTACATGTTAACACTTCGATGTTGCTAATTTTATAATAGGGTGTGGTAATCTATTTTATTATATGAAATTTCGTATATATAGATATTATATTTTAATTTTGGACCAATAAATCCTATTAATTTTTTTAATCCCAACAATCATAAAAATTATTTGCTTAGCCTGCAATGTAGTACGGTCAATTTTTTTAATTTTCAAATCAAATAATTTTTTTTCCAGGTAATAATTTTTATTTTTGTTTTATCATTTATTTAATTTTTCTATTTCCTCTTTTGTTAATGTTTTTAGACTTCTTTTAGTCTTTGATCTAATTTTGTTATTAACGCAATAATAATATTAATATTAAGAATAATAATAATAATTTTAGTTTATGTTCTTACTTGCTTTTTTTAATTTTTTTTCTCGAAGTAGTTTAATAATTTTTATTGTTTTGCCAGTAATAGTGATGATAATTTTAGAAGTTAACACTTCGATGTTACTATTTTATGATCGGGTATTTTGATCTGTTTCATTATACCAAACTTTACATGTTAAAATATTATATTTTAATCTGAACAGTTGTAAAAATTATTTGCTCTACCTGTAACGAAGTGCGGGCCATCAAGCTAGTTTGAAACTAATGGATATCAATCCAGACCAACCTCTATGGAAAAATTACTTTACCTTTGGATCGGGTTCAAGTAATCCCTCAAGTAAGAAAAAAGCAGATATTCAAATAGGTTATACTAGTTAGTTCCTCGTATTACGTTGTTGACTGAGTTGATAATTTTTATAATTATTGAGATTGAAGTAATTAATATATTTTGTTAGTTCAAAAATAAAAAATAAAATCTATATATGCGAGATTTGATATAATAAAACACATTAAGACACCCTATTATAATAACAACAACATTGAAGTCTAAACATCTAAAAATATTATTACTATTACTGTTAAAATAATAAAAATTATTAACTTATACCGAGAAAAAAAAACTCAAAAATATTAACAAAAGAGGAATAAAAAAAACTAAAATTATTATTGTTATTATTATTGCGTTAATAATGGGAAAAAATTAAATCAAAGAATAAAAAAACCTAAAAAGTTTAGCAGAAGAGTAAACAAAAAATAAAATAAATGATAAAATAAAAATAAAAATTATTACCTGAAAAAAATCATTTGACTAGTAAATAAAAAAAATACTAAAAAAACTAAAAGAAAGAACAAAAGGAAAAAAATATAAGAAATATCAATTTTCAAATGATCATAAACACAACTAATTTTTAAGAACAAAAATTTTCAAAATAATACTAACTCAACAAAAGAGAAAATAATAAAAAAATAAAAACCAAAGCTAAGAGCACATATATATAAACATGGATAAAAAATAGAGAATATTTCAGAAATATAAAAAACAATAAAGGAAGTAAAAAACTAAAAGTAAGGGCTGGAATGAAAACCAAATATATTATCAATTTCAATTAAATGAAAAAATTGAAAAAATCAAACCTTTTGTACCGAAAATATTAAGGTATTGAAAACCAAACCCAAAATTAAAAGAATAAGGACTGAAATGAAAACATAATATATAATCAATTTCAATCGAATAACACAATTGAAACAAATCAAAACTTACATAACAAAAATAAGGATCATACAACACAATAAAAAGATCAGAGACTGAAATGAAATAAACATAAAAAGGGATATGCCATGTAATTTAGCATGCAAGAGAGAGAGAAAGAAGGGGGAATTCAATCAATCACCATCACGTCTCCATGCCACCGTGTGATGCCACGCATCCCGCCATGAGAAAAAGGACATGTCGGCACATCAACTGAGACACTGAATGGATATTTTTCAACACCGTAAACCTCCAAATGTGCGAGCATCACAAAGAAAACCATCGACGCATGTGAAAGACGCACCTATAGTGTTCGCAAGAAAATAATATAAAAAATAAATTACCGGGACACCCCTACAACCAACTCCTCAATTTTGTCTTATTTGGGGGCAGATTAGTATTTAGATATTTTCAAAAAAATATGAAATGTCCAAAACACCCATGTAGGCAAACCTTATTTTTATCTTATTTGAGGGTAAAATTGTTATTTTACAATGCAATGGAATGTAAATTTACCGTGATATCCCCTCCGGTAACTCTTGGTTTTTGTCTTATATGAGGGTAGAATGACTATTTTAGTGTGCAAATAAATATAAAAAATCACAAAAAATGGGACCTAGACACCCGAACCAAACTAACCCAAAACTACTATTACAATCCACAGTGAAAACATTCACAATGAACAGTGAATGTCTAATCTCTTTTAGTATATAGTATAATGTATTGTCCAACCTATACATGAATAACTTTAAAATTTGAGAAAAATACATTTATGCCAAGCAAATATATATATATATATATATATATATATATAAAGTGTTTTTTTCACTCTCCTTTGTAGCGTCACATTTATCCTCAAATTTTTTTTCTTTTGTTGCCTCTTACTTTTAGCTTAATTTTTAAGCAAATCCATCATGAAATATTATATAAGCAATTTTTGTTCAAGCTAGCTAGCTAGGTTCGAATTATAAGCTAGTTGTTTGAGTGTAGTAAGTAAATAAATCCCTTTTATTCCTCTCATGCTCATAATCAAGACTTAGAGTTAGGATTTAGTGTGGACATGGTTATAAATACTTTGAATTAGTGATGAAAAGTCTAATTTGAGGAGCATGTGAATTAAGAGAAAGTAGAATTTAAAGGTAGAAAATGAATTGAAATTAAAACAATTGAGGTTTGGTGTTAGGGTTGGGTTGAATTTTACCATGATCCATCATATGAATGCATGATGGATATCCCAAACTCGATCAAGTTAGGATTAGTTTATACTTGATTGGGTTCGAATAAAGATTTTGTTTGGGTATGAATATTGTAAAACTTGATTTATGAGTATCCATTATCATCCTTAATACCGTAAAAATGGTCCCTGAAAAAATAAATCATTATAACAACATAACTCCTGCAAAAAAAAATCATAATCACATGGTCAATTGTTATGCATCTTTATGGCATCCAGAATTGCTCATTTATCTTAAAATAAAAGTAATCATTATACTCTTCTCGAATTAAAGTTCTAGATTTTGAATTTCAAGATCTAAAAATTAACTCCTTATTATCATGGAATGCACAAAATAATTTTAAAGCATGCTCATTTACCTCTGAATGTCTCACTTCACAAGGTGACATTGTGGTCATTCATAATGATTGTGCAGTCATCCATAATAAAAACATAACTATGAGTCATCATATAAATGACCACAAGCTTCAAGTCAATCATATATGTCATATATGATTGTGCGACCATCCACAAAAAGTTTTTTGACAATTGAATTTCACATTTTATTTTGATTTGTTTTTATGGTCTCATGACCCTGGTCATGAGATTAGAATCTTAGCCCGGGTTGAATCGAGTTGATCCAATACATTGTCGTCTTTATAATATTTTAATTTATTTGTTTCTAGAAGTCATCCAGGTTGTATTTGGACTCGTCAAGTTAACCAGGTTATATTGATTCAACTGTCTTTTTTTTAACTTGTGCTAGAAAATTAAATTGCATAATTTAAAATTATTATTTTTGGATTTGAATTAAAATTATGTTTGTTATGTTAATATTTTAAATCAATTAACAGAAATCTCAAAATAGCACGTTTAAAATCAAAATATATTATTTTACTTGAAAAACAGAACACAAAATAAGATGGAATTGATAACCTTAATAACTCTAGTATTAAATGATCTTCTAAATCCATCAAATAACTTGTTTTGCAAGTAATTGTAAGATCTATGCCCAACATCCATCTTTAATGACTTTTTAATCTTTTGAAGTTCTCTCCAACCTTGTTAATATCTTATTATTGGCAGGGTTTCATTGTTGGGTTAACGCATGTTACTATCACTTTATCGTGATATTGACATGCAAATCAAATGACGGATTACTGTTGGTCCAAGTGGATAATGGATCCAATCGTTCTACCGACTATGACAAATCCTAAAATTAAAACTAATATATAAATACGTAAATAACATGATTATAAAATTAAAACTAATTGGATTTTCTTAGGACAGCTACGTGGGCAATAGTGAAAAGAATAATTAATTGTCTCTTAAGGTTAATGAGCTGAACAGGTTTTGCACCCTTTTTTATTACTCTTTTTAAATTCACTCGGAGACAAAAATAGATTTCTTAGCTCGGTTTATAATGGTGTTTGCAAAACTGATATTGTTACTGATTGATTTTTAAAATATTTTTTATTTTTTTATATGTTTAAATTTGTTTTTGAGATTTATATACCATAAGATAAAAAAACTATAAAAACAATTAAATTATTTTTTTCTAAGAAAAAAAAAACAGTTGGACCGTGCTCCCAAAACACCCTCTATATCATTGGTATATCCTTGTATGGTGACCCGCCAATACCTCATTGCAAATATTGTCATTAGCGAAGGTGTTTGACATTATAGTTAAACTATAATTTTAATTTTTTTGAGTTTTTTATTTTAAATTAATATTTTATGTTTTTTTAAATTATTTGATATGTTATTAAAAATAAATTAAAAAATATTTTGATGATTTAAAAAAAAAAAAAAACTTTTACTATGTCTAAAACAAGCAATAGTAGGAACTTCGTTTCCTTAGGTGCGTATGATCACTTTCTAGTTTATTTAAATTTCTAATTAACAGAAGTTAAATACAAGTATTTGGATTGTTGTTATTATTAAATAGCTTAAGATCGTGGAGATCTGCAAAAATAAAGTTTGGGGTTTGGCATCAATGTTAGCGACATTATTACCAAGATTGTCGGCACAGTTACCTCAAATCATGTCTGTTATAAAATTGTTGGAGAAATTTAGATTTGATAAATCTCACGTAACCTGATAGATCAATCTGAGTTGTCGATGCTCTAATCAAAATTCATGTGGAACCGAACAAGTCAACTAATGATCTCCGAGTAAAACCAAGTTATTTTTTTTTAATATTTTAAAATGATATAATTTTATTTTAAAGAAAATATATATTTCAAACCTTTTTGTTACATTAAAAAATATGATAGACCGGGTTCTATCCACCAAATTGTGAGCTGACACACTTAATTCATGAACTTGATCTTGGATGGTACCATAGGTTAAGCTGGGCTTATATCTATGATTCACGGTTAACATGTAACATCTCTCTCTCTCTCTCTCTCTCTCTCTCTCTCTCTCTCTCTCTCTCTCTCTCTGTCTCTCTCTCTCTCTACCCCATCTTTCCCATAAAAAACCCACGTACACGAGCGTTATTTACCGTGACTAATTGATATATTATTATCTATACAGCTAAATCAGCTCGCGGATTTATCGTTCATTCAAGTACTGTTCATTTAGACTTATAAGCACTATGGACTTGAATAGTAAAATTACTTAATAATATAAATATTATTTCTATACTACAACAACATTACGAAGTCATTAGCCTAGTGGTTAAGGCGTGCGTCTATTGTTTCCCCACAGCGAGAGTCGAATCTCTCAGACAACAAAATGATTTTAGATTTTGCTTTTAAAAAAATTAATAATATAAGTATTATTTCTATACTACAACAGCACAACCAAGTCCTTTGGCCGAGTGGTGGCGTGCGTCGTTTCCCCGCAGGCGAGAGTGCGAATCTCTAAGTCCACAAATTGATCTTCGAACAGTAATGAAAAGTGCTTTTTTTTCAGGATTTTTTTTTGATAACCTGTGTGTCCGAGTCAGCTTACGCACACCATGATTAATATCTAGACCCACTTTTTTTTCCTCTTTTTTTCAACTTATACATTTTTTTTTAGTTTTTCTTATAACCGGAGCGTTCGGGCTAGCTTACGCGGACCATGATTTTTTCCCCACGTATACATTTTTTTATTCTTCGGGCCCACTTTTTTTTACATTTTATTTCCTGTTTTTTTCCCACTTATACATTTTTTTGGTTTCTTTGTATAATCGAGGTGTCCAGGCTAGCTTACGCGCACCACGATTTTTTTTTCCACGTATACATTTTTTGTTTTTGATAACAGGGGTGTCCAGGGCAACTCACGCGCGCCACTAATAATCCCCAGACCCACTTTTTTTAAACATTTTTTTCTGTTTCTTTTTTCCCACTTATAATTTTTTGTATAACCGGGTATCCGGGTCAGCTTACACGCACCACGACTATTATTTTATAGAATAGATAAAGGAGATCGCAATTTCAAATAGTAATAAACAATGATTTCAACAGTGGTTTACACTATTCATTACTCTTTGAAAAGGTGAATTGAATTGTGGTTTTGATGGGAGATGACATGGGTGTTTGGGAATGCGTGGAAAGTGTGTTTGAAAAAAATTAACTTTTTTATTTCTATTTTTTATTTTAAATTAAAATAATTTTTTGTTTCTAGATAATTTTGATGTGTTGATGTAAAAAATGATTTTTTAAAAATTAAAAAAAATATCATTTTGATGCATTTCTGAACGAAAAAGCTAAAGGAATTATTTATAAAGCTGAAAGAGCTCATGATTTTAAATAGTGTTTTACCCTGTTCATCTACACTCAGAAGTACTATGGACTTGAATAGTGAAATTACATAATAATATAAGTATTATTTGTATACCCGGACAGAACAACAAGGTTGTTTGGCCGAGTGATTAAGGCGTGCGGGTGCTAAAGAAGGCGAGAGTTCGAATCTCACAATCGACGAAAATAATTTTGAATAGGTCGCCCTTTCAACAACAATGAAAAGTGATTTCACTGTTCATTTCTGTTACAGAAGGGGCTTTTCCTATTTTTTTATAACCAGGCATCTTTTATTTGTTTTTTTATAACCGGGGTATCCGTGGCAGTTTACATGTACCATGACTAATCTTCGAACCCTTTTTATTTTTAACATTTTTTCCTGTTTTTTTCTTCCAATTATACGTTTTTTTATGACCGGGGTGTCCGGGTCAATTTACGCGCACCATGATTTTTCACGACTAATCTCTGGACCCATTATTTTTTGACATTTTCTTTCCTGATTTTTTTTTTGCTCCTTATACTTTTTTTTGTTTTATTTTATGACTGGCGTGTCCGGGTCAGTTTATGCGCACTGTGATTTTTTTTCTCATTACTGTTTGAAACGGTGCTTTCCCCTTGCAGTTTTTTTAGCCACTTTTTTTTTACATTTTTTTTCCTGTTTTTTTCCCACGTATACACTTTTTTTAATAACCGGGGTGTCCCGGGCCAGCTTACACGCGCCACGAATAATCCAGGACCCCATTTTTTTACATTTTTTCTGATTTGTTTTCCACTTATATAATTTTTTTTATAATTGAGGTGTCCGAGCCAGCTTACGCGTACCACAACTATTATTATTAAGAAAAAAGCTAAACCCGCTCGCTCAAACATTGTGCACACACTCACAAAAGATTGTGGATTACAGAAGTGTATTAACGATTTCGCCTCTCAGTGCACCTCAACCCTTGCCTTCAGATTAGGGGTATTTTTGAATTTTCCACGGGACCGGTTGGCATTACTAGATTGTTTAGGGGTAGTTTTGTTTTTTTCCCATATTTTTGCACAGTAAAATAGCCATCAGGACAAAAATTCATAGGAACCGCCGAGTGCATTAAAGTTATTGCACATATTTTTTAAAAAAGCTAAATACAAATTTATCAACATATATATATATAATAAATGACCTGTTTATTATTTTCAACAAATGATAATTTACTATCATTATTCTAAAATATTTTTAATGTAATAATACGAGGAATAAATCTTAACAAATAAAAACAAAATTAAACAACAATGACGGTGTCATCGAAAGGATGACCAATAATAATTAAAATATTGATTATGTATAATAATATTTATAATGACAACTATAATAATAGTGATAAAAATTCATTGGTCAATGTTATTTTTGTGAAAAATGACTTCCGCATTTTTTATGTATAATATTTCAGATCTTATATCATGAAAAAAATATACGAAACCACATGTGGTCAAGAAAGGTAGAAAAATTGTGCCAAATTATCTACAATAATAAATTAAAAAATTGCCCTGCATTTCGCCACAGTCGGCACCAAATTTTTTAACATGTAACAAAATTGTTGATGGTCCTAAATTTTTATATATATTATTTTCAGGACTTTTTTCTTAAACAATAGGAGAAACTAATTATATACTGTGATATTTTTTCATATTAACATCCTAAAATATATATAAAAATTTGAACTGACTCTTTTTTTAAAATCTCATATTAATTTAAACTCAGTGTTCTAAATTTTTTTAATATAATAATATAGGAAAAAATCATCTTTGATAAATTTTAGCAGTTGCATTTTTGCTATCTGTCAAATAAATTATTCGACAAATAGTTAAAATATGCCCAACAAACAATTAGTATGTTGCAGACAACAAAGAATATATCTTTAGTCAATTTGATCAATTGCGGTTTTACTATCTACCAATTAAATTATTACCAAAGTAGTTAAAACAAAATCATCAATCAAAATTATTCGCTACATAAAACAAATCACTCATCTGTGCTACAATTCAATGATTGTAATTTTACTATTTGCTAATGAAAGAATTCATGAAACAAATAAAACATACATAACAATCACAAAAATATTTCGATTCTAATTGTACAATCTACCGATTAAATAATTATCAAAACAGTTTTAACAGTAGTAACATTTAATCACTCTTAGGCTGGGGGAAAACCCGTTTCTAACAAATTCTATCGATTCCAATTTTACTAATTAAATATGAAAATAACAAATTACAACACACATAAAATCAATCAGTTTTTTACATAGAAAAAGAGCTCAGCACAACGCGCGGGCAAATTCGCTCGTATTTGCTAGTTATATGAAGCTTGCTCGATTATGGGCTTGGTTTATTGACAGGATTTGAGTTGCTTTCTTGGTTGTGTTGTTCCTTGATACATAATATTATACAGCGAAGACTAACATATTTTTAAAAACATAAAACGCGTTGCTATTTTACCGTGTTCTTAGACACATTATTATGAATTTCAACAATAAAATTATTATTTTACCTCTCAGGTTGAAAATTTTAACTCTTAGTACCGGAGGTATTTTGGATAATTTCAGGATAACTGTATGATATTTACAGATTATTTAGGGTCTTTTGGTATTTTCTGTTTTAATTTGTACTGTGAAACTACTTTTGCCCCTAGGAGCTAAGTAAAAGACAAGGGTTGGTTGGGGGTATTTTCGGTTTTTCATCTAATATTAAACAATGAAATATCGGTTTTACCCTTAGATGGGATGCATGACAGGGGGCTGGAGGCAAGAGTATATTTGTTTTTTCAAATATACGTACACAATGAAACTATATAAATATCCTCAGAAAAGACATCAATGAAGGTTTATGCTCGGGACATTGTAGTACTTTCATATCCGATTTTTCATGGTTATCACTGAGTCGAGGGGTCTATAGGTAATTCAATTTTTTTTTAATTATTTATTTTCAAAATTATTGCAAGCATGTTGTATGGACATGTCATCGGTTTTCACGCGTATGCGATTTTTAGACAACGCATGCGGTGTCTATATATGGTAGAAAGTGTTAGGTTGTCATGTCACCAGGTGTGCTGACATGTCATCTTCCTCCCGATACGGCTCGTGTAGTGTGAAGGTGGTCGGGGAATCGTTGGTGAACAGTTCCTCCCCGTTTTCTCTCTCCTCCAATCAGAAAATACATGACAGTCCTTCATGTTTTTTGTTTTATTTTAGCCTTAGGCTTTTGGTTTCATTTTTATTTCTGATTTCTTAATTGGAAATTTTGATTGTTCTCAATTGTGCCCTTCAATTAAAATTGATCATATATATTGTTTTTCATTCCAATCCTTATTCTTTTGATTTTTGATTTGTTTTTAATTCTTCTTAATTTTTTTGGTTTGTAGGTTTTAATTTGTTTTAATTTTGTCCTTCAATTGGAATTGATCATATATGCTACATTTCATTTCAGTCCTTATTCTTTTATTTTTTAAAGACAATTACACTACAGTTTTTTTCAAAATCTCTTTCTTTGTTTTGGTCCCAAGGTTTTTATTTGTTGCAATTTTATCATTCGATTGAAATTAATTATACATTTCATTTTAGCTCTTATTCTTATAAATTTTATTTGGTATTAATTCCTTTGGGTTTTTCGATCCTTCTTGGACAATTTTATTTTTTACCCATATTTATGCATCTATGTTTTTAGCTTTTGTTTTAAATTTTTATTGGGGTTTTATTTTTATTCGGTTCAATTATGAAATTTTAATTTATGTTGATCATCATTTCAAAATTAATATTTCTTTTTTTCCCGTTATTCTTTTTTTTATGTTTTCTGTTATTTTTATTTGTTTTTCAGATCAGATGATTTTATTATCTCATTGTTTACGCAATAATAATGATAATTTTAGTGATTGTTTTTTATTTTTTTATTATTTTATTTTCTTTGACACAATTTAATGATTTTAATTCTTTAGTCAATAATGTTGATAATAATTTTAAATGTTATAGTCATGATAATGAAGGTAACGTAAAGATGTATTTTCAATGATGTTTTGTTCTTTTTGTAGAAGGAAAATGAACTACTTATTCTTATTATTTAGTTATTGCAGGTGTTTTCATAATTTATATTTTGTTTGTTGTGTTTAATTTAAATTAGATTATAAAATGAACTAATCCTAATACAGGGAATTCAATCATTCAAGTATTCGATTCTTCTTGCTTTTTTAATGATAATAATTTTATACTTATTTTTATTATATAGTTATTTCAGGTGTTTTCACAATTTATATTTTGTTTGTTGTGTTTAATTAAATTAGATTATAAAATGAAATAATCCTAAGATAGTGAATTCGATCATTCATGTATTCAATTCTTTTTGCTTTTTTAACGATAATAATTTTATGCTGGTAATTTCATTGAAACCTACTAAATAAATAAATTTATATCAATTTAAAATTTATATATTTTATAAGAAACACGCACTCCACAAGAATTCTGCACGAATTTATTATTTTAACCAAATTTATATTATTATAAAAAAAAGTTTACACAAGTAATATTTTTTATGTTGAAACAAATATAATTCCGGTCGTGACGAGGTGCATGTAAATGGCTAGTGTGTTATATTATGTGTTGGTATGGCATTCAATATTCCAAGGTAGTGGCTTAAATGGCTTTCTCAGCAAAATTGACATTCCAATATATTAATTTTTATGATATTTTTATATTATTTTAATGTATTATTGCTAAAAATGATTTTAAAAAAATTATTGTGATACATTTATTAATAAAAAATATTTTGAAAATCAACCTCAAACACATTTTCAAATTGGACATAAGATGGCATGGCATAACATTTCCTTCGCCTCCTCTTTCTTGATTTTTTTTTCTCCCGAAGGAAATTGAAGAAATAGAAAGGCCGAGATAGATATTAAAGCATGCAAGAGGAAAAAAACTAAACAAGAAAAATAGATTCTCTTCTTTTCAATTTTTTTTTTAAAAAAGAGCCTTTATTCTTCTTGTTAGAGAATAATATAAATCATATTTTGGGATCTCACCTAACAACTTAAGTTTTTAAATGAAATAGTCCTTGACATGGTATCAGAGCCTTGTTGACCCAGCAGTCACGAGTTCAAATCTCACTACCCTCATTCTATGTGATAAAAATCAAACACAAAGTAGTGTGGTCAAGTACAAGTTTCAAGGCTAAAAAACTTTTATTTGAGAAAAGTATTAGAAAATAATATAAATTATATTTTAAAACTTCACTTAATAATTTTAAATTTTAGATGAGATATACGTGGGACATGCATTAATGAGATGGGAAGTACTCATGTTACAAGGTAGAGGTTCCGGAATCTAGCATAAATCATATTCAAACATTCAATTTCGAAATCAATATTTCGAAATCAATTTAAAATAATATATTATTTATATAATCTTGTTAAATGCTAGCTCTCTTTTTTACTTTGATTATTTGCTTGTGTATCAAGTTATTTATGACTGCAATTATCAGAGGAAGAAACTATTTTTTCATCAAGGGTCTGGTAAATAAATTCCACGTATTAAGAAATTACTTATTATTAGACGAATGTTGCCATAAGATAATCAAGTAAAAAATCCAAAAAAATAAATCCATGAGCGTTCGATAAATATCACTCACTCGGACATACCCTTAGGATACTCGATTTTAGTTTAAATTCATTTTCAATCATTTATAAACTATTTTTTTTATAACCGGAGTGTCCAGGTTAACTTACACACACCACAACTAATCTCTGAATCCACTTAACATCCTGCAAGTCCAATAAACAAATAAGATAATACAGGAATGACAAGCGTTCATAGTAGAGCTCGAACCCTGGTGCAGAGAAAATAAACAAATTTCTTCCTCCGCTAGGCCAAGACCCCACCTCCACTAATTATTACTTTATCATAAAGTTATCTCGACCGCCATCACTATGTCAATCCCCACTCCTCTCGTTTTATTACCATCATTTTAAAACTATAAGGGCAAGTCCAACGGGACTAGCCATCAGAGGAGGCAAAGCCATATTTTAAAAAAAAAATAGCTTTTTTTTGTTAAATTTGTCACTCCAACGGGGAGAGCCAAATGAAGAGGCAAAATGCCTTTTTCATTTTCAGGAGGCATTCCCACAGGTTTTAGCCGGGGAGCCAAAACAGAAAATACGAGCGTTGTAATTTTTTTGATGTTGCCATTGTAAACAATAAAAACCAACATGAGCACAACAATACAGTGAATTGAAAAATTCATCAACACAACAATACAACAAATTGAAAAATTCATCAACACAATATATATTTTACAGCAAACTCAAACAAGAAAATCACAGAAAATACCACAATTAAGGAGAGTTGTTTCTGTTTTTTAGGAGGTGGGTCTTCTACATCTTCATCGTCTTCAATTTCAGTGTCTTCGATTTTGGAAGATTTGGGTGTGGGTTTCTCGGTGTCGTTTGAGGTTGTCGGCTGGTCCGATTCGGAGAGAGATTTAGAGGCTGATACAAAGGCGTCCTCTTGTTGAGGTTGTTGGTTGGCTGTCGTGTTGTTAATTGGAGTTATTTCAGTGTCGTTTTGATGTGGGTCTGTGCCGTTTTGCTGTTCTTCGAGTCCAGTAGGACTGCTGCTACTGGTGGTGGTGGGAGGAGGAGGAGGAGGACGAAAAGAAGGGAGGGGGGCTGGAGGCTGAGAGGGGAGAGGGGCGACGCTGAGATGGAAAGGAAAATTAGGGCAAGAGAAGGGAAGGGGAACCGGGGGGGTTTATATAGTATAGGGGTTTTATATATTATTATTATTATTATTAATTATAATAGTTAGTAAAAAATAATAGTTAGCACAAAAAAATAAATAGGCGAAATTCGTTAATTAAGATTTTTTTGTCGGTTAAAATAGTTAGCATTAAAAAATAGTTAATACAGAAAAATAATTATGCGAAATTCGTTAATTAGGATTTTTTTCGGTTAAAATAGTTAGCATAAAAAAATAGTTAACACAGAAAAATAATTATGCAAAATTTGTTAATTAGGATTTTTTTTGTCCGTTAACTTAATTACATACTATTTAATAAAAAAAAAATATTTTTGATTAATTACGAAATTAATAAATTACGAATTTTGGCAGGTTTTTTCAACATTTTAAATTTTCAAATTTCAAATATTCTGGATCTTTTAATTATAATTAAATTAGTTTTTTTATTTTAAAAAATTAATTTTATTGTTGGCGGGTTTCTCAAAAACAATTATTTAATTATATAACTTACTCATATTAATTGTATAATGAATTGTATAATTACACTATATACAAAATAATTGAATTTTATTTAAAATAAGATTAAAAAAAATGGCTCTTACCATTGGAGACCACATCAATTCAAGAGCTATTTATACACTATTCAAGAGCCATTTCTATAATTTGGCTCTTATAAATGCCTCTTGCCATTGGACTTGCTTAAAGTAAATAATATATTTTTTTACGGAAATATTTATTATAAATAAGTTAACCCTCAGTAATATAAAGTATCCCTTAATGTTCAAAAAAATATTCCTTTGTTATTTTTACAAGATCAAGATTAGAAAAATTATAATATTTTATTATTATCAAAATCAAAATCAAAATCAAAATCAAAATCTTTCAATGACTCCCAACCTATATTTTTTATTGTGAGTCTAATGAGTTAACTTGATTCACTCTCCATTTTAATTGATATTTGTTTTATAATTTCATCATTTATTATTAGGTTAATTAGAAATCAAGCTTCATAATTTACTTTAGTTTGTTTTCTATAAAGTTATTTTGGTTTTACAAACTAGATTATGAATTTCGCTTATTAATCCAAATAGACTCGTATCATTATTTTTGTTTTTACATTGAATTAGAGGCAACAAAAAAGATGGTGCATAGAATGTGTATGCAGAAAGTCAAAGTAGGGTTTGGCCTTAAGAGACTAAGTGTGTGTTTGTTTGAGAGTGTTATTGAGATTGTTTTTGAAAATATTTTTCATTCAGAAATATATAAATGATTTTTTTAAATATCATTTTTAATAACAACAAATGGAAATGATCTAAAAATACCAAAATATTTTATTTAAAGTAAAAATAAAATTAATATTTCTTTTTAATTTTTTCAAAAATATTTTTAAAACACAATATCAAAATGAATTTTATAAAATTATAAATTGATATATAAAATCAGAATTTTGCATGATTTTGATCGAGTTTGCTGATTCCCGCACAAGCCAAGCTTGATTATTATTTTTTTAAGTTTTTAGTCCGACTTTGCATATTAGATATATATTTATTCATAAAATTATATGATTTTATAAATAAAATTGTAATTCTGACGACAATCAACTAGTCTTTACTTTTGCATTTGTTTTTTAAAAAATAATAAATAAAATAGGCCGGATAGGACATATGCCCTGTAAATAGTCCTTCAGGGAGGTGACAAGCAAGGCTCATGCAACCCCTTCGAAGTATAAAATAAGCTAAATTTCTAATTTTTATGCATCTGTTACCCAGACCTGAATCATTGTGAATTATTTTCATTTTGTGAAGAGCATGCGTGCTTGGTTTGTTAAGGTTAATTAATATATGACCTGCCTGATTAATTTCTAGATCGCCTGCATGGGTTCGTGTTTTTGACTTGCGGTCCCACGACCCTAAAAAAACTACGGTGCACGGATTTGATGACGTGGCAAGTTAATAACCGTCCAACTCGACATAGTAGTAACGCCAACAACTTCGTAGCGCCCGCTGCCACCAAACACGACGAATCCACGGGCTCAAGCTCAGCTGTCAACCTGCCTGCCGTTACTGCCTCAACCTCAACCATGGTTCGTTTGACGTCATGGGCCCGTGAGCTGTGCGGTTAACAGCATGCTTATAATTCTCGTCTCAGGTTAATAACTGAATTTAAATCATAAAAGTAAATTACATATTAATCTATATAATTTAAAAGGAGAAAATCTTAAAATTAGAATGATTTTTTAAGAGATATACAAGCCCAATTCATTCATCAATGACTGAATTTAAATAAAATAGTATAAAGAATTGATTTGAAAGAACCGAGAGCACAAACCGTGCAATTGCACTTTCTTGGAAGATTTGACGGCGGCTCATGGCAGCATTCAAATTTGACTGAAAGAAGGCAAGTTGCACACGCCACAAACTCTCCTCCAGTGAAAATATCCCATGGTTGTTGTCTTTTGCTAGTGAGAGCCAGCATTCAACGATGGCTGATCATCAGCTAGCTCGATGATATGTTATTTTATGCATGATGATAAGCGCAGGCACTTTACTAGTGGCGTCTCGTAGTCATTAAAAGATTTTAATGGCTCCAAGAGCCGTAGTCCTTTCCAGTTTTCATTGAAGGAGAAGCTAAATGGGGCGATGCCGACGTGGTTCAATAAATAAAAATTATATATTCTCTATCAGATTCTCCGAGGTCCAGTTGGGTTATCGGACACATCACCACCTCTAGCTCTTGCTAAATATAATTCCTACTTTTTAGGGTATGTTTCGAACACTGCCGGCTTCGCGATTTGCCATTCATGTAGGCTTTCTTTAAATTACAATCCTGATAGCAGTTAAGTTAACTATTATAAAAAAACATTAAATTTAATTTTCAAAAAACTGAGTAGACTTAATTTGAAATTATTATATTTTAAATGAATTCATTTGTCACCATTGAAGAGCTGAATCACCAGCCCCGTACAATTTCATAAGAACAGAAAAATATATATAATAATTGAATTTGATGAAACTAACATTACACCACAAAAACTTCACATCATTGATATTATAGTAAACAAAAAATGTTCTTACAGTTCAATTTGAATCCAACTACTTTATAGACTATATTATCAAGAAAATTGTGTTTATATATATAGAAAAACATTTTGGAGATAATAATGTTAATACATGAATGATTTCATATGATTTTGTTTTCAACACATATTATTGATTTGGTTAAAATATGACTGATTTGTACAAGTATAAAAACATATTATTGTTTTTGTCATATTTGCTGCCGTAGAATAAACTTAAATAATAATAATAATAATAATAATAATAATAATAATAATGCAAGTAGAGTCATGGAAGACAACAAAAATAGGTGCAATTAAAATAAAATAAAATAGAAGACACCTGAATTTTAGTTTCCTAGACAAGACAAACTTGCCCAGCTGGCACACACTAGCCCACTTATAAAACCATGCCTCTGCACCATTAAAAGCCCGTCCCGTACCGCTTTTTCGGTTGATTGCTGAACACCTTCTCCTTTCTCCACCCCGCCCCCTCCACCAATCAACCCAAGAGACATGGAGCCACCACCACAAACCCTGCCGCAACTACAAAGAACCTCCTCGATCCCGACCACACTTCTCAACAAATACGAATTAGGTCGATTATTAGGCCGTGGAAGCTTTGCAAAAGTTTATGCAGCCCGTTCCTTATCCGACAAGACACAATTGGTAGCGATCAAAATCATCGACAAAACAAAAACCGATGCTGCCATGGAACCCCGCATTATCTCCGAGATCTCAGCCATGCACCGCCTCCAACACCACCCAAACGTTCTCAAAATCCACGAGGTTATGGCTACGAAAACCAAGATTTACCTCGTCATGGAACTTGCCTCGGGAGGCGATCTTTTCTCTAAGATCCGGAAGATGGGCAAACTTAAAGAACCAGCCGCACGTCGTTACTTTCAACAACTTGTGTCTGCCATCCACTTCTGCCATCAAAATGGAGTCTCTCACCGCGATATCAAGCCTCATAATTTACTCCTTGACGGTAAAGGTAATTTAAAAATATCTGATTTTGGACTCTCGGCGTTAAAGAATGGAGGTGTTGATGTTGGTTTTTTGCTTCAAACGGCTTGTGGGACCCCGGCTTTCACAGCACCGGAAGTTATGGCGCGGCGGGGCTACGACGGATCTAAAGCGGATGCTTGGTCTTGTGGGGTCATTTTGTTCTTTTTTTTATCGGCTTCCTTGCCTTTTAATGACAGTAATCTTGCAGTTATGTACAGGAAAATTCATAAAGGAGAATATCAATTGCCTTCTTGTTTAAAAAAGCCGGTTAAATCGATTATTAACCAACTTCTTGACCCGAATCCTAATAAAAGAATGAGCATAGAAGCGTTAATGAATCATCCTTGGTTTTTGAAGAAGTTTGAAATACCAGCTAAAAGTAGTGTGTTGGAGTTGGATTATAAAAAATCTTATAAATTTGAAAAGAGTGCGGTTGGGGGCATTAATGCGTTTGATTTAATATCTCTGTCTTCAGGGCTGGATTTGTCAGGGTTGTTTGAGGTTAAATATTGGAGGGGTGGAAGATTTACATCAAGCGAAACGGTGGAAAGAGTAGCGGGGAGAGTGAGAGAGGTTGGAGGGAGATTGGGATATAGTGTGGAGGAAGGAAAGGGTGGGGGTGCAATAGGGTGGGGGAAAGGGAGGGTGGGATTGGTGTTTGAGGTGTTGGAAATAGTGGAGAAGCTGTTGGTGGTTGAAATTAAAGTGGTGGAGGGTGGTGGGGTGGAATTTGAGGACCTTCATTGGGGAGAACTGAAAGACGGGCTTGAAGATGTTGTGCTTCAATGGCATGATGATGTTATGTGAAGAGAGGTTCATGTTCTTCTTCAATGGAGTTTGAGGAGATTCGAGCATGTTGTACCACAGTGTGCTTTAATTACTTGTTCTCGGTGGATGCTTATTTGGGGATGGAAAACATGAGCTGATCTTTGTAAATGATTTTTATTTTTCAGTTGTAGAATAAATTTCACTATTTACTTGTGTTAGCTTGGTTTGTGATCTTAAATTCTTGGCTTAAGCTTGTTAACTTGTAAATGTGAAGATCTCAATTAAGTTTGCCTTTCGATTCTCTATTGTATACTCGTGTTCTTTGACATACACAGTGCCTGCTATTTCATTCTTGGTGCATTGCGTCATCTTCCATTTCAGTTGATTTTTCTTTCAGTTGGTATAGCATTGTCAACTGTCACTTCTATAAGACTCGAGATTTCTGTTGTAGGAAACAGACTCTCAGATTCCAAATGCTAGCACCATCAACCCCGAAACTTTTTACTGCCAATACCATTGATTGTTGATTAGACATCCACCAATTGACTGAAATGCCAGGCTAGGTCAGCGGCGAGAAAAAATGAAATCCCCATGACAGGTAAATTTTATGATGGTAAATGCCAGGCAAGTCATGAAACTCCCGCAAAATAATATAGGTTTTATGACGGTAAATTTTATGGTGCTAAAACAAGGAAGGAAAAAAACCACATCCCTTCTAATTAATTATTATTTTAATCTTTCTTGTTTGAGAAAGCAAGGGTGCAACCTATGACCGCAGATTAATCATCAATTATCGTCCACCTCAGCTGAAGTGGAGAGAAAGCTATCATCCAAGCCTGCTGACCACTCTGATGATCCTTCCTTCTCCGTTGTCAGCAGCTTCTTTGATGTTCCACATTTTGTTTAAACAATTTTGTTATTTGAATTTACAATCACTGGTCCATTTCCTTGAAAGTTCCCACTGCCAATTTGAATCTTCTATCCAATCCTATGCATACAACCCAAGCACATTGCTGCAGCTCAAAATGTAAGTCAACGGCCCCAATTCTAGCACGTGTTTGGCAATTTGAATGGCTTCCTCGGACCTCTAAAGCCTTCTAGAAGCACAGCTTGGTTGCAGAAGTGAACTCATTTACATCCCTTTCCTTTACGAGTTCTTAAAAAATGTAATTTGGCCATCGATAATCTGAAGAAATACGCATCAGGAACAGCAGCCGAAGACGGAAGCAGTTTGCTTGTTTTCTTTTGTTTCTTTCAAAGCAGCAAACTCTGATTCTTTTTCCAGGAAAACCAGCTCCTGTTCATTGAATCTGAAAAACCAATAATATCCTGTTTGACACTTCCACCTTCAACATCATGTTTAATTATCACTCATCCCCATCAATTCACCATTGGCTATAATATCTTACTTCATATCAGAACCGATAATCTCCTTTCTAATTTACCTAGTTTCACATAGCTTGAGACCACAGCACCATGCGGGACGCCATCACTAACCAGTCGCGCCGCTTGCATCTTCAGAAAATGTCTGCCTTTGGGTGGCAGGTCAGCACCAGTCGAGTCCATATCTGGATGATTGGACTACAACTAATTTGTTTGGAACTCCTTGATTCTCCATGCTGTCAAACAACTGAAATTCTGCCCTAACCCTTGAGCGTTAATCACCCTATTTAGTGGAGCTGGATGAAAGTCCCAGATTGAAACACTTTTAAAAATAGAAAATATCTCCTTAATTAAAGATTTTCTAAAGATTAGATGGCAAACTCTAAATTTAAAGAGGTAATTCTGAAAACATCCCTCTTAAACTCTGAAAAAGTTTCTGTAATTTAGTCACTAAACAATAGATAATTCCATTTTACAGCTAGAATTACCTTAGCTATTATTAATTATAGTTGTAATAACATAAACCACATCAATGATATCAGTTATGTTCACTTCAGCATTAACAAATTTGGCCGGCTTATCTCTTTCAAGGTTGAAGACGGTATGCATGGTTGGCAATTCATGCTCATGATCAACAACTATTCTGAACAAAACATCATCATAATTTGTCTCCACAAACATCTGCATAAGTTCTTATCAACCCTTTTAATTTAATATCTGCTCAAGTTCTTCAGAAAAAAAGGTCCAAGTTTCACTGTATTTTGCCCTCATTTTCTACTGACTTTATTTTTCGTCTTCATTTCCACAAGATCTTCATTTTCTATTACCATTTCATGGAGGGAGTTAACTATAATAGTCCCTGGATGCTGATCTAGAAATGCTAATAGCTAAGAAGGCAAGACTGTCACAAAAATTATAGTCTGTGAAAAGTTGAAATATATAGTTATGTCTTAAGACTCATTTTCACAAGGTAATGCCAATCAAATTGAACTATATTCAGATTGATGCACAGCCACTGCATTCAATAGAAAAGCTCGAAACTTTTCCAGACTTTACAATTGTAAAGCATGCCATAACTCGATTAATACAATACCACTCATATCACGAGCACATATGCAATAAAATCCATCATCATTATTTACTAATTTGATTCTTAACATGACTCTCCAGAAGGCGATGATCTATATGTGAGAGCAAGAATGCAAGATTTATATAGACTGCTTAGGTTCGTCACATGCCGTGAGAACAGTTGTGACTCAGCTGCGTAGAATTGGCTTGTCCTTGTGGAATCTGTGCAGCAAAACCCTTAACAGCACCAGGACCATAAGGAATAAAATCAAAGTTGGACTTGAGAATGCACTCATCTCTTTCTGTGTCAAAATAGTGGAACACCAAAATCAAATTCATCACATCCTTTCAACGAGTACCCGCTACATTACCAGAGAATGACAGCACACTATCTCTGAGCCCGTCAACAATGACCTGGCGCTGCTGGCTACTCCAAGACCAGAGATATTTGATTCTGCATCGCCTTCAGCACGCTTAATTTGCAAGATCTTCTTGGCCTCAGCCTTTTCATTATCAGCCACCCTCATTCTAGCTGGTGCGTTGATCCCATTCATTTCCTTCTTCACGTTTTCGTTTGGCTCAATATGCACAATAAGAGTCTGAACTATCTCATATCCATAACGTGACATAGCGTTCTCCAGCTCGTCTGTTACAGATTTTGCTATCCCATTCTTTTGTTCAAAACAGGTCCAATTTTGGAGCACTTGCCCATATAAAACCACACACATATGCTTGACTATGTTCTCTGGTGTCGGTGAATTTATAAAAAGCATCAGCAGCCTTTTCTGCGGGATCGGTATTGAACGGAAGCAACCGCAGTAGCAAAATCGTTGTCCTTAGTTTTGGCTTTTCACAATGAACATCCAGCTGTTTCACAATTAAAAGAGTCGATCGGATACCTGAAAACCAAAACACCAAGGCAGAAAGTGCCATCCAGGCTCCAGGCATCCTTATATTTTCGAAATATTTCCTTGATGACAACAGTATACTGATCGACTTGAACGCGGCCAAGAACTCGTCCCATATTTTTTATAGGATCCTTTCTGAAACGGAAAGAAAATTGAAAGAGCAGAGAAGAGCTCTAGACAGAGCGGCATCTATGTTTATCAATGTACAAACAAGCTAGAAGGGCATCCTAGCATGATGTCAACATTGTTTGTTTCTGAAACTGAAAAATACTGTTTTGTGTGTCCATAAATGGAGACACGTAATTTCTGCAACTAACACCCACGGAGAAGACCCGATTGCCTGCTAAAAACAATACTGCCTGCCATTATAATACAGCAGCACTCCCTAATTGAAGGCAAAATAGCCTGAAATTTGTTATTACGCGTGTCACAGACACCAAATTCTGTGCAATTTCTTATCATTCAAAGAGGAATTTGCTGCCTATAAATACATGTACAAAACCCTAATTTACAGTCTACAATTAATGTTATATTTTGCTGTTACAATTTGATATTAATTCTATATTCTGCTGTTATGATTTGTTTTCCATATATCAATGATGTGTTATAACTGCTGTGATCTCTTGCCATATATACATTATTGACAACGCGTTTGTTTTTTGTTTTAAAACAATGGTTGTCATGTTTGTGAAAAGTTTTTTTTTTTTTTTCGTTGTTTGATGTCACAGCTATTGTTTGGAATGCATTTTCAATATTTTTGGTAAGGTTACCACTTGTGGTTCATTGATCTCAGCTGATCAATTTCAACTGTTGTAATTAAGGTGAAGACAACAGATATACCTGATGGGCTGAAACTCACCCTAAAAGATGAGTTCTAGAAATCAATGGCTTAATCAAAGTAAATGGAGTTATCTCTCACGCATGCGCATGTGGCTTAACTCACAAACGCAGCAGAGACACCGACCAGTTGTCATCCAACCCTAATTGATTCACACTCTGAAAATTTGGCATATTTTATCAACACAGTAACAATCCAGAAAGTACAGGTTTTGTACACTATACACTTTTGTTGATCTTGCCCAGTACACGTGACAACAGCATGCTACTGTCATAACTACATTAGAAGCAAGTGAAAAGGAATACAGTTCATAACTACAACCTCCTAAGTTTACTCGTCATAATCATCATCTACATCAGCTACTGTGGAGAGAGCTAACATCCATGCTTGCAAACCTTTCTGATAATCATTTTTCGTCGTTGCTTCAAGCTTGCTAACAGCCTTCTTTGATATTCCACATTTTACCAGAACAATTCCAAGAGATTTGAATGTACAATCATCAGGTTGAACGGCAGCTTCTACCATTTCCTTGAAAGTTCCCACAGCCTCTTTGAATCTTCCATCCAATGCATACAAACCAAGCACGTTATTATAGCTTAACAAGTCAGTCAATAGTCCCAAGTCTCTCATCTGCTTTGCAATTTGAGTGGCTTCCTCAAACCTCCCAAGTCTTTTGTACATGCACAGCATCATTGCAAAAGTGAACTCATTTGTGTTCCCTTTTTTCTTCAGGCTCTCAAAAATCTTTTCCGCTTGCTTGACCATGGATTGTTCGCTGTAGAGATCTATCATACAGTTTGAAGAATATGCATCAGGACCAGAATTTGATGACTGAAGCAGCTGGTATGTTTCTTCAGCTTCTTTCAAGTACCCAACTTTGGTATAAAGCTTGATTAAGGAGTTGTATATGACTGTATTTCCAGGCAAACCAGCTCTTTTCATTGCATCTACATAACCAAGAGCTGCTTTAACACTTCCAGCATCAGCAAACGCGTTTATCAGTACACCATAAACTATAACATCTGGCTTCACATCAAAACCTATCATCTCGTTATAAAGCCCCTCAGCCATTTCCAGTTTACCGAGTTTCACAAAGCTTGAGATCACAGCACAATAGGAGATGCAATCACTAACCAATCCTGCCTCTTGCATCTTCTTCAGATAATGTTTTGCTTTGTCTGGCAAGTCAGCACCAGCCAAAATTTGTATGATAGAACTATAGCTACATCTATCTGGAACTACACCATGACTCTCCATGCTGTCAAACAACTGACATGCTTTGTCATATTTCTGCGCTAACCCATATGCTTTAACCATCACATTAAACACGAGGACAGTCAGCATCTTCGCCTCTTGGCAGCTCATGAAAACTTTCTCAGCTTCCAAAATATGGCCGCGCTCTCCATATGCATCAATGCTGGCAGAATAGCACTCCGAACTCATATTCCCTGTGAGATGAAATTTGCCGAACCAAAGCCATGATTTCTCAAGCATCCCAGCTTCTATGTACATTCTAGTCAGAGCAGACTGGGTATATTCATCAATATCCAAACCCTTTTCATCCATCTCAGACACCAGGTCTTCAGCATCACTGACCAAATGCCTTATTGAGAATGCATACAAGAGTGTGCGGTAACTCACATGATCTGGCATTAATCTAGCCTCCTTCATCCTTTTAAAGTAGCTAGCTGCCATGGTTATATTATCATGCTTAGCATGAAGGGAGATGAGAATATTATACGTCCTTGTGTCTGGTGGGCATCGGAGCTCCTCCATCTTCTGCATAAGGGAACCCACTTCTTCAAGCTGGCCATGGTTACCGCAAATGTGGATCATGGTATTAAAAGTTACAGTTGTTGGCACAATACCTTCTCTAAGCATCTTTGCAAAAGTCTCAGATGCTTCTTTAAGTTGCCCTGCCTTCCCGTAAGTGTCTATCAACGTATTGTATGTATATGAGCTCAAAGAAACACTGACCCGCACACCATCCTGCGCCCCAGCACTTGCTTTATTGGTTCCTTCATGCTTTATAGACTCACCCAATGTCCATTTCTTGAAAAACTCTTCCGCCTTTTGAAACTCGCCAGCTTTCTTGTACATTTGTATAACAATTCCCATGGTAACCTCATCTGGTACCATCCCTCGATCATTCATCTTCTCAAGCCAATGAAGTGCCTCTTCTTTGAGGCCACCTTTGCTATAAACATCAATCAAAGTACCATATGTAGAATTGACAGGCAAAATTTGTTTAATTCTCATTTCATTACACAAAAATTCAACATGGCTCCAATTTCGCGCTCTCCCAAGAATCCTGAGCATGATATTATAATGAATCACATTCAACTCATAGCAACCCTTTCTCTTGAACCACTCAAAAATCTCCATAGCTCTCTCCCAACAAGACTGCTCCTTCAAGATTATGCTCCTCTCTTTGTTACTAAGAGTATCCTCCCATGGCTTCAATGCCTCATCAAGGTCTTTAATAGTATCAAGAGCTTCCAAAATCGATGGAATACAACCTCCATAATATGCCCATTTCGTCGAACATTTGGTGCGCGCTTTATCAACCGAACCATTACTATTAAACCTCTTCAAATCAACCCCAAAACTCTTCTTATTTTCAATTCTAGTACTATTCCTTGAGTTATTTCTCGGTTCTCTATCTGGGATATTATTGAAGCCAGGTTTGTGATCTGTGCTGAACTTCTTGGGAGTTCGTCTATTGGGGATTTCAAGAAGGCTTTGCTCTTTGTGTTTCTTGACAGTTTCAATCTTCTCTAGCGGAGAAAGTGATACTCCGGTGTTTGTGGAGACTGAAGCTCCTGTGACGGGTGAGGTCTTGGGGGAGCTCAATATGTTAAAACAACGGGCATCTAGTTGCAGCTTTACAAACATTCTTTCTTTTTGACAAAATATAAGCACTGAGTTCTATGAAATCTTACAGAGCAAGAAAAACGAGTAGTTAGCAAGATGGCGGGTATGCTAGCGGGATTCAGCGTAGTGCTTTAGCAGGAATTTATCTTTACAAAATCGGAAATTCTCTGACAAAGAAGGGAAGGGTAAGATTTTGAAGTTGCAGGCGGGTCTCTGGTCTGGTACTGATCCTCGACGCTTTTACAAGTGGCCCATTTCTCTATCTGGAATACATATGGGCTTATATTGCCCATCAAGGAAACACATGGCTCCCTGCAATAAATTATCCAAAGGCCCAAACACCCACTAATACATATGGGCTTATATGGCCCATCAAGGAAACACATGGCTCCCTGCTATAAATTATCTGAAGGCCCAAACACCCAGTAATACATACATGACAGCACTTACGGTGAAGAAGAAGCTAGCAACGCATGCTTACGGTAATACATACATGACAGCACTAACGGTGAAGAAAAAGCTAGCAACGCATGCTTACGGTACGAGTGTGGTTTCTGTTGTTTTTGAAAATATTTTTTATTTAAAAATATATTAAAATTATATATTTTTTATTTTTTAAAAATTATTTTTGACATTAGCACATAAAAATGATTTAAAAACACCAAATTTTATTAATTTAAACTTAAAAATTAAAAAAATCAAATTTTTTCAAAAACGTTTTTGAAAAGCACTGCCAAATACCCCCTAAGAGTTGAACCCCAGCAACACGTACTGAACGAGGAGAACAAGATCTTTACCGATGAGCCAAACAGTCGTTGGCATCGGTGTACTTAACCGGCTAAATAGTTCCTAGTTTCCTTTCATGGGAACTAGTTAAATGGTCCATACTATATTGCAAGCCAAGTAAACAATTTTTATAATAGTTGAGATTAAAATAATTAATAGAATTTGTTAGTTCAAAATAAAATATAATATTTATGTATACAAAGTTTGATATAATAAAATATATTAGCACACTCTATCATAACAACAACAACACCGAAGTATTAATATTTAAAATTATCACTATTATTATTGGAAAAACAATAGAAATTATTAAATTACCCCGAGAAAAAAAATCAAAAAAATTAACAAAAGAGTAAGTAAGAGCAAAAACTAAAACTAAAATTATTATTATTATTATTATTATTATTATTATTGTGTTAATAATGAAAAAAAAATTAAATCAAAGACTAAAAAAGCCTAAAAACTTTAACAAAAGAGAAAACAACAAAATAAAATAAATGACAAAACAAAAATAAAAATTATTAGCCGAGAAAAAATCACTTGACTTGAAAATAATAATAAAAACTAAAAGAAAAGCTAAAAGAAAGAACAAAGAGAAGAAAAAAAATATATCAATTTTCAAATTATAACAAACATAAACTAAAATTTAAGAACTACATCTTTCAAAAAAAATACACCTCAATAAATAAGAAAACAATAAAAACTAAAAACTAAAACTAAGAGCACACATATATAAACATGGACAAAAATATGGATTATTTCAGAAATATAAAAAAATAAAGGAATTAAAAATCAAAAATTAAAAGTATAAGAGCCAAAATGAAAACCAAATATATTATTAATTTCAATCAAAGGACAAAATTGAAAAAATCAAAACATATGTACCAATTATATTAAGGGATTTAAAACCAATCTAGAAATTAAAAGAATGAGAACGAATTGAAACCTAAATATATAATCAATTTCAATCGAAGCACCCAATTGAAACAAATCAAAAATTATATAACAAAAATCAGGACCATGCAAAACAATTAAAAGTTCAGGCACTAAAATGAAAACATCATAAAATCGAGGTTTGCCTTGTACTTTAGTATGCAGAAGAGAGAGAAAGGGAAAACAACTTTCAACTACCTACCGTGGGCCACGACACGCCACACCATCAGGAAGAGGACATGGAGGCGCATCAGGTGAGATGTCAAATGGGTATTTTCTGATACTGGAGGCCATAATTTTGTCTTATTGGGGGAAGAGTAGTATTTAGCCTTTTTTTATAATATGAAATTCCCGTGTCACCCCTCTGGCCATAATTGTTTTTTATCTTATTGGGGGCAGATTAATATTTAGCTATTTTCCAAAAATGTATTTTAGAAGAACCGGAAAAATCAATAGATCAAAACTTAACTAAAAAGTAAGAAAATAAAAACTAAAACACAAAACAAGAAATTATATGTTGAAGCTTGGGAACATTAACTCAATCCTACGTAAGTGAGTATTACCTTATAGCTAAAACAGCTCGGGCTCCAACTGTTTACTAAGAGTAAAATCACTATTCACTAGATATTTGCTCCCGTGCTTTGCGTGCGCATGTCCGCTTTTTCCCCCCGTTATTTGAACAGTGTAATAACGGATTTGTCTCTTGAAAAGGACAAAAAACAACGCCTGGGTTGAGGGACTCCACGGTAATTGACCATGTTCGGTCCGGTCTAGTCTGATTCGTCTGACCGGGTTTTTTTTGTTGAATATTTCTTGGAACAGTGCAATAACCATTTTGTCCCTATAAAACGAAAAAAATCAAGACTGGGAGGGAAGGGCGATCCGATAATTAGTCAATTTTTTATTCTTTTTTCTGCCAGGTTACTGTTGGCGCATCATTGGACGCGTCGTCCGTTTCCGCGATCATGCATGTTTCAGACTGTGCGTGCGGCTTGCTACGGCGTCCAAAAATGCTCAACTGACGTCTAGAGTGATTTTAAGGCATGTGCTCTTCCATATGGTGTGGTGCGTGTGCCTCTTTGGTGTCCGGAGACGTGTCAATGGTCATTTTAATTCCCCCCCCCATTTCTCTCTCTTGCATGCGCATGATGATGTCAGTGCGGATGCTTTTTGCCAAATTTCATTTCAGTCCCTGAACGTTCGATTTTGTTTTTTGGCCCCTGATTCCTATTATAGAGGTTTTGATTTGTTTCAATTTCGTCATTTCAATGAAATTGATTATAAAATGCAGTTTCAATTAGGTCCTCATTCTTTTAATTTCCGGATTGGGCTGAAATCCTTAATGTTTTTGGTATCAAAATTTTGATTTATTTCAATTTTATCCTTCCATGCAAGTTAATTATATATCCTTAATATTTTCGGTTTCAAACTTTGATTTCTTTCAATTTTATCCTTCTATGCAAATTGGTTATGGATTCTAGTTTCATTTCGGTCCCATTCCTTTTAATTTCCAGTTTTATTTTAGATTATTTAATTCCAATGTTCACTAAAGCCCCCTTAAATATTATTATTTTAAAATGTGATCAATTCTTTTTTCATTTTTTTTTTTAATATTTTTCATTGTCAAGATTCCTAATTATTGTACATTGAACATTTAAAATAATAAAATGATTATTTGTTAATTGTAATAATTATGGTCTCACTAATTTCTATTATTTCCACTATTATTAGGGTTATTTTTTCTAATATTTACATTTTAATTTCTGTTGGTGGTCATTCCAAAAATAATATTCTCAATTTCTTCTCTTTGTTTTTAATGTTGCCCTTCGGTCCTCATTCTTTTAATTTCCGAATTAGGTTTAAATAACTCAATAAATTCGGTATACAAGTTTTGATTTCTTCAATTTTATCCTTTGATTTAAATTGATAATATATTTGATTTTCATTTCGGCCCTTATACTTTCAATTTTTGATTTTAATCCCTGGACATTAGATTTTCATGTCAGCCCTTATACTTTTAATTTTTTATTTTAATCCTTCTATTTTTTTATTTATGGAATAATCCCTACTTTTGTCCATGTATATAGAAGTGTGCTCTTATCTTTGATTTTTAATTTTTGTTATTTTCTTATTTATTGAGGTGATATTTTTTCTTTTAAATTGGCTCTTAAATTTTATGTTGATTATTTGAAAATTGATATTTCTTTTTTTTCTCCCTATGTTCTTTCTTTTAGTTTTTTATTGGTTTTTTTTCTATTTTCAAGTCAGGTTAAATTTTTTTACCTAATAATTTTTTTTTCTTTTGTTAAAGTTTTAAAGATTTTTTGAACCTTTTATTTATTTTTGTTTTTTTCATCGTTAACACATAAATAATAATACTAATAATAATAATAATAATTTTAGTTATTTTTCTTGCTTAATTTTTTTTATGTTTTTGAGTTTTTTTCTCTAAGGATAATTTGATAGATTTTATTGTTTTGACAGTAATAACAATTAGATGTTAAGACTTTGATGTTGTTGTTTTTATAATAAGTTGTGATGATCTGTTTTATTATATTAAATCTTGCATATATAAATATTATATTTTAATTTTGAACCAGCGAAACCTGTTAATTTCTTTGATCCCAACAATTATAAAAATTGTTTGCTCAACCCGCAACGTAGTGTGGTCAATTTTTTTAATTTTCAAGTCAAATGATTTTTTTTCCAGTTAATAATTTTTATTTCTCTTTCTGTTATTTTTTTATTTGTTGATTTTTTTCCAGTCAAATGAATTTTTTTTACCTGATAATTTTTATTTTATTTTTTTGTTTGATCTTTTGTTAAAGTTATTTAGATTTTTTAATCTTTCATTTATTTTTGTTTTCTTTTTTCATTATTAACACAATAATAATAATAATAATAATAATAATAATAATAATAATAATAATAATAATAATAATAATAAGAAGAAGAAGAAGAAGAAGAAGAAGAAGAAGAAGAAGAAGAAGAAGAAGAATTTAATTATTTTTCTTGCTTATTTTTTTAATTGTTTTTCAGCTTTTTCCCTCGAGATAATTTGATAATTTTTATTATTTTGACAGTAATAGCAATGATAATTTTAGATGTTAAGGGTTCGATATTGCTATTTTTATAATAGGATGTGGTGATTTATTATATTTAATTTTGCATATATAGATATTATATTTTAATTTTGGATTGGCAAATCCTATTGATTTCTTTAATACAAACAATTATAAAAATTGTTCACTCAGCCCGAAGCATAGTGCGGTATAGTTTTTAAATTTTCAAGTCAAATGATTTTTTAAAAAAAATGCTTTCCCCTTGCATTTTGTTTTTATGACTGGCTTCTTTTTTTTTTCTTTCTTTTAATAAACGGGAACCTTTTTTTTCATATTTTTTAATTTTTTTTATAACCAGGGTATGCAAGTCAGCTTTTTTTTTACCGGGTTTTTTTTGTGTAGTTTTTTTAACCAGGGTATCCGTGACAATAAATTTGTAATAAATCATTTCATCTTCTTAGCAATTTTTCTAACAAATTTTATCAAAAATATTTTAACAATAGCAACATTCAATCACTTTTTGGTGGAAAAAAACCATTTTTAATAGATTGTATCAATTATAATTTTATTAATTAAATATTAAAATAGCAAAATACAATACATATAAAAACAATCAATTTTCTACATCGATAAAAAAAACCGGCGCATCGCGCGGGCACATCGCTCATTAATCTCTAAATGAAAATCCAATGTGACAGATAGGGAGATCCTTTCCTTTTAAATAAGCATAATTATTGACATATTGCTTCCGGTGTAAGCTTTCTAAAACCTTAATCACACCATAGTGAATCAATAAAAAGATCCAAAACTAATATAGGATACACAAAAATAAGTGCTTGCCTTTTCAATTGATCAAACTTCATAGGATATATTTAAAATTAAACATACCACACACACATCATGTTAAACACTGCACAATACATATTGAATTAAAAAAAAAACTCTCGGAATTAATATTGATTCATTTTTATTTCATCAACTTAAGTATTTTAAATTAATTAAAATATTAAAACAGATTTATAGATTTACTTAGATGTACTATGCTAACTGTTATATTATTTATTATTATTATACATATAGCTAAATCATATCATAGAAATTCATTTTTATTGTTCACCCCAGTTGTTTCACAAAAGGAGAGTTCTGCTGTTTTAGATACCTGACGTCATTGTCCACCGTCTTAAGTTTACTATTCGGTCAAATGTGGTATGTAGACCCCGCATCGCTACGCAACTGTGTCTGTTTTTGCTAAAAGAATGAATTTATGGAAGCTAAAACTGCAAAATGGTTGTCCGTGTCATCTGCCACATTAATTTATTGAGGGAAATGGATCAAACTAAGGAACTAAGGATCAAGGCAAAGGGATCGTTCATGTCTGTTCTACACAGTGCAATTAATGGTGGCTTTCTGGAGAATTACTAGAAAAACGATTTTTTTATGGGTGAGTTTCAACTTTCTTTTATTAATTTGATTTTTAAAATTATTTTAATATAAAAAAATTAATAAAAAAAACTATTTCAATACATTTTTAAATAAAAATAACCACTAAACAATTTTTTGGGTGAGTTTCAACCGGTTTTTTATCAAAATATTTTTGTTTAAAATTAGTTTTTATATTTTTATATTATTTAAAAAAAATATTTGAATATCAATATATTAAAATAATTTAAAAATATTAAAAACATAATTTAATGTAAAGAACAAAACTAAAAATATATATAATTGTTTTGAAAACCAAAAACAAACTGTAAGGACATGTCAATTTCTTTTCTATAACAATTTAAACGTAATTGAAAAGTAATATACGATATCTTATTAACTAAAAAATAAATGGTGTTGTTATTTTACTGTTTAAAACACTATGGATTTACACTATGGATTGTGTGGTGATGTACTGTAGATTGCGACAGTGGGATCCCGGTTTTGCTCTTAGTATTGTCTGGTCTTTGTGTGGGTGGCAGGGAGCTTTTTGGTTTTTCATTTAATGTTTTGCCCTTGGTTTTTGATTGCGACAGTGTGATCCCGGTTTTGCTGGAAAGGGTTTGAAGATGCGAGCTTGCACATATGACCTTTCCCGTGTGATTTGAACAGTGGTTCGAGTTTTTAATTGTTGTGATTCGAGTCTTTTAATTGTAGGATGGGGAGGCAAAGTCTGAAATCGAGGGTCTGTTTCCAGAAACAAAAAGAATGAAAAAAAGGTTTATTCACTTTGTGTTTTCTTCTATCATAGCAGTAGTGTAGATTAGAACTCTTTCGGTGATAAAGGAAGGAGATTCAAGACATGGATTCTGGTTTTGCAAAAGAAATGAATAATAATAATATTTAAAGTAAGGAAAATTGAACTTACACAACCATGGCTAAGCTAGCTTATTTGAAATTTGCAATCTGAGACAGGTCACTCGAAAGTTAAATCTTTTGCAAGGAAGAAGGGAAAGGGATGTGAAGATTCAAAGGACGAACTACTGCAATACTCAGGTGTTTGCTTTATAGTTTTAACATGTTTTTTTATTATAAAAAAACAATGAGTTTTTTTTTAAAAAAATTGATTTCTTAATTAATTTTATATTTTTTAATATGTAATATAAAATAGATTTTAAAAAATTAAAGAATATTATTATAATTCAATATTAACATAAAAATATATAAAAAACACTAAACTAAGATTTTTTTTAATCTCAAATTAAATTAATCTCGTGTTCTAAATTTATTTTAATATAATAATATCAATAAAATATCTTAAAAATAATATAAAAAATCATTTTAAACTAAAAATATACAAAGTCACACATAAATAAAATAAATGAAAAAAAACACACAGATAACATATCACTGACATCAAAACATTCACTATACGTACATAAGAGAGAGTTTCACTCTCCTTTCACACCACCAAAGCTAAATTTATTCTGTTTTTTAATACAAGTTGTATTTAATACATAAATAAATAACAATAAAAATTAAAAATAAAAACTAAAAGTATAGATACATAAATACAAATACAAAATAAAAACTATCCTAGAAAGACTAGAAAAATTAAATAGATTGAAACTAAATCAAAAAAAATAAAATAATAGGGACCACAATGCAAAAGAAAAACTTATATGTTTAAATGAGGCAAAAAAAATTCATTTCGGCGGAGTGCAAGGCAAATAACAAGTTTGATTGTTTTCAATTGTGCACTTGAATTGAAATTGATCATATATGTTATTTTTTTATTTCAATCCTTATTCTTTTGATTTTTGGTTTGTTTTTTATTTTTTTAATTTATTTAGTCCGCAAGTTTTAAATTGTTTTAATTTGGTTCTCCATTTGAAATTGGTCATATATGCTACTTTTCATTTCGGTCCTTATTCTTTTATTTTTTTAACCAAATTACACCGTAAGTTTTTTTTAAAATCTCTTTATTGGTTTCGGTCTCAAGGTTTTTATTTGCTGCAATTTTATCTTTCAATTGCAATTAATAATATATTTTTTTTTCATTTCGACCCTTATTCTTTGAATTTTGTATTTAGTATTAATTCCTTTGGTTTTTTCGATCCTTCTTGAACAATGTTATTTCTTACCTATATTAATGCATCCATGCTTTTAGTCTTTATTTTTAATTTTAGTCGTTTTATTTTTTATCGGGGTTTTATTTTTATTCGGTCCAGTCCTGAAATTTTAATTGATGTTGGTAATCATTTTAAAATTAATATTTCTTCCCTTTTCCCTTTGTTTTTTTTTGGTGTTTTCTGTTATATTTATTTGTTATTCGGGTCAAATAATTTTATGATTTTGTTGTTTGCGCAATAATAATGATAATTTTAGTAATTATTGTTTATTAATTTTTTGGTAAAAATGTTTTTCTTTTTTTATTCTTGGGCAATTTAATGATTTTAATTGTTGAGCAATAATTTTGATAATGATTTTAATTGTTATAGTCATGATAATGACAGAAACGTAGTGATGGCTTTTCAATGATATTTTCTTCTTTTTTTAGATAGAAAATTAATTATTTTTTTATTTTTTTATTTGATTATTGCAGGTGTTTTTATAACTTATATTTTGTTTGTTGTATTTAATTTAATTGAATTATAAAATGAACTAATCTTAATACAATGAATTTAATATTTTAGATATCCAAATCTTGTTTTTTTAATGATGATGATAATTTTATGTTGGTTATTTCATTGAAACCTATTAAACAGATAAATTTATATCGATTTAAAATTCATATATTTTTATAGAAAACTTGCACTTCATAGTAATTTTGCACGGATTTATTATTTTGCCTAAATTTTTATTATAATAAAAAATCTCACCCACTTAATATTTTTTTCCGTTCAAAAAAATTTCATTTCGAACGCAATGAGGCACGAGTAAATGGCTAGTTATACATAGAAACGGTGTGGGGAAAGCACTGTAGCTCCCACACATTGCACTGTGGATTGCTATAGTGCTCTCCCCCTTGCACTTTTTTTTTTACTTATATAATTTTATTTTATTTTTAACTTATATAATTGCTACAATTTTTTAAAATATTTTTTCCCTGTTATACTTTTTTTTGGTGTGGGGAAAACACAGTAGCTCCCCACACATTTCACTGTGGATTGCCACAGTGCTTTCCTGCTACATTGGTTTTTTTTTTTTATTATGCTTTTTTTTTTTAATAAAACATTTTCCCCGGTTATACTTTATTTTTTTGCTTATATATATCTTTTTTGTTTAGTTTTTATAAACGAGATGGTCAGGCCAGCTTAAACGCATTACGACTACTCTCTGGATCCATTTTTTTTATAACCAGGATATCCAGGCCAGCTTACGCGCACCATAACTAATCCCCGGACCCACTTTTTTTTTACTACAGTGCTTTTTTTCGCTTTTTTTACCTAAAACATTTTTTTCTCCGGTTATACTTTTTTTTTCTTTTTCCACTTATACGTTGTTTTTGGTTTTATTGTTTTGTTTTTGTAACTGGGGTGACAAGGCCAACTTATGCTCACCATGACTAATTCCCGGACCCAATTATTTTTTTGATAACCAGTGTGTCCAGGCGAGCTTACGCGCAGCACGACTAATTCCCGAATCCACCTTTTTTTTTATAACCAGGGTGTTCGGGTCAGTCATCTCCTCACGAAACAATGCGGGTTGCTACAGTGCTTTCCCACTTATACAATTTTTTTGTTTTTATTTTTCCCCCCACTTATATATTTTTTTTATAACCAGGGTGTCCAGGCCAGCTTACACACACCACGACTAATCCTCGAACCTATTTTTTTTGCTGAAATGCTTACTTGCTAGTACATATTTTTTCCCTGTTTTTTTTTCATATACTTTTTTTCCACTTATATATTGTTTTTATAACCGGTGTCTCCAGGCCAGATTAAACGCACCACGATTATTTCCCGGACCAAATTTTTTAAAAAACAATATGGATTGCTACAGTGTTTTCCCGTTTATACTTTTTTTTTGTTTTTTTAACTTATATATATTTTTTATAACCGGGGTCTCTAAGTCAGCTTAAGCTCTTTTTTTTGTTCTTTTTGTTACTTATACATTGTTTTTTATATCAGGGTCTCCGGACCAGTTTAACCGCACCACGACTAATCCCTGGAATTTGTTTTTTTTTTATAACTGGGTTGTCCAGATCAGCTTGCACTCATCACGACTAATCCCCAAACCCATTTATTTTATTTTATTTTTTCTTATACTTTGTTTTGTTCACTTATATATTTTTTTATAATTGGTGTCTTCGAACTAGTTTAAGCGCACCACGACTAATCATCGGACCAAAGGTTTTTTTTATAACCAAGGTGTCTAGGTCAGCTTGCGCGCACCAACACTAATCCCCATACTTTTTTTTAATAGCCGGGGTGTCCGGGTCAGCTGACGCGCACCAAGAGTTGTATAACTACGAATATACCCCTATAAGATAAAATCCAAGAGTTGGTTATAGAGGTGTATTGGTAATTTATCAAGTTTTTAATTATATTTTCTGTCGCAGTACTGTGGGCGTGTCTTCGGGCGTGCCATCAATTTCCGAACTCAAGCACATAGTAGACGGCATAGCGTCGTAGAACGTCTAAAAATGTACATTGGTTTTTTATATATCCATTTTATTATGTAAAATATGTTTACAATAATGTCATGGTATCAGGGGTATTTTCAAAAAATATTCATTTATGTGCATAATACAATAACCATAATATCCTCAAATAAGAGAAAAACCAAGAATTGTCAGTGGGGGTGTCCCGGTGATTTCACATTTTTAGTGCACAATAAAATAATTTTTGTAGCCTCAAATAAGACAAAATGGAAGAGTTACCTGCGAGGTATTTTAAACATTTTCATGTTTAACTAGACATGCATAAGAGAGTTTCCTCTCATTTTACACCACCAAAACTAAACATACTATTTTTTTTAATGCAGGTTGCATTTAATACAAATACAAATAAAAATAAAATATCTAAACTAAGAGTAGAGGTTTATAGATACAAACAAAAATTTAAAAATTATCTCAAAATGACCGAAAAAATAAAGGGATAGAAACTAACCCAGAAAATAAAAGAATAAAAACCAAAATATAGAACAAGAAATTAAAAATGTTAAAACTAGACAGAAAAAAATTTAATCCTCACGGCAGAGTGCGAGTTTATGGCTTGTATATCTCTAGATGACATGTTAAAATTAAAGTTTAAAAAAGCAACAGATTTTATTTTATTTTATTTTTCTCTTAAAAATCTCAATTTTATATTCTCTTATTATTATAAAATTATGTTTTCTATATTTATTTTAAAACAAACTTATTTTGAAAATATTAGAGAAGCAAATTATTTTATGTTTTTCTCTTCACTTTTCAGTAAAATATCTTTATATCGTTATTTTATTTATCTTTTCTATTTTAAAATTACACTAAAAGCTAAATGTGGTTGTGAATTTACTATAGCAAAATTAATGTAGCTCTAGATTCAGATTACTGTAGATTATAACAGTAAATGTTTTTTTCCCCCTTAGTTCATAATAATTTTAGTCTTAGGTCCATGGCTATTATCGATTTTTTTGCGTTTATGTGCACAATAAAATAAACATAATGCTCATATATAAGACAAAAATACACGGTTATTGCCAAGGGTATTAGGGGTATTGCAAAGTTTTTATATATGTATAAATACAAATATATCTCCAAATAAGACAAAATGGAACAATTAATGTCGGGGTTAGAAAGGTCATTGCATTTTTTTTTGTTTATATACAAATACGGAAACACCTTCATATAAGACAAAATCTAAGAGTTGATTGCAGGTGTGTTCCGGGAATTTACAATTTTTTATTATATTTTCTGTCACAATACTATTTGTGCATCTTTGGGCACGCCGTCAAATTCCATGCTCACGCATATTTCGGACAATGCATGCAACATTTTCTGATGTGGAAATTGTCCATTTAGCATCTAGAATGATTCTCCGTCATTTTATCTTTCTTAGGGTGTGGCGCGTGGCGTTCAACAGTGGCCAGAGACGTGCCAGTGGTCTATTGGATTTCCCCCTACTTTTCTCTCTCGGGCATGAAAAAGTACATATCAGACCTTGCTATTTATTGGTTTTTCATTGTAGTCCCTGATCTTTTGATTGTTTTTTATGGTCCTTATTTCTGTTATAGAAGTTTTTATTTGTTTCAATTTTATCCTTCAATTGAAATTGATTATATATTGTAGTTTCATTTCGGTCCTTAGTCTTTTAATTTTCGGATTTGTTTTAAATCCTTAATATTTTTGGTATCAAAGTTTAGATATTTTTCAATTTTGTCATTTCAATGAAATTTATTATATATTTGCTTTCATTTAGGCCTTATACTTTTAATCTTTGATTTTATTTTAATTCCTATATTTTTTATATATATTTCTTAAATAGTTTATATTTGTATGCTCTTAGTTTTTGTTTTTAATTTTTATCATTTCCTCTATCATTAAGGCTATTTTTTTTAATTTAAATTTGAATTTGTGTTGGTGATTATTTGAAAATTGATATTTATTATTTTCCCCTATGTTTTTTTTGTCTTTTATTTTTATTTTTATTTTTATTTATTGTTCAAGTCAAATAATTTTTAAAAATCCAATAATATATTTTTTGTCATTTATTTATTTTTAAATTGCTTTTTTTTAATATTTTAGGTGTTAAAATTCCTATTTATTATAGATAACGCATTCAAAATAATGATATGATTAATTGTAAGGTTTTTTCTCTTATAAATATGTGAGACTAATTATATATTTATATATTTGTTTAATATTAACGCCTTAATATATATATATATATATATATATATATGACCAAATATTTTTGTAAGAAATAGTGTTATGAAATACTTTTAATATAATAATATGAGAAATAAATCGTATAAAATAAAAAAAAACAATTTAATTTCTTTTTTCTAACAATAATGATGTTATCAACGATAGTTGACCAATAATAATAATAATAATAATAATAATAATAATAATAGCTATAATGACTGCTATAATAATTATGACAATTTAAATCATGATAATAACAATGAGAATAATAATCGAAATAATTCATCAGTTGATGTTATTGTTTTTACAGGTTGAGTTTTGCGGTTTTTTATGTATAATATTTCAGATCTAATATTATATAAATAAAAATATACAATGTTACATGTAGACAAAACGGGTTGAAAAATTGGCCAAATTATCTACAATGAAAAATATATAAGCCACTTACCTTTAACTTTGCCGTAGCCAGAAATAAATTTTTTAACTTGTAAAAAAATGTTGTTTGTCTTAGGTTTTTTATGATGTTATATATCTAGGCGAAATAATCAACCTACAAATTTTTTTATTATTACTATAGCAAAATTATTTACAATAATAATAATAATAATTGTATATTAGTTTTTAAATATTCATTTTATTATGGAAAATACGTTTAAAATAATGATAACGATTATTTTTAAGGTTTTTTCTCTTAAAAATAATTATATATTTTGATATTTGTTAAATATTAACACCTTAATATATATATATTATGAATTAAGTGTTTAAAAAAAACTCAAATTAATTTAATCTTACTGTTCTAAAATACTTAAAATATAATAATATGAAGAATAAATCTTAAAAAAACTATTATTGAATTTCTTTTTATAAATGATAATGATAGTAGGAGCGATAATATTATGAGTAATGATTAAAATATTATTCTTTTTTAATAATAATTGTTATACAATTATAATAACTGTGATAATTTAACAATCATGTTAATAACAATGAGAAGAATAATCAAGATAATTCATTAATCGATGTTGTTTTTATTAAAAATTGACTTTTATAGCTTTTTTATGTATGATATTTCAGTTCTAATATCACGTGAATAAAAAATGATGTGTATCAGTCTAAAAGCATCAGCAAGGACCCATTATATGTTTCAAATGGTATAATGACTCGGTCTAAGACAAATACATTGAAAGAAACATTGAATGCATTGGTTTTGAAGGTTGCAACCAAGTCAGAATTGCATGGTCCATTGGAGTATCAAGAGGAGACACTAGTAAATTATCCTTGTCCAAGAAGGGTCCAATACAATCTTATTTGAGCCATGAAGTGAGGACAACAAAGGAAATAAAAGAATCTTACTACAACATGGGTGACTACCTTTTGCTTTTGCTTCTAGGATTAAAGGGCTGGATGGAAGGCTAGAAGTAAGCCTTTAATCATCTATATTTTACTTCTCTACTCTTCATGACAGAACATGAATTTAATATTATGGGTTATATTTAATTTTGTTAGCTATAGCTCAAGGCTTGTTTGAGCTTAATTAATATTTTGTTTTCAGCTAGGATCCGAGGCTTGTTTGGATTATCTCATGAGCTTTCCAATTTAGGGTTTTGAGTCAATTTTGAGTTGACCTAATTTAAGTCCACATAAGAGGTCCATTAAGGCTAGTTTTCCAAGAACTATTTAAACTCATGTAAGCTGAATTTTGACAACCATTAATGAATATTAATTTTGAACTTTTCATTTTTATGTGTAAGAGTGATTCTTGTATTCTTTAATTCGTGAATGAACTGAATCCGACTTATCAAAGATTAGCTTCGTGATGTCATTTTACTCATTCCAATAGTTTTGGTGCCTTGAGGCAGGTTTTTATTATGTCACACTCCTATCAGACCTATTTCAGATTTTCGAGATCAAATATTCTTCTTGGTTATGGGTTGCGTGACCACGTGATCACGAGATTTGCATAAAAAATATATAAAGCTATACATATATTTGCCTTAAAATATATAAAAAATAATATTTATTTTATTTTCTTCAAGTAAAATGTTTTTTTAAGGCTAATAATATTTATTTTGTTTTGTCATTTATTTTATTTTTTTACTTACTATTTTGTTGTAATTTTTGTTTTTTTTATTCTTTGAGGTCTTTTTTTTCATTATTTATGCAATAATAGTAATAATAATTTTATATGTTTTTTTCAAATGATTTTTTAAGGCTGATAATATTTATTTTTGTTTTGTCATTTATTTCATTTTTTTTGCTTACTCTTTTGTTATATTTTTTTATTTTTTTTATTCTTTGAGGTAATTCATTTTTTCATTATTTATGCAACAACAACAACAACAACAATAATAATAGTAATCATTTTAGATTTTTTTCAAATGATTTTGTGAAGACTAATAATATTCATTTTTCTTTTGTCATTTATTTATTTTTGTTTACTCTTTTGTTATAATTTTTAGTCTTTTTTATTCTTCAAAGTATTTTTTTAATTATATATGCAATAATAATTTGAGATGTGTTTTTGCTTCCTTACTCTTTTGTTAAAAGTTTTGTTTTTTATTCATCATGGTAAGTTAATAATTTTTATTATTTTAACAATACTAATAAAAATAGTTTAAGGTGTAATGATCTTGATAATAATATTGATATTATAACTTATCATGATAATAACGATTATAATTTATTGTAATACTTATAGTGCTTCTGATGTAACTAATTATGGCTTTAATGGTAATAATAACTCATAAAATAATATAAAAATATACATAATAACAAAAATAATTATAATAATGATAAATACTAATTATAATTGAAATAATATTAATAAAAACAACGAAATTAGTTATATGATGATTATTGTCGTAATAATGACAACAATTATAACAATAATGCCAGTAATAATCAAAATATTAATTATTTACAATAATAATTATAATAGCAGCTATAATAATTATGACAATTTAAGAATCATGATTAAAATGTATTAATTATTGAAATAATTCATTAGTCGATGTTGTTGTTTTTCAAAATGGACTTTTATGGTATTTTCATGTATGATATTTCAGATTTAATATTATGTAAACAAAAAACATACGAAGTCATACATAGACAAAACAGGTGGGAAAATTGCTCCAGCTTATTTACAATGAAAAAATATATGAGTCACTTACCCTCTGCTTCGATACACATAGACAATATACCAATTAAATAATTATTTAAACATGTCGAGCAATAACAACATTCAATCACTTTGATACACAAAATAAATAATTCACTTGAAACATATTTTATCAATGATAATTTAACTAATTAAATATTTAGTTAATTAATAAAAACACGAACAATAATCAATCAATTTGTTACATAAAAAAAACCAAGTGCAGAACGTGGGCAAGGAAACTCATATATACTAAAAGGAAATGATGTGTTTATTGTAGAAATGGTACAATTGAGATTATCTCCAAATGTTTTTACTTGAGGTGCGATGGTAATTTGCAATTTTTGAGTGTTTTTTTTATAAAATTGTTTTTCATATAATTATTTTTAATCTTTAAACTTGTTATTTTTGTCCTTCTATACTTAGCTTATTCATTATTATGTTTTCTTATCTTGATTTTTTTTTTGTAATATTGTTTAATTTTTCTTTTCTTTTTTCCACTTTGAATATTCATCACTCTACACTTGATCTATTTATACCTTTTTTTTAATCTTCATTTTTGGTAAACCTTTTTTCAATTTTTTTCTTTATACTTTTTTTAATAAAAAAAATCATTATACAAAGACTAAGAAAATGGATTTTTAATGTAGCAAATGAATTTGTTTCGCATTTTTATACTATGTTAAGAATAAATTTGAAATCTTATATATTTTTATCAACTCATATGATCTTTACTATATTTTATTATATACAAATTTTATTTTTTTATTCATAATTATATTTTTTACTCATTGTTAAAAAAATACATTAATAAATTACGCGTCAATTTATTTACATTATAAATTATATTCGACCTACAGTTAGATGAGTAAAATAAGCATGTTAACACTTTTTTTTAATACTTATTAGTATGAATGGCTCTTGATTTATTTAATTAAATGTGTATATAGAATACATTATATTATATTATATATAAACATCAATCTTTTGATTTATAATTATATTTCTTACTCGTTGTTCAATTTTTTAAGAAAACTTATACATTAATTTGTTGGCATTAAAAAAATATTACAGTTCGAATAAACATGTTAAGATTTTTTTTATATTCATTATCATGAATGACTTTTTATTTAATTAATTAAATGTGTACAAAGACTTCTTTAATTTATAATTAAGTATTTTATTGTAAAAAATACATTTAAAAAACATGTATATTCATTTTTTTTATTAAAATAATTATCCTACGTCTGAGAAATCACCATGGTGAAATAACTAGTTTATTACTCCGAAGAATGATTGTTTTACATGGTGGACTAGCGTGGATCATGCTTGTGAAAGCGAAATTGGGATTTTATGTGAGAGTGATAATAAGTAATTTTTACTCATAAGTAATTAAATATATTAAAATAATTATTTTTTAAAATAATTATTTTTAATATTATCACGTAAAATAATTTAAAAATATTAAAAAAACATGGTCAACTATCCAACTAAATACATCGGTTATCACGATTCCCAATAATAAATTGCCACGTCAACACAATAGAATCTCCATGAACACGTGGTGCAAAGAATGAAAGGTTGTACACGCGAACTCCTACGAAGCAGAGTAACTCAATCATTTTCATTAACAGAAATAACAAGATAAAAATGAAAGGCGGGCATTTAACTTAAAAGGCTCAAGCTCAACTCATAGAAGCGGATAAGGGAGGATAAAAGAAAAGAAAAGAAATGGCAGCGAGTTCATCACCCTCAATTCTCTTGGCAAATCCAGTCCCCAAAATCAGCTGCAATAACCAAATTGGAAATATGGTTAGTGCTTTTAACCAGAGAAGCATCAAGAAATTGGGAGGTAAATATGGTTCAAGAACCAGCAGATTGATTGCAGCTGGGTTGTCTGAGATTGAACCTGACCTCAATGAAGATCCTAGAAACCGTTGGGCCACTCCTGGTGTTGATGCTGTATGCGTCGTTATATATGCTAAGCATATGTGTATTCAGTTTACGTTTGCATGTTTGGTCTTGCTAATGCAGCCGGTTCTTATTATTTTGTCAGGAAGATTTTAAGTATGGAGAGTGGGACGGGCATCATACTTACTTTGAAGGCCAGGACAAAAGTATGTTTTTGTTTGTTCGAGGTGTTTGCTAAAATTTACTAAGAGTTTTGAATCAGTCGAATTAATTAATCAGGGGTGTTATGTGTTTAGTCTTCAATGACAAAAGCATGATTATGTTTTTTAATGTATAAAAAATAGAAGCATACCTGATTCTTACTGGGATGTTTATTCAGGAACATATTGGGAAATACTAAAAGAAGAATATACCTCAACAGAGCCCCCAGCAGGTTTTCAAGGTACAATAAACGCCACAAACTTTTGGATAACATGGTCCTGTAGATTAGAATTTAAAGGTGATAAGAAAACGGTTCAGGTGTAGATTTTTGGGCATGATATTTCACTATGAATGGCTTGCAGGGTTTATTTCATGGATCTTCCTTCCAGCAGTTGCTGCTGGGATGTATTTAAATGTGCCGGTAATATCTAATTCAGATTCAGCTTCCATACATGATTTGATTATTAAACCCACTGCTGACAGGCTTCTTCAGGATGAAAAAGAACATGTGCTCAATTCTAAGATTGACACATGCAGTTAATTAATCTTTGATCTTATCTTTCAGGGGGAGTATCTGTTCATTGGAGCAGGTCTATTTGTGTTTATTTTCTGTGTGATCGAGATGGATAAACCCGACAAGCCACACAACTTTGAACCCCAGATATACAATATGGAGAGAGGAGCTCGTGACAAGCTAATAGATGACTATAATACCATGAGCAAATGGGACTTCAATGAGAAATATGGAGACCTCTGGGATTTCACCATAACAAGGGAAGACATAACCAAGCGATAATTTTAACTTGGCAAAAAGAAATGTTATTGTGTTCGTTCTGTAAGTAAGTGACGTTGTTGAGAGGTATAGTTTATATTTCCCATCTTTTCTTCGTCTATAGATGCCCTATGTCGTTAGTTAAACCGTGAACGAAGTTAGGGTATTTTAGAAACATGAAATCACACACAGCAAATGCCCATATTTTTTGTGTTGGATTTCTTTCTTGTTTTTTATTTTTTGTTACAAGTGTGTTGATGGAAGAGGAGCCGGTTTTTCAGAATTCAGTCTTTTGTTATTCTACTAATGGTTGGTTGAATTTAGTCTTAAATAAGTTGAAATTCACTAATTTATAACGAAGAAGCATGTTATAAATTGGCTTTAGGGTAATGTTTTTGTATGGAAGAGTTTACGTGTGTAACCACGGTTACTCGTTAAGAGGTCACGATGGTCTTCGGCATTTTGAGCAGGAAGTCAAAAAAGGTGGCTTTGAGGTTTCAAGACTCAAATTTCATCAACATTTTCTCCAGAAGGCAGTTAACTAGGAATTTTCATGCTATCTTCTATTATAATCATGATAATTTCTCATTTTTTAATCAGAGAGTCATCAAGAATCGTTGTGTTCTTTTAGTCATCCTTGGTGGGGCAGCATGAAATTTACCCAGGGAAGTGTTGTATTGAAAATGACGACAAAATGCCACAAAACTGAGAGCTGCAGGTGGAGCGACGGCTGTAATTTTTTATTTTGAATTTCGGTAGCTTGTTACTAATCAATAAAATACCACAGCTTAGCCCTCAAAGTGTCTTTGAGGAAACTAAGAGCAGCTATTTCAGCTGAGGATGTGTAGATTCTTTAAAGCAAAAATCTCTGCTGCTACTTGCAACTGTTAACTGCTTGCAGTAGAATTTCCTTGAATATTACATTTTGTACCCTTTCATGCTAGAAATGGATGTGTTTTGGGTGTAGTCTTATCTTTTAAGTTCTGCTTCGCTTATTTACCACTCAATGGAATGCCTTCCACACTATTCTCAGCTGAAGTCCAGAACTTGAAACCGGTCTTAAAACGCTATCTTTTGTTGTCATCTCAGATTTCCCTCAATCGTAAGTTTATGAAAATTATATAGTTTGAAAATCCGGTTGCGTGAAATGGTTAAACCACTGTAACTATCTTTATGAATTTTAAAAATGATGTAGTTATGTGATGTCCAATGTTTTAATGAATTTGTCAAATTCCATGAAGACTTCAATTTGTTAACTTGTCGTAAATGTGAAGTTTCCAAATTTCACCTTCACTTAATCTGGTTTTACTTTTCAAAATGCTTACTGTATGATTTCCTCAGCTTGAACGTTTCCGCAAGTGCAAGGTCAATTCGGCCATCTTAAGCCATATACATAGCTATGCCGTTTGAATAGGGTCTGGAGTTTGTCCTAAACCAGTTTCTTCTCTTATGAATTGAAAGCTCGAATCAAGCTCTTTATGCGCTTAATTTGTTCTTTGGCCCGAAATTAGTTGGTTTATAAGACAACTGGTGGATTCATAAAATCCCCTGAGCTTGGTGCCCATGTCCATCCTATGAAGCTGACCTGAAATCCATGAAGGCGGCATCCACCTGGTAGGTGTACCCATTTCAATGATGGAAGAAGCAGAAAATATAACCATGTTGAGTAGAATTTTGACATGGAGAATTTCCACTTGCACGGTATCTTGAGACTACAGTGTATACACACCTCTGTCTTGTTTAATACAAAACATTGCAAGGCAGAACAACCAGGCCAACAATGACAGCGAAATCCCATTTAGTCTCTCCTCTCCTCTTTTTTATATCTTACAGTACTATCCTCCACCGTTTTCAAGCTCAACCAAGCACCCAAGGATTCACCTGCACGGCCAATCGGATCTCCTTTCCATGCCAAACCTTGTTGAAGATCATGGATATCAAGGCTGCAACAGATTGAAGATTAGAGCATGGAGTCCTATTTGATTTCTAGTATTAATGTTTAGATTAATATTGAATTAGCTGTAGGGAATTTTATCTATTTCAGATCATGTTGATCATGCTTTCTAACTTAGGTGCAATTTAAATTCTAGGACTTATCTAGTACAAGAAGAAGTTGTAATCAACTAGAACTCTTGTAATCATTTATTTTTGCTATAAATAAAGAAAATGGATGGCAGTAACCTTACCTCGATTCTGCTTATTGTTTCTGGAATTCTGTTCTTTGACTGTTCTTCAAATTCTGGGCAAGTGTTCTTCAGGTTCTTCATTTCTGGCAATTCCAGAAATTGATTTGAATAGTGTCGGTTCTTGGGAAAATTGTTGACTTATGTTGACTTTTTGTTTCTGATTTCTTCAATTGGTATCAGAGCAGTGTTGTTCTTTGTGGGGATTGTGTGAAACACGAGTGATTTGTTTGTGAGGTCAATCAAAAAATCAAAGCTTGACAGCTTTGAAGGGTTCTTGAACAAAACAGATTTTTGGGTTCTTTTTTGTGCATTTTTGTGTGCAGAGTGAAATGGATTTTGGTGCAAACTTTTCATCAAGAACACCTACATTTACAGGTGTGAATTATGGTGTGTGGGCTGTAAAGATGGAGGCTTACCTAAGGGCTTTTGATCTATGGGATTATGTGGATACGGACAAGGTTCCAACTCCATTAAACAATAATTCAACTTTGAATCAACTAAAGTATTTCAATGAAGACAAAGCCAAGAGTTTCAAAGCACTTACTAGCATGCATAATGCAGTAAATGAGGAGATTTTTACAAGGATTATGACTTGTAAAACAGCCAAAGAAGCTTGGGATAAGCTAAAGGCTAAATTCCAAGGGGATGAAAAATCAAGGAGGATGCAGGTGATGAATCTGCGAAGGCAATTTGAAGCCTTGAGAATGAGGGAGACAGACACAATTAAGGATTTCTCTTCCCAAATTTCAAAACTTGTGAATCAAGTGAGACTTTTGGGGGAAGATTTTCCTGATTCAAGGATTGTGGAGAAAGTTTTGGTGAGCTTACCTGACAGGTTTGAACATAAGATATGTTCACTTGAAGATTCACAAGATTTTTCTGAAATCAGTCTTCAAGAGCTGATTAATGCTTTGCAATCAGTGGAGGAGAGACACTCTTATAGACATCAAGAGTCAAGTGGTGAAGCACTTGTGGCAAAAGTGAAAGACAAGCACCATGTCAAACCTGTTTTCAGAAACAGTTTTGAAAATAGAAGAGAAAAGAGCAGCAACTGGAAGCCAAGCAATTGGCAGTCATTCAACAGGAAAGGGAATACTTCAGGAGTGGAAAAGAGAGAAGATTTTCCACCTTGCAAGTATTGCAAGAAGACTAATCACAGAGACTCTTGGTGCTGGCTCAAAAACATCCAGTGTAGAAGATGCAAAGAATTCGGCCACATGCAAAAATTTTGCAAGAAAACTGAAGTTGCAAGAATTGCACAGACTGAAGATGATGCTGAGGAGGAGAAAGAAGAGCAATTATTTATGGTAATTGCAGAACCTACATGCAACATAACTGAGGTAAAATCTTCACTTTGGCTCATTGATTCAGGTTGCACAAATCACATGACAGTAGACCTTGAATTGTTCAAAGAATTGGACAGCAATTTTTTGTCCAAAGTAAGAATTGCTAATGGAGATTATGTGCAAGTTGAAGGAAGAGGTGCAATTGCAGTTGACACTATGGCAGGTACGAAAATTTTAAGGAATGTTATGTATGTACCTCAATTGAAGCAAAATCTTGTGAGTGTGGGACAATTGTTAGAAACTGGATATGCATTGTCATTTAAGAATGGAATATGCAAAATTAAAGATGATAAAGGGGTGTTGTTATTGTCCACTAGAATGGTGAATAGAAGCTTTAATGTTGATTGGAGTTCAACATATTTGAAAGCTAATGCATGTAGAGAGGACGAGTCAATACTTTGGCACAAAAGGCTTGTGCATTTTAATTATGCAGCCTTAAGGAAGATGTCTAACTTAGAGATGGCACATGGTTTGCCAAATATACTGAATGAGGATGTGTTTTGTGAAGCTTGTCAGCTAGGGAAACAAACAAAAATTGCTTTTCCTAATAACACACTTAGATCCACATCTAAGTTGCAGCTTGTGCACACTGATTTGTGTGGCCCTATGTCGAATGAATCCTTGAGTGGATCAAGGTATTTTCTCTTGTTCATTGATGACTATAGCAGGTTTTGTTGGAGTTATTTTTTGAAGGCAAAAGTTGATGTGTTTCTTGAGTTTCTGAAGTTCAAAGCTGCTGTTGAACTTGAAACTGGCTGCAAAATCAAAATTTTGAGGTCTGACAATGTGGGTGAGTATACCTCTCGGAAATTTGATGAATTTTTGGTGAAAAAAGGTATCAAACATCAGCTAACAATACCCTATACTCCTCAGCAAAATGGGGAAAGTGAAAGGAAAAATAGAACTCTTATGGAGATGGCAAGGAGTTTGTTGTTTGAGAAACAAATGCCCCTAAAATTCTGGGCAGAGGCTGTCAACACAGCCACCTATATTTTGAACCGAATGATTTCAAGAGTTTTAGGAGATAAAACTCCATATGAATTGTGGTATGATACTAAACCTAGTATTGATCATTTAAGGGTGTTTGGTTGTATTTGCTATGTGTTGAAACCTGAAATTAATAGGAAGAAATTGGATGAAAAAACTGAGATGGGAGTCTTTATTGGCTATAGTTCAAAATCCAAGGCTTATAAGGTTTATGTTGTAAATGCTGACAAAGTTATTGTTGCTAGAAATGTGAAGATGATAGAAAATGCAGCATGGAATTGGGAAAGCACAACTGAAACAATAACTAAACAGGTTCAAGTTTATGAGCAAGAAAAAGATGAAGACATTAATGACCAACCTGTAAGGGGCACGAGATCATTGACTGAGATTTATAGCAGATGTAATGTGGCTGATGCAGAACCTGTTGGAGTTGAAGAAGCCTTGAAATTTCAAGTATGGATAGCTGCAATGAAGGAGGAGCTTGCAATGATTGAGAAAAACCAGACCTGGAAGCTTGTTGACAGACCTGCAAACAAGAAAATACTTGGGGTAAGATGGATTTTTAAGACAAAGTTGAATGCTGATGGTAAGATAAACAGACATAAAGCAAGATTGGTGGTTAAGGGTTATGCTCAAGAGGCAGGGGTGGATTATACTGATACTTTTGCCCCGGTTTCTAGACATGACACAATGAAACTCTTGCTTGCTCTTGCGGCACAAATTGGCTGGTATGTTTATCAATTAGATGTTAAATCTGCGTTTCTTAATGGCGTTTTGAATGAAGAAATTTATGTTGATCAACCAGTTGGGTTTGAGAATGATAATCCAAACCAAGTGTATTTTTTGAAGAAAGCTTTATATGGGCTCAAACAAGCTCCTAGAGCTTGGTATAGTAGGCTTGATGAACACTTGTTGAGCTTAGGATTTGAAAGAAGTGCAAATGAGGTGACCTTGTATGTTAAGCATGTTGATAAACATGTATTAATGGTGTCAGTATATGTGGATGATTTGCTGATCACAGGTGACAAGAAGCAGCTGATAGAAGAGTTCAAATTGAACATGAAAGAGCAATTTGAGATGAATGAGCTCGGCTTGTTGTCTTATTTTCTGGGAATGGAGGTAATGCAATCAGAACAAGGATGTTTTATTTGCCAAAAATCCTTTGTTCAGAAGATCTTGGATAGCTTTGCAATGACAAATTGCAAATCAGTTTCTACTCCTATGATACTAGGACTGAAATTGGTGAAAGATGATGGAACTCAAAAATGTGATGGGAAGACTTATAGAAGCTTGATTGGGAGCTTATTATATTTAAACATTACAAGGTCTGACATTGTATTTGTTGTTAATTATCTTTTTAGGTTTATGCAGGACCCAAATCAAACACACTTCATGGCAGCCAAACGTGTGCTAAGGTATTTGCAGGGGACTAAGTCTCTCGGCTTGAATTTTGTGAAGTCCAAACCTGTCAGCCTTATTGGCTATACTGACAGTGATTGGGGAGGTAGTGAGTGCATGATGAGCACCTCAGGATATTGTTTTGTCCTAGGTTCAAATGTTTTCAGCTGGCTTTCAAAGAAACAATCAATTGTTGCTCATTCTACAGCTGAGGCAGAATATGTGGCAGCTTATGTGGCATCAAAACAATTGGTTTGGTTAAGGAAAATGCTTAAGGATCTTGATTGTGTTCAAGTTACTCCTACTGTCTTGCTATGTGACAACATGTCAGCCATAGCCATTTCGAAAAATTCTGTTTTTCACAATAAAACCAAGCACATGAAGATTAAGTACCATGCATTGAGGCAATTTCAACAAGAATGGGAGTTAGAGATGGAATACTGCTCATCCAAGGAGCAATTGGCTGATTTCTTTACCAAACCCTTAGCCAAAGACAGGTTTGAAGAATTAAGGATGAAGATAGGAATGTGCAGCCTTGTATCCAAGGAGGAGTGTTGAAGATCATGGATATCAAGGCTGCAACAGATTGAAGATTAGAGCATGGAGTCCTATTTGATTTCTAGTATTAATGTTTAGATTAATATTGAATTAGCTGTAGGGAATTTTATCTATTTCAGATCATGTTGATCATGCTTTCTAGCTTAGGTGCAATTTAAATTCTAGGACTTATCTAGTACAAGAAGAAGTTGTAATCAACTAGAACTCTTGTAATCATTTATTTTTGCTATAAATAAAGAAAAGGGATGGCAGTAACCTTACCTCGATTCTGCTTATTGTTTCTGGAATTCTGTTCTTTGACTGTTCTTCAAATTCTGGGCAAGTGTTCTTCAGGTTCTTCATTTCTGGCAATTCCAGAAATTGATTTGAATAGTGTCGGTTCTTGGGAAAATTGTTGACTTTTGTTGACTTTTTGTTTCTGATTTCTTCAAACCTATGCCTTCTACCGAGCTACAGCTCCTAACTTCCTTGACCTTTCCTCAGTCGGTGACCTTTTCTCTGTTAGCCGCCTTATGATATCAAAACCAAGCAACATCTCCTCTCCAACCTCTCCTCTCATCCCCAATCAACCCCTGTTTGTCCCTTTATCATGTTCTTGCAACACCATGAATGGCACCAGTATCTCCTTTACAAACATCACACATACCGTAAAGCCAGGTGACACTTTCTACTTTGTCTCAACTGAATACTTCGGAAACCTTACTACCTACCAGTCCGTTCAACTTGTTAACCCTGCGCTTATCCCCACACTACTCCAAGTAGGCGCAGAAGTGATCTTTCCAATATTTTGCAAGTGTCCTAATCAAACGCAATTGCAAAACAAGGTGAATTATCTGGTATCGTATGTGTTTCAGCCTTCTGATAACTTATCATCAGTTGCTTCAACATTTGGAGTCGAAACACAATCTATTGTGGATGCTAATGGAAATAACATACAGCCTTTTGATACCATATTCATACCAGTAAATCAACTTCCACGACTGGCACAACCTACGGTTGTTCCTTCTTTGGCGCCATCTGGGAAGACTCGGAGGAAAGGTTTGATCACAGGATTAGCAGTTGGGCTAGGAATTGTCGGGCTTTTGTTGGTTTTGGTAAGCGGGGTGTGGTTTTATAGAGACGGTGTATTGAAGACGAGTGGCAGATGTTTCAGATTGCTTGGATAAGTACAGGGTCTTTAAGATTGATGAACTGAAAGAAGCTACTGATGGTTCAGTGTGAATTGCTTGATTGAAGGATCTGTATTTAAAGGGTCAATAAATGGAGAGACCTATGCCATCAAGAAGATGAAGTGGAATGCCTGTGAGGAGCTCAAGATATTGCAGAAGGTAAGATCTTTTTCACTAATTACTGTATATACTCCAGCTTTCACTGTTTGTTTGGTTTCCAGTGAAATGGTAGGATCAAGGACCCGGTTGCATAAGCCTCTGTTGTTCCCATACTCTTACAGTTCATAATAACACAATTAAAGATGGGTTAGAATTTATATTTCACAAGCTTGTAATTCATGCTAGCGATTCAAGTTCCAGCAGAGCAGAGTTCCGGCCCTTCCCTAGCATGATAAACTTCTGGTCTTGACGTAACTCCCAAGTAGCTACATAGATGATGATGTCCATGATCTCATCTGTTTGATTTTTGTAGCCCTGGATATGTTGTGCAATAGGAAATTGTTTCATAAACCTAAATGCAGGGGCTGTCATGAGAAATATAGAAAAATGTCGGATTAAAAATTCAAACATCCAATTTAAATTACGACACCAGTGTTTGACATTCATTAAATTTTGCAACTGTCTAGTTTTATATTGGTTAGGTGAAGTGACCTTTGTGCTTAGCAGGTTTACGGTTTGAAATTTGGTAGCATTTTAATTTGTTTTCAGCTGTTTAATGATTGGAGTAAATGTCTTAATATATGGTCAAGTTTTCAATAGGTTTTCATGTTTTTAAGTATATTTATTATATCTTGTATAATATTTTTTTTTTGAAGTTTTGACATAATTATATATTATGCTCTTAAAATACCTCTGAGGTCTACAAAAATATAATTTTGATTTAAAAAATAATGGTTAAGTAATTTTAAAACTTTGTATTTCTTAAAATATTTTTAGCAATTCTATATATATAAATGAATGTACCTAACTGCAAATATTTGAAATTAAATGCTAATATATATATAAACAAATAATTTCATAGTCCTCAAGTTCCTCCAATAGCTTCGCATATACTTTAGTCTAAAACCTTTTTTTCTTAGCTCCATTGGTTTGACAGTTTGGTTTGGCTTGGGAAATTTGCCAAAAAGAATCTGCAGGCACGTATAATTTCAGTATTAAATGTCATGAACTTAAACAGCTCCAGACCCGACCTTGTTCAATCTTGAAATTATGAGGAAGGATGATAGGCAATTGGTGAAGTTAATTTCAGAGAGATCTAGACTGAAATGCTTCAGCCAATATAGCGCAGTGATATAATGGCCAAGTATCTACCAAATTAAACTTCATTATTTTTTGTAATTCATGGGATCTATTCTCTTCCTATGAAAATACATTTTCATATTGGTACGTGAAAAAATCACTGTTTCCTTTGTTTGAAGGTAAACCATGGCAACTTGGTGAAGCTGGAAGGCTTTTGCATAGACCCTGGGGATGCAAATTGCTATCTGGTCTACCAGTACATAGACAATGGGTCTCTGCATTCCTGGTTAATTACATGGTAACGAGAAAGAAAAAGTAAGGTGGAAAACAAGGCTACGCATTGCAATTGACGTTGCAAATGGTCTCCAATACATCCATGAGCACACGAGGCCAAGGGTTGTTCACAAAGACATTAGAAGCAGCAACATTCTTTTAGACTCGAGCATGAGAGCCAAAATTGCCAACCTTGCCAAATCAGGCTGCAATGCCATAACAATGCACATTGTGGGCACCCAAGGCTACATTGCACCTGAATATTTAGCTGATGGTGTGGTGTCAACAAGAATGGATGTTTTCTCGTTTGATGTGGTTTTGCTTGAGCTAATCTCAGGCAAGGAAGCCGTTGATGGAGAGGGTAAGGTTTTGTGGGCAGAAGCCAGTGGAATTCTGGAGGGGGATGTTGAAGAGAGGAAGGTGACGAGATTGACTCCATGGATGGATAAGGTTCTTTCAGAGGAGTCATGCTTAATGGAGAGTACTGTAATGAATGCAATGGCTGTTGCCATTGCTTGCTTGCATAGAGATCCATCGAAGAGGCCTAGCATGGTGGATATTGTTTATGCCTTGTGCAAGACTGATGATCCATCAGAAGACGTATTGTCAGACCCTCAGGTAGATAAGTTCTTATTATTTTTAGGAGCTGTTAAGATTTTGGTATTTTAAGGATTTTACATATATATGATCAGCTTTAATCAAACGATGTAACATACGTGCATGATTACAAAATAAACTGTACAAAATCTTATGGAACCGTCTAATGCTGCCCTGTGCTTGAACGAATCGAAGTTGGCGGGGCTGTTTTTCTCGTCTTTCCCTTGTTCACGATATATTCCAGGCATCTTTTTACTCGTTTTAAGACCCTTTGCACCGACTATGCCTTCGAGAAAAGTGGGCATACTTCCTGGCCAGCTGCTGCAGTGGCTCCAGCAAATCTGCATCGCAGTCTCTCTAAAAACCAGCACCCGTGCTTCATTTCCAAACAGCAAAACAACACATGCCTATATAGTCGCAATTGAAATAAATCAAGAAACAACCTGAGAGCAAAAGGTTTATTTATCTGGTGGAAGTATAATGGTTGAGTTTAACCAAACAGAAACTCAAACACATCAAGTCCAAACAAAAGCTAATCTTTGATGTAACAACTTAGAAGTGTCAACTTCAAATACCAGATGATGCCCAAGACAAACATCATAAAATAGCAAGCAATTTTAAGAAACTGCCATAACAAAACCTGAGAGTAAGAAGCAGCAACGTAAACAATCAACTTGAATCTTGTTATCCTCAGCACAATGAGCAGATTCAAATCCTGAGAAGCCCCCGAGAATATAAGAAACATCAAAGCAATTAAATTGATGATAAAAAATTGAAACGCACAAAGTAAAGAAAGTAAAACAATGCAACACGCCAAGATGAAAAAATCAGAGCACCTTATAAAGAAAAGGTAACTGATGAAGGATGTCATATCCAAACCGCCCCCACCAACTCTCTACCAAAAGAAAAAAAGACGTCAAAACAACGACATGTCACTCCTCCAAAGATACAAAAAAACAGGACAACGACATGTCACTCCTCCAAAGATACAAAAAAACAGGACAGGACATGAAGTGACATAATAAAATTTTCATAACTAAACAAATTAAACCATCATCGCAGATAAAAAAAAAAAAAAAACTAATATTATTATACTATATACTAAAAAAGATCATATTTCAGTTTATTGTAGCTTGTGAGATAAATCACTCTGGATTATAATAGTGTTGCTCAGTTTTCAGTTTGTTTAGTTCATCGATATACTGATTTTTATTTATATTTTCACAATAACATACGAAGAAACGTCTGTAGCTTAATGGATAGAGCGCATGCCTCTCAAGCTGGAAGTCAAGGGTTGAACCCTTGACTAGCGCGCCTTATTATGCTTTGTATTTTTTCGATTTTATTTCCTCTTTTTTTGGTTGTTTTTTATTAGTTTTTTTTTTAACGTCAAATTATTTTTGTTTCCTTATAATTTTATTTTATTTCATTTTTTGTTTGTTGTTTTGTTAAAATTATTGGGGTTTTTTCTTTGATTGAATTTTCACCCCGTTATTAACGCAATAATAATAATAATAATAATAAAAAATTGCTTCCTCTTTTGTTAAAATTTTGTTTTTTTTATTAGTTTTTTTCACATCAAATGATTTTTTTAGCTAATAATTTTTATTTTTATTTATTTTTATTTTGTTTGCTTTTTTGTTAAAGTTTTTGGGCTTTTTTTATTTTTTTATTGAATTTATTTTTCCATTATTCACGCAATAATAATAATAATAATTTTTAGTTTTTTTTCTTGCTTCCTCTTTTATTAATGTTTTTGAGTTTTTTTCCTCAGAATAATTTAATAATTTTTTATTGTTTTAGTAATAATAATAATAATATTTTTAGATGTTAAATCTTTAATGTTGCTGTTGTTATAATAAGATGTGTTGATGTGTTTTATTATATCAAAATTTACATGTATAGATGATATATTTTATTTATGAACTAGCAAAATCTATTAATTATTTCAATCTAAAAAATTATAAAAAATATTTGTTCGGCCCGCAACATAATACAGGCAATTAACTAGTAGAGAACAAAACCAGAACAGAAAAAAAAAAAACCAAAACACGCACAACAAAACTGCATTAATTAGAAGAGAAAATAGAAGCATATCAATAAAAAAAATCAACAAACCAAATAAAGGAAAATAGAGGCAAACAACCCAAAACCAAATACAAAGCAACCAAATCAACACACTCAAACCAGCGCACCATCTAGCATATCACCGTCTATCTCAACCAAATCAAAATAATTACCTTTGCATTCAGTACACAACGATGACCAAACATTATACTTTCGAAACACTAAACAAACCAACCAAGCCAGGCACGAAACGGATGACCTCACAGCCCACACTGGCTACCGTTTCTATTTCAGCTTTCCCATCATCAGAGCCAAAAAGAGCTTTTACGCTACACACACAGTCACCACCACTCAACCACGACGTCGTTTCGCTTCCAAAGAATTATTTCCCTGTCATCACCTTCAAAAAACCTTCTTTGGCTCCTCGTTGACAGCGAGCGGGAAACCATTTTCTCTACCAAAAACCTTCTGAACTCAACCATTTTCTCCCGATTCCACCCACACGCTCGATGTTGTAATTATTGCTGGGATCATCAAGCTGTCTATTGCCCGGCAGTCCCTCATCAGGTTGGACCTTTCCGTTGCTGTTGTTGATAAGGACATCCCTTGTTCTCGTACCATATGCGCTGGTATTATTAGAAACAAAGTCTGATCATTAAATATCCTTCTTTTTTTCTCATAATATTGTTTTTGTTTAACTTTTATTTTTGTTTTACTTTGTGACGGTTACAACCCTCATCCACCAATACCCAACCCTGCATTTATTAAGGGCAAAACCAACAGTATACTGCCACAAGAATACATCTCAGGACCTTATTGATCGCATTATAATTTTTATAATTGTTGGGATTAAAATAATTATTAGATTTTACTAGTTTAAAAATAAAATATAATATTTATACATGCAAGATTTGATATAATAAAATACACTAATATATCATATTATAACAGCAACAACATTGAAGGTTTAACATCTAAACATATTATTACTATTTTTGCTAAAGTAATAAAAAATTATTAAATTATTCTAACAAAAAAAACTTGAAAACATTAATAAAAAATAAAGTAAGAAAAAAAATAAAATTATTATTATTATTATTATTATTATTATTATTATTGCGTGAATAACGGAAAAATAAATTTAATAGAAGAATAAAACAAACCTAAAAACTTTAACAAAAGAGCAAACAAAAAATATAAAAATTATTAGCTAAAAAATCATTGACGTGAAAATAAAAAAAAATAAAAAAGAAAGAACAAAGGAAAAAAATAAGAAATTTCAATTTTCAAATGATCATAAACACAAACTAAAATTTAAGAACAATTTTTTTGTAAAAAATATTATTTCAACAAAAAAGAAAATAAAAAAAAAAAAAAACCAAAACTAAAGGCACATATATATATAAACATAGAAAAAAATATGGACTATTTAAGAACTATAAAAACTTAAATGAATTAAAATAAAAAATAAAAAAGTATAAGTGCCGAAACGATAATCAAATATATTATCAATTTCAATCAAATGAAAAGGTAGAAAAATCAAATAAAGTATAACATATATACATGCAATGTTTGATATAATGAAATACATCAACACACTCTATTATAACAACATGAACATCGAAGTCTTAAAATTTAAAAATATCATTACTATTACTGCTGAAACAATAAAAAATATTAAATTACTTAGAGGAAAAAAATCAAAAACATTAAAAAAAAGGAAGCAAGAAAAAAAAACTAAAATTATTATTATTATTATTATTGCATTAATAATGGGCAAAAAATTAAATAAAAAAAAGGTCAATAACTTTAACAAAAGAGCAAACAAAAAATGAAAAAAGAACTTATTAGCTAAAAACAATCATTTGACGTGAAAATAAAATACAAAAAGCTAATAAAAAAACCAAAAGAAAGTAAAAAAGAAAAAAATTAGAAATATCAATTTTCAAATAATTATAAACACAAACTAAAATTTAAGAACAAAGTTTTGAAAAAAATATTATCTCAATAAAAGAGAAAATAATAAAAATCAAAATTAAAGGCATATTAACTATATAAAAAACCACGTGCTATTTTTCCTGTAGATATTTTACTGTTTACACAAACCCATTTCACTAGTCAATGTTATAGTGAAATTACCATTTTACCCCCATAACTAAAAAAACTTAACCCTCGGAACTGGGGGTATTTTTGAATTTTCTATGGGACATGGATGGTATCTCAGGATTTATTGCACAGTAAAACGTCGCAATTAGCCCTCCTAAACGACAAAAAAAACCACCTGGAACCGAGGGTAGTGTAGTACTTTCACCCCCAGTTTTTTTGTAAATATAGCTAGGTTCAGGGTGTATGGGTAATTGACCAGTTTTTTATTATTTCTTTATCTAGAATGCTGCAGGCGCATCGTCCGGACACGCAGCAGTGTTTCGCCCGCACGCGTCTTCAGGCGGCATATGCGATGGCCTCAGTTGCTGAAAACTGAGCATCCACCGTCTCATATGGTTCGCCTCCATGCACTCCTACTCCACATGTGGCGCGTGTTCTTTAAATGTGACCGTGTGATCTCCGGTGGATGGATTTTCCCCCCTTTCTCTCTTTTAATGCCAGAAAGTACGATAGACTCCCTCATATTTGTATCAATTTAATTTCAATCCCTGATTTCAATTTTATTATTGATTTTTCAATGGAAATTTTGATTATTTTCTATTATACCCTTCAATTGAAATTGATATATACGGTAAGTTTCATTTCGGTCCTTCAACTTTTGATTTTTGGTTTGTTTTTGGTTCCTTTAATAATTTTGGTGTGCAAGTTTGAATTTATTCTAATTTTGTCCCCAAATTAAAATTGATCATATATGATACTTTTCATTTCGTTCCTTATTCTTTGAATTTGTTTAACAATTGCACTTTATTTATTTTTTAAAATTCCTTTATTGTTTTTTGGTCCCAAAATTTTGATTTGTTTCATTTTTATCCTTCAATTGGAATTAATTATATATTTTGTTTTCATTTTGGAACTTATTCTTTTATTTTTTTGTATTAATTCCTTTGGTTTTTTTGTCCCTTTATTTTTTTTCGGGGTTGTATTTTTATTACGTTCCGTTATGAAATTTTAATTTATGTTTGTTACATTGTATTTTGTTTTTAAACATCTCTTTATTGTTTTTTGGTACCAAGATTTTAAAAATTAATATTGCTCCTTTTTTTCCTCTGTTTTTTTTTGGTGTTTTTTTGTTATTTTTATATGTTTTTCAGATCATGTGATTTCATTGTTTGCACAATGATAATGATAATTCTAGTGATTATTTTATTATTATTTTTTGTAAGAATATTTTGTATTTTTCTTAATTCTTCAGGACAATTTAATGATTTTTTAACTATTTTGGCAGTAATGTTGATAATAATTTTAACTGTTATAGTAATTTCAATAATTCATATATCTAAATCTTCTTACTTTTTTAGTGATAATAATAATTTTATACTAATTATTTCGTTGAAACCTACTAAGCGGATAAATTTATATCCATTTAAAATTGATATATTTTAAACAAAACTTGCACTTTACAATATTTCTACACAAATTTATTATTTTGCCCAAATTTATATTATAATAAAAAAATCTTACATAATTAATATTTTTTTACGCTGAAAAAAATATGGTATTGCCCGCGACGAGGCGCGGGGGCATTGGCTAGTATATATATAAACAATGAAAAAAATATGGACTATTTAAGAACTATAAAAAATTAAATGAATTGAAATAAAAAAATTAAAAGTATAAGGGCCGAAACGAAAACCAAATATACTATCAATTTCAATCAAATGAAAAATTAGAAAAAATCAACACACCCTTTTATAACAATAGAAACATCGAAGTCTTAACATCTAAACATACTGCAAGGTTTGATATAGGGCTTGTTTGGGAGAGCTGTTGCGGTAGCTTTTCAAAGTGCTTTTCGTGCCGAAATACATCAAAATGATATTTTTTATTTTTAAAAAATCATTTTTGACATCAGCACATCAAAATGATCTAAAAACACCAAACCATATTCATTTAAAATGAAAAACAATTTACCAAAAGCTGCGGCACGGCGGGTGAAACGCCGTGCCAAACAGCTTCATAATGCAGCACATCAACACATCATTTTATAACAATAGGAACATCAAAGTCTTAACATCTAAACATATCATTACTATTACTGCTAAAATAATAAAAATTATTAAATTACCCTTAGGAAAAAATTCGAAGACATTAACAAAAAAGGAAATAAAAAAAATATTATTATTACGTTAATAATGAGAAAACATTCAATCAAAGAAAAAAAAGACCAATAACTTTAACAAAAGATCAAACAAAAAATGAAAAAATAAAATAAAACTTATTAGCTAAAATAACTCATTTGACGTGGAAAACAAAGAACAGGACAAAAAAAGAAGAACTATCAATTTTTAAATGATCATAAATACAAACTAAAATTTAAGAACATAAGTTTTGAAAAAAATGTTATCTCAATAAAAGAGAAAATAATAAAAATCAAAACTAAAGGCACACACACATATATATATATAAACATAGACAAAAATAAGGACTATTTAATAACTATAAAAAATTAAAGGAATTAAAATAAAAAATTAAACGTATAAAGGCCGAAATAAAAACAAAATATACTATTAATTTCAATCAAATGAAAAAATAGAAAAAATCAAATAAAGTTTAACATCTATACATGCAAGGTTTGATATAATGAAACACATCAACACGCACTATTATAACAACATGAACATTGAAGTCTTAACTTTTAAAAATATCATTACTAATACTACTAAAACAATAAAAATTATTAAATTACCCCGAGGAAAAAAATCCAAGACATTAACAAAAAAGGAAGCAAGAAAAAAAACTAAAATTATTACTATTATTATTATTATTATTATTATTATTGCGTTAATAATGGGGGAAATTCAATCAAAGAAAAAAAAAGGCCAATAACTTTAACAAAAGAGCAAACAAAAAATAAATAAAAAATAAAACTTATTAGCTAAAAAAATTCATTTGATGTGAAAATAAAAAAAACTAATAAAAAAACTAAAAGAAAGAACAAAGAAAAAATAAAGAAATATATGTCACGCCCTGGTTCCCGAATCCGTGATCGGCACATAGACATGGCCCCCCAAGGTTCCATACCTATGCGAACCCAAACTTACACACAAACTTATCATTCATATTCAGAGTTCAACGCAACGTAAATAACAAAATAAACTTTATAATATAATCTGATTGTCTTAATACAAAAGTTGTTAATCTTGTTACTTAGACATAGAAATAAAAGTGTCGATTAGAACCAAAATAGCAAGTTCTGAGATTTAAAAAAAAATGACCTGCTAACAAGCTACGAGCCTGAAAATAATAAATAATGAGGGGTGAGTTCAACAACTAAGTGGGTAGATAACATATAATATACACATACGAGATAATACAATAATAAGAAATATATTATCGAAGCGGCTCGAAGTTCTTACAATAGGTCATAACAAAAATATAATAGGTAAAGCTCGTCAGAAAATCATAATGCAATGAGCATGAGGCTCCATACTATGGGATGATCAGTCCACACAGGTTGGTGACTCCCCCGACCAACTAGGGTTTTAAATACGATGTGCACAAATACTAACACTACCCTGTTAGCGTGAGTATTCTGACTGGCATACCGTAGATATATATATCATAATCAAACAAATATATTCATATCTCAAGGCTCAACTCATGGCATCAATAAAATGAGAAGCTATCAATTCACATTCATATATTGGCTCATATCAAGAATGTATATTCAACAATTGATTATGTTTTATCGTAACAAGAATAATAATCAACATATATATTATCAAGAAGCATAATCCAAATGCTAGAAAATCAAATATTTATAATATTTCTCATGCATATTAAATATTATCCACTCACCTGACTCAAAAGCGATCGAAATTCAAAAATGAAATACTTACGGAATTCTACAGACATACCGCAAGCAAAATATCAAGATTATCTGAATATATAAAAGAAGACATACTCAAAAATGACTAAAAAGAAGTAAAATATCTTTAGCAAACATATCTAAGAATTCAAGTCATAATCCTATGTGTTTTGAATCAAACTATCTATATTTCACAAAACCTAAAAACAATGGTTTCTTCCGAAGTCTAATTCAAAATACACAATTCGTAAAATTGATAATAATTCATCAAATAAGCTTCAATTATCCATCAAACCAATCTGAAATACTAATATTTCACCTAGGGACCATTCTGTAATTTTCTTATATTTTTAGGGTCAAAATGTAATTTTATCAAATTGAATGACTAAATTGAACTCCTCATAAATTTATAACTATACTGAAATTTTGTCCATAATTCATCCTCAATTCTGTCCAGAATCTCGAATTCCACTCCATGGACCAAACTATAATTTCCCAAAGTTCAGGGACTAAACTGTAATTTTCACAAAAGGGATCAAAATGAAATTTCATCATCTTCAACCTCCAGCCCAGAATTCCAGCAAGGATTTTTCACCATTTCTCAATATTTTCTTACACCAAACACATCAAATAACTTCAAAATCATCTACAATCAAACTCATTAAACCATTACCCAACACATCAAACCCTTAACATCTCAATTAATTCATTAATCAAACCCAAAAAAAATCTACAAACCCTAACCACCAATACAAGCAAAAAGCTTAACTAATATACAATATTTTTACATAATAACACATACACATTACCTTAATAACTTATTTCTCCTCCTTCCTTCTCCTTTCCTCTTTTCTCTTCTTCTCCTTTCCTCTTTTCTCTTTTTCTCCTTTCTTCTCTCTTCTGTTTCTCTTCTCTCTCAAATTTTTCAGATTTACTTCTCTTCTTTTCTTTTTCTATTTATATTTACAAGTTACTACTATACTCTTAATTTATTTATACCTAATCTTAAGCCATCAAGAGCATTAATGTCTTTTCCTATTCAAAGTTTTCAAAACCCTACAATATCAATTTTCAAATGATTATAAACACAGACTAAAATTTAAAAACAGAAGTTTTGAGAAAAATGTTATCTCATCAAAAGAGAAAATAATAAAAATCAAAACTAAAGGTGCACGCACACACACATATATAAACATGGACAAAAATATGGACTATTTAAGAAATATTAAAAAAATAAAGAAATTAAAATAAAAAAATTAAAAGTATAAGGGTTGAAATGAAAAGCAAATATATTATCAATTTCAATTAAATGAAAAAAATGAAAAAATAAAATTTTCTGTACCGAAAATATTAAGGGATTTAAAAGCAATCTGGAAATTAAAAGAATAAAGACTGAAATGAAAATTTAATATATAATCAGTTTCAATCGAAGGACACCATGGAAACAAATCAAAACTTACATAATAGAAATAAGGATCATACAACACAATTCAAAGCGAAGGGAATGAAATGAAAAAACAATAAAATCAGGTGGTTGACGTGTAGTTTAGGCTGAAGGAGAGAGAAAAGGGGGGAAAACGTTCATCCGCCCATCGGCTCATCGACGACCACCTTTGGATGTCAAGCGTCACATCATTAGGAAGAGGACACGGCGTCACACCCATGGAGACGCTGTATGGACATTTTCTACCACTGGACAACGTCGCACGCACCACCCGAAGAGGGTGTGAGTCCGAATGATGTCGGCCGCATGTGCTACACGCGCTAACAGTAATCCAAGAAAAATAAAAAAAAATGGTCAATTACCTCAACACCCCTACAACCAATTGTTCAATTTTGTCTTATTTGGGGGCATATACATATTTTGCCATTTTCAAAAAATGTGAAATTCTCATGCCACCCCTCCTGGTCAAGGCTGATTTTTGTCTTTTTCGAGGGACAAAATGGTTATTTTACTATGCAAAGAAATGTAAAAAAATGAATAAACCTTTTACCCGAACTGAACCGAAAATGTGCAATTACTGTGGAGGCCCCCTCTTGGCACGACCTAGTTTTTATCTTTTTCTAGGGACAAAATTGTTATTTTACTGTGCGAAAATAAAAAAACAATAAACCGGTGAACCGAACCGAAAACTGAGCAACACATTGTAATCCACTTTGATTCTACACACAACCTACAGTAATTGAACCTGATCTTTTTGAGTATATTAAATAATAATAATAATAATAATAATAATAATACAGGAAAACCCCAACGCCTTTTATATATTTTTTTAATTGTATATTTTCAGTCTGTTTGGATGGAAAGTGGGATAGATAAAAGTAATAATAAAAAATTATTTTAAAATATATTAAAATAATATTTTATTATTACTTTTTACAAATTATTTCTTACACCAACCCATCAAAACAGTTTTAAAACATTAAAAAAAAAACATATTCTATCTTCAAAAACAAATAAAAAGATAAGGGTTTTACCGGTCATGGACGCCCCTTTGCGATCCAGTACAACATTTATCATGGAATAAATTAAAAGGGAGATAAGGGGGCTTAAGCTTCCATCTTCTTCTTCTTCTTCTTCTTCCAGAAAGGATAGCTCATGCCATCATAATTGTAACTTGATTTTCTCGTATGTTTTATAAATAAAAGTCAAAATCTTAACGAAATTCAATTTGCAAAATTTAATAAGACCAAGAAAAAGGGACCGAACAGAAGTACTAACTGCAGACGACAAGTTGAAGCAAAAGATTGGGCAACATGTGATTCATCAGTCAGCTGGATTTGTCTGTACCCTATAATAAGACAATGAATCCAATATTCATGGCGTTGCTTTCAACTTTTTGACTTGTACATTTATGGACTGTAGTGTAGATATTTTTAATTGTTTTTTAAAATATTTTTTATTTGTAAATATATCCAAAAAAATATTTTAGTATCAACCTATCAAAATAATTTAAAAATATTAATATTTTTAATTTTTTTAAAAAAAAATTAATTAATTTTGTTATTTTATAATTAAAATAAAAATTATTATTAAATTTATTAAAACTCATAACCCAAGTAGCATATGTAGCAAGAACTCATAATCCAAGTGGCATGTGTAGCAAGTTAACTCAAATCAATCCAATATATTTTTATCTTGATATTCAGATTATTTTCAAAATGCAAACTACTTTTCGCTAATCACACAAGTTGACTTTGAAGCCCCGCAAAGATGGTGTTTGTTCTTGGCCAGATTGATAAAATCAAGTCACATAAAAAACAACTATCATATACTATTTAAATTGAAACCCACACTGAAAAAAATCAAGTAAGAGTTTTTTAAATCCGACACACTAAATCAAGTTCAATAGCAATAACAAAGTTCCCCGACACTTTAATGATAAGAATGATAGTTGAAGAAATAAAGAAGGGATGATTAGAAAACCAAACTATCATTGTGAATAAAAACTACTCTTTCTTTCCTCCTAGCTACTTTTGTCTAACTCGCTCTGAAGACAGGCAAGTGGCAGTGGAGACCATCGACAAAGGAGAGTACTGTCTCCATGGACGAGCCTGGAACTTGGATAAATTCATCCCAGTATCGTTTGTGGTCCATTAAAACTGCTCTATCAACATTGTAATGAAAACTCATCATCTTAATCTTATCTTGAAAGTCTTTTGCTTGGTTTAGAAATGTTGAGGAGGGAGGTTGTTCGCCTTTCCTTTTCATTTCCCCCTCGTAACCAAAATACCATGCCTTTATAAAGAAAAATAAATAAAAATAAGTGATGTTAAGTATTTTCCTATATCACTCGTTAGTCGTTTCTAATCCATAGCTTTTTATATTAATATCCCACCATCCCACTCGCAGGTTGCAGCGATGGTTTGGTATCATTAACAGGCGAGCGTGGTGTTGCTTCTTTTTCTTACACCGGGTATATTTGAGCTATTTTACACACACACACACGCACGCACACGCACGCACGCACGCGCGCTAAAGTGGCAACAAGGTTCCAGAAATAATATCGAGAGAGTTCCTCAAAAAAACTTGTGTTCTCCCTTCTCTTTTTTTCAGTTTTATACAATAGGTAGATAACATCCTATATCCCTAAATTTCAGCAGCTGGAGGAGTTTGTGACCAAAGTATTATAGTTTTAACAATTCTATATCCGTGTCCTATGCTTAAGTTAACAATTTATGTATCTTTGTTGAAATGGAATTGGTATATAAGAAATTGATATGCTTATAGAATTTGCAGTTAGAAATATCTCATTTACAGCCTCAATGGAGTGGGCCAATGACAGGGACGACCTCCAAAAGTACTTAACAAGGGTAACAAAAAACACGTGTCACTCACCGTAAATGGTCCACAAAATACCTTAGTCCACCTGCAAGTCAGAATCACTAGCACTCCTGGACTGGAAAACATGGAACTCTCTTTCTGCTCTACACTTTCCCTCTCCCTCTAGATCTTTTTGCCCCTTCTTTCACTGATAAAAAAAGAAGAGTATACACCTTCTGCTATTTTTCACCGGTTTCCTCCTTTTCTTTCTATCTCAGTACTTTCTTCAAACACTGGATATTCAAATTAGAAACACCAGAATAGAGAGATGCTTCTTAGCCATTTGCAGAGCTCTCACCCGTGGACTCTGCCACCTCGGGTTCCCGTACTGAAGCAAACTTCTTCTTCTTCTTCTTCTTCTTCCTCACCAGAGAGGTCATTACTTCTTCTCCATCCCCATTCTCTGTAAGCGCACATTCTTTTGAGTCGATGGATGTAGCATTTTAAACTTATTTTTGGTCGGCAGGTTGTTTTAACAGAAAGTAGGCCTAGCAAATAGGGATAGCTAAGAGAGAGAGAGTGCGAACATTTTATGGTGAATATTGCTTAACGTAAATGTCGAAGACATTGTTTCGTAGTTGTTGAGAATTGTTTGGGAGTCTTTTTAAGAACTTTGCCTGGTGTATTAAAAACAGTCAAGAGTGGTCTCCTCTATTCTCTGCTGCTCTTGTTAAACAGAATTTTGTAAGTTAAGATAGATACTTCTGATATGATCTGTTACAGGACAGACAGGAAGTGCTATGCTAAATTCATGTGCTGTTGCTACTTCGTTTTTATAGGATGATATCAACAAATTCACTTTGACAGATTATTTTTGCAGAAAATTGTTGCCATGCCAATTCTGGTGGTTAAAGTCTTCAGCTTTGGGTGCATGTAATTTTCGATTACGAAGTGCTGGAGGTGAGTTTGACGCCCTGACACTTGACCACTGGTCTACTTCTCAAGTATGATACCAAGGTCATAACAGTAGCCAGATCGGCGGTTCTTTTTACTTAAATGCAGTGTTCTGTTTTTAATCTCTTTGTTTTTACAAGGATGCCTTCCTTTTTATTTAGTGCCCGCTTATTTCTCGTTGAGGATTTTTGTTCTTAAGGAATAGCTACTGTTTTATTTTTTGAGCCCATCTTGAAAAAAATAAAAATAAAATAAAAGGAATAAAACTCGTGACGTTTAAAAGATAATAAGAATATCTTTTGTATATCCTAGTTGCATTTATATCTTTAAAATGGATCCAAAGTATTATTAATAAAATATCACTAATTACATCTTAAGCACCATAAAAATCTATCATGACTTCCTTCCATGCAATAAGTTTGCAATAGTTTCAGCACCTTGAATCAAAGAACATGCCTTATCTGTATACATCATTTGGTTGTGCATCATTGTTACATGTTATCTTTATAGCCTCATTTCCATTTATTTCCATACTTCCTATTTTGCAGGCTTCATTTTTTAAAAGAGTAGGGTTAAAAAAAATAAGTCAACGGTTTTGACTGGGTCAACTCGAGTTTTCACCTTTCTTTTTCTTAAACTTGGCCTGATTCCAGCCCGATTTGGCTGAGTCATGAGTCAATCCATCGGGCCAGGTTTTAAAACTATGGTTTTGGCATTAATGTTTGTGTCCTTTTTCAGCATCACCCTTACTATTTTGATGCTTTGTTGATACTTTCATAATAAATTTTAGATGAACCTTCACAACATTCTATCTAAACAAAATACATTTTCAGGGAATTGGAAAGCCAATAATCAAACCAAATGGCATAAGTTCGGTAGTGTGGTGTGTACAAATATTCCAGATTCACACCCTGAGTTCTTGTGTATGATGCCAAATAGTAGCTCTGAGGTAAGCATTACGTGAAAGAACCTGAATATGGAAAAGGTTAAAAATGGATACATGGAATACATTATGAGATTTTTAACATGCTTAATTTTCCATTGTTATGTTTTCTCAAAGAGAAAATAAAAGAATGGTTTGGTTTTATTTATTTTTATTATACTCGGTGTGTACAATTTTACGTATTTGGTTCATGGTGTGCTCTTTTGCCATTTATCTGGCATAGAAAGAAAAGTGATCTAAATTGATATATACAAGATCACTGCTTAGCTTGTTGTGGAAAACTTAATGTGTGTGTTTGTTGAAATGCGTCGTGTTTATGTGATCCGCTGTGGGTGCAGGGTCGCCAAGCTAAACTTACAATTGGATCGATTGCAATGTGTTGCTTATTGACATGGTTAAAGTCTGCAAATACATTGATAGAGATTGTCCAAGACTTGCTTCCTTTCTTGCTTGGGACTTTTAGAGCTACAAACTCCCCGTTTGCTTGTATGTCTAATTCCTTGAACAAACCAACACCTCTGCGGTTGGATGTTTCCTTGCCCTCACTTCAAGATATTAAGTGGAGCTTATCACGCCTACTTTATTTGTTCAACATGCAACTTGAAAGAAATGTCGCTATGTAAGTGAATTGAAAATTCTCTTTTTTCCGATTCACAGGGCCTGCTTTTATTGCTACCAACTGGTTCATTAAGATTTGTGTGTCAGTTGAAATCTTGATAGTTCCTTTTGAACTGAAATCCCTTAAGTTTTGAGGGATCAGAAGATTAGATGTCATCGAGACATTACAAAATGAAATTGATGTAACTGCATTTAAGGAAAAACAAATCATCTATTTTGTTCTCCGATATATATATATATATATAATAGAGATCTAATGGCTTACAATCCTAGTATGCTTGTATAATCAAATGGTCTGCTCATCACCTATTGCGGCAAGAAGGTTTTCTCTAGTTTTCTCTGTCAATTATACACCCTCAAACCCAACTGTGTTATTCTGAATTTGTGGTAAACTTGGCTGCTTGGGAAGCAATAACAATCTTTTTGAGTGTAATAATGGGTCAGTACTAGATGTTCGAGATAGATATTTAAACAAGCACTATAGGTTTTGTTAACGAATTCTAGGTTTTGTAAATATGTGCTCAAACTGACATCCAGGGTTAATATTTTGGTAAAAATGCACTTTATTAAAACCTCGACTGGGAAAAAATACAGCCTGCTTAAAGTACCTGTTAAATCTCTCAGGTATCTTGTATGTAAAACAAAAAAATTCCCCATCCAGGAACTTTTTTATTCGGATATATAGGAACACTGGCACTAGAGTATTTCAGTGAAACCTTGATTGGAAAATGACAGTCTGCTTAAAGTATCTGTTAAATCATTTCCATAGTTTAAATTCCCATGAAAAAGTAAAGCATCTTAAAGTTTTAGCATCGCTGATTGGGTTAGATTTGGCAAATTATGGTTGTTACCATGTAAAATGTGGCATGTGCCAATGGTTTTCTCTCTCTTTACTTCATGAATGTAAGTTGACATCTCCCGGTTAATCAATGAATTTTCTATAAATGTGTTGTAGGTCCTTTGTGGTACTACTTGCGGCTTGCTTCTCATTTGTTATCATTGGTGGTTTCCTGTTTTTCAAGTTCAGGTATCAACCATCCCCTTTGGAGAATACAGTGATGATGCATCCTCAGACTTGATATATAGTTACAGACATTGCCTCCATTTCTGCAATTTATCATCTTTTTTATGTGGGTTTTTTTATGAAGATATCAATGACAAAGTTAAGAATACAAGACTAACAAATTGTCACAGAACTTACTGTTGACTGTATCACAAGGTAACCGGTATTTAAAGGAGCAAGATATCATATATATCATTACATTTTTAGACCGTTGGTTTAAATTGGATGTTTGGTGCCTTCTTGTCCTTTTCTTATATGTGCTCTATTTACAAGTTCATCAACAATGGAGAAAAATGTGCAAATATTGCATGAAGAACCATCTATCGGTGCCTCCATCCTGTATTTTGTCTCTTTATCTATCTGAAACAGACATCAGACTTCCGGATTGATCTGTTTATAGCACATCATCATTAACCAGATCTAAAGTTCCCATTTTATAAGCTGAAAAAATTCTATGTGAGCTTTTTTAGTGAAATCCTTTCCCCTTTATCTATGCCAGCTTATTTTCTCTTCAGCAAGGAACATGCTCTAGCTATGTTTGGGTTCTTCCCTTAATTGAGTCTGGCAGCATCTAGTGCCCTTGCTTGTTTGCTGATCTGGGCTTGTTATATGTTCAATGATACAGGGGTAGCCAGTCTCTGGAGGACTGCTTCTGGGAAGCTTGGGCATGTCTGTGTTCATCTTCTACTCATTTAAGGGTGCGTTGAAGAGGTGAATTCTTACAGGAGTGACTATAGTGTAAATTTTATTGTGGATGTTGGTTGTTTAGTGTGTTGAATCTGTGGTTAGAGCAACAGGATAAAAAGTTATTTTGATGTGTTTTTTGAGGAGAGATTTAAAAGAGAGGAGAAATATTTATGACTTAACGGTTGCCTTTGTAATTACTCACTTGAAAATTTTCCACTACTTTCAGAATTGTTAATTTACACCTCTTGAATCTAAATACCATATATGGAACTGCAGCAAAGAACACGAGTTGAACGCGTTATTGGCTTTGTTCTTGCTATATGGGGTATATTGTTCTACTCGCGGCTACTGAGCACAATGACAGAACAGTTCAGGGTATACTATTGAAACATCTACTTGCTGATGCTTGTATTTAAGTTGCTTTGTTAAGACTGTTACTTGGACAGAATAACATGCAAAGGCTCAGGGAAGGGGCACAAATACAAGTTCTTGAGACAGATCATATCATTATTTGTGGAGTAAACAGTCATCTGAGTTTCATACTAGAGCAACTAAACAAGTACCATGAGTCTGCTGTTCGCTTAGGTACCGCTACAGCTAGGTAATTAATCCCCATCTGTCAGCATGGTTTCTGTCCCGGTATTGTGTGCTATATGTACCTCTGATTTATGCATTCTATGTCTTCACAGGAGGCAGAGAATTCTTCTTATGTCTGATCTTCCAAGGAAGCATATGGACAAGCTAGCTGACAATATTACCAGAGACCTTAGCCATATTGATGTTCTCACTAAAAGGTATGGTATTAAGCAAATCCTCTTTGCTAATTGCAGGACTTCTGGAAAACCACTCCCCATCCTTGTTCTTTTCTTTCCCTGGGCAAGATCTCCTTCATTCATCATCAATGTCCTTTGGTTGCGACAGTTGTGTATTAAGGCAATAATTTATTTTGGATGCTAATATTTCATTTTGTATTAATTTCTTTCTCTTTATAAGGCACATCAAGCATCCAGGAGGACTTTTCTCCAACAACTTTTAAGAAAAATCTATCAATAAAATAATTTTAAATTCAAAGAACCAGAACATATACATTATAGTGAAATTTGGCAACCTATCCATAATTGTTTCGCTTCAGTTTTCACATTTCCAGCTGCTTATTTGTACAGTTGCAGCCTTAGCCTAACAAAATCATTTGAAAGAGCTGCAGCTGGTAAGGCACGTGCCATAATTATACTGCCAACAAAAGGAGATCGGTAAGAACTTCAAAGCAACTTTTGTAGGATTATCTACTTGAATTAATCGACTTGATAGCTTATATGTCACATAAAACTGCTTGTCATAATGTCATTTTATGGAAATCATCTTGTGGTGCACGAACAAGTACAAGAGTTGCTTTGTTATTGCTAGAGATGTTAGTACCATGGTGGATTTTCTTAACCTTAACTGTTAACTTGTGAATATTGTGAATTATATATTTAGACTTTGGTCCAGAAATTATATTTGTCTTGCAATGATGAGACATGATACCTTGATACTTCGTAGTAATGACTGGTAAGGTTTTGCACCTTTATTAAATTGATAGAGGAGTGTTATCCCTCTGTCTTTGTCAGAATTGGTGGTGATTGGAACTTACTATATATGCTAAACTTTTCTCTGCAGAATTGAATTTATATCAATTGGTGTCTACATTCAGTCTTAGATGAACTAAGCTTATATATGTATTTTAAATATTAGACACCTCCGAGATACTTCCTAGTTTTTGCTCACTGTGCAACAAAGAAACTTCCAAAGAGTATGGTCATTAGGACTAAGAAACTACAAAGATGCTACATTGACTGCAAAGACACTACATTTGACAGAATTGACTGCATGTAATACCCTTTAGTTCATTATTAGTGCTTTTGCATTTCACCATTATCACTGTCAACCTTTTTGTTGAGATGGCTGGTTAATGAGGTCCCTGCTTGACCAAGAAATACTTTAGCTCTTGTAGGGCTTATGGGGAAGTATAAAAGGATGTTAGATCTAATGGCCTCTGATCTGTAAGAACGATAGAACTGACCATTACAAGCCTACTTTTGTGAATCTGAATCTTGCTTCTTTTCTTGATCAACAAATCATCATTGTTTTAGCACTATACTGTTCTCAGGATTTTATTGCAGAAGCAAGACTAGAAAAAACCAGCACTTTGATTTTAAATCTTTGATTGATTAGGTATGAAATTGACACCAACGCATTTCTGTCTGTGCTAGCCCTTCAACCTATTACAAAGATGGATGCTGTTCCCACCATTGTTGAGGTATGCCAGTTTTTTCCTGATTACTAATGAAGTTCTTTGTGCATAATCCAACTGAAAATGGGTTTCATTTTGATATACAGGTTTCAAATACCAATACATGTGACCTTTTAAAATCAATTTCAGGAGTGAAAGTGGAGCCGGTGGAAAATGTTGCATCCAAATTATTTGTTCAATGTTCTCGGCAGAAGGGGCTTATAAAGATATACAAACACTTGCTTAATTATCGAAGTACTGCGTGAATTTCCTTATAGAATCACAACTTTCTATTTCTAAGACAATTTGAGAAATCTCCAATCCACATATTTTCTGTCAGGCTTTTCAACAAAAACTTATTGAGAAATTGATGTCTCACTCCAGGCTACCAGTATTGTCTATGGGTGACAGAGAAAGAGGGTTTGGGTTTTCCTTAGAGTCAATATGCTATTCCCATTGAAAGAAAGCAGCACCAACAAAACAACACTTGAACCTTCCCAATCCCACTGTCCTAAGAAAGAAAAAGAAAATTTCATCATAAACGCAATCGGTTTTGGTTTACACTAGAATGGCTCTATACAAGTTGGGCTAGAGAAACAAATCCCTATTTAATACCCCTAGAAGTTGAATCAGTTTCAATAGTGACACTTCAATTTTTTTACTGTATAGTTGTATTTAAAGCTTTACATCTTTTCCATTGCCCAATTTCGTATTTGTACAGAAAAACACTAACAAGCATCATGCGTACTCATTGCAGGAAATGTATTTAATCTCTGCAATTTTCCTGTTCTAGCTGGAATTAAGTACAGGCAACTAAGACGTGGATTTCAAGAGGTGATGCCATCTGATGAACTTAGTTTCAGCTAGAAGAGAATTTCATGCAATCCGCTAAGTTTGATTTTTTCCCTCTTATTCAGGTAGTGGTTTGTGGTCTCTACCGGAATGGGAAAATATACTTCCACCCAAATGATGATGAGATCCTGCAGCAAACTGACAAAGTATGTTGATGTTATAGATTTCTGAACTTGCAAAGTGGACCTGCACGTTTAGAATCCTAACTTTAAGATGCAATCCAGTGAAACTTCTAATTCCTATATGAAATCATAGGGTGGAACTTGAAGTGTCAATCACTATGACCATCTGAACTGATTGATCTATTCAATCAGACCAGATTAAAAAAAAATCTTCTATTTAAATGACTTCTCCCTACAAGTAAATGGCTGAAGTAGTTCTAGGAAAACTTCAGAATGATTATTAGATATTGTTGCAAATTGAAAATCATATGCTGGTTTTGTGGTTTATTAATTTCTAATTGTGCTTTGTTGTTTTTATTGTTTCATGTTGACTTATTACATACTGCAATGGGAGCTAATTTACATTCAAATCCAGTAGATCCAATTAACAACCAGGGAAAACATAAAGGGGAAAATTAATTTCAGAGCATGTTGTGCAGTTATTTTGCTGTCAGGATAAATCCTAGTGGTCCCAAGCTTGACTAAGAAAGAGCGTGCAAATGGGCCCTTGGCCTCACATGTCAATGTGTTGATTGATTGTGGCTGCAAAATAGTGTTGTTGCCATCTATTTGATGATTGCATGTTTAAAACTTGAAGTCAAATTGCTGCCAGCACTTCAATGGATTTGACTGCATTTGGATCAGTCATTGGACAGATGATAACTATAAACTAAACTTGTGTCATGAAGTGGAAGTCAGTGATGCGGTATGGTTCAATGGATGAGTTAAGTTACTATCTTGCCGTAAAAGATGCTCTGAGCTTTATCCTCTAGAATTACTATAAATTAAAGCAATTTCCAGTGTATGAAGGGTCACTGTCTGTCATTTTCAACCATCACTGGCTGCATATAATTGTATGGTCTCCCGGTTAACCCATTTCTTAGTTCATGTTTTACTTTTTAAATATCAATGGTTTCAAGTTCAGCAGTGTATCCTATATGTCATGCCATCATGTTGTCTTACGTTGTAATCTCATCGACTTCATTAAATAAATTATACATGACTACTTCTTTACATGGTAAGATATGTTTGCTCACCAATATATTGTTTGAAAATTTTCTGCTCCACTCATTGTTGGGTTGATTACATTTCCTTCTTGATCCTATTTATGTGTTCTCTAATTTGTTCGCTTTTTCTACATAGATATTGTTCATTGGTCCAATTCATGGTAAAAAGAGCCCGCAAATTGCATATTCTAATGTCTTCAAAGAAGGAGCTGCCTTTTTTCAAAATCTGGAAGCTCTGGAAGATAACAGTGATAATCTAGATTTTCCTACAGAATTGCGAAAAACACGACTTGAAAATATTGTGCAACGTCCCAACAGATCAGGATCAAAGGTATCTTTCCCAAGAACTTAGTTTCCGAGTGACAATTAACAGTTTACTATATTTGTTACTTTGTATGATTATTTTGGTTGTCTATTTAGGCATCGGACTGGAGTCTAGGACCGAAAGAATGCGTTCTTTTAATTGGATGGCGCCCGGACGTTATGGAAATGATATATGAGTATGATAATTATCTTGGACCCGGGAGCAAATTGGTATGCTGCTGATATATAATTTAGAGTTTTTAACCTATTTATTTAAATCATACCTGCTCACAATTTTGTTCTTGCAGTCCATTTTCATACATCTTAATTTAAATTGTAATTGATCTTCAAGTTCGGTTTTCCGTACACAAGCAATTGTAATGAGAGCATGTGTGATGTACAAGTGCATCTTATCAGAAATGTGTTGTTTTTGTCATTGAAACCAGATTGTCACCAAAAGGGTTTCTTTGTTGCACTTTTCCTGTTTTCACAAGGATACCAGAAGCATTACAGTCAATTTACATTTCTTGCTGAATAAGACCGAAGTGCTTGACAGTTGCCTGTCCCATTGGAAAATTCTGATAGTCAAAACATAACTTTCTATGCTTTGCTTCTCCTCTTCTTCATCTTCTTCTTGTTGGGGCTCTTATGGAATTTGGTATTTTATTAGCTATTGGACAATTTAAGTCTGGCATCTCCAATGACTTGTATTTTTTGTAACTTGATGTACAAGAACTTGATGTTCACACTTGACGTGCTTTAAGCTTCTGGATACCTGTTAATCTTTAGTGTACTTTCACCATCTCTACATATATATGCAGGAAATATTATCAGATGTGCCATTAGATGAGAGGAAGAGGACCAGCAGCATTGTTAGTCAAAGAAAACTTGAAAACGTCCAGGTTTCCCATAGGGTACTGCCTAATTGAACCGAACTGAAAAAAGACATTTTATGTCATGTCTTCATTTTATTTTTCTTGGAAACCTTCTTTTCAATGGAACTAATGGTTTATGATCTTTCAAATATTGCAGATTGGAAACCCCATGAATTTTGATGCCTTACAGGAAACCATATTTGATATTCAGAATTCTCTCAAGAAAGATGAAGATATTTCCTTTTCAATTGTGGTAATATCTGATAGCGAATGGCTTCTTGGAGGTAATAATACGTGCCTTAGAGGTAACATTATGTGAAGCTCTGTTGGATGAAGTGGCATTGCATAATCGTTCTTTTCTCCAGATCCATCCAGGGCAGACAAGCAATCTGCTTTCTCTCTTATTCTTGCTGAAAATATCTGCAACAAACTTGGAGTGAAGGTGAATATGATCCTTTTAAAATTCAATTGATCGTATGGATCCCTGCTTTTCACCTCTGAAGATTAGTTCGAGAGTTTTAATCCTAGAATTGTAGTCATAATGAATTGCTCTATCTGTATACCATTGGGCTTCTAGCTGAGGTGGTAGTGGCCTCTTGATAATACCGAGAGTTCCCAGGTTCAATTCCTAACAAATGCACGGGAGCATCGAAACTTGTTTGCACCCCCTGCAAAAAGAGAGGCCAAAGTTAGCCCCTCATCCCCCCCTCTGCTGCAATGGTACCCTGTCAGTGGGTATTAAGCTTGACCTCCCCTCTTCTCTAACTCTAACCAGTAACCACCGTATCTATGGCAAAAATAATTTTAAAAAAATCCCTGTCTGTTTAAGAAATGACGAACAACTCGTCAATATAACAAGCAACTGTTCTGCAGGTACAAAACCTAGTTGCAGAGATTGTCGACTCGAAATTAGGCAAACAAGTAACGCATCCTGTAACAGAGTTGTTCAGTTTTACGTTGAGAACACTCTTGCTTTGTATGGTTATTTATTTAGATCATCCTATCCCTTCAGATTACAAGAATCAAGCCCAACCTGACTTTCATAGCAGCAGAGAAAGTAATGAGCCTTGTGACAGCTCAAGGTCTTGATCGCTGCACTCTGCTTGCTGGTACACTCTTCCATTTAGACCATGTTCAACTTGAAGAGTAACTGTTTGCTTACATACAGTGGCAGAGAACAGTGAACTGAATGAGGTGTGGAAAGACATTCTGAATGCAGAGGGTGATGAAATATATGTGAAGGTAAATCCCGCATCCTTCAGAACAAGCCAAGTTAGGTGAGTTGGGCGTAATTGGCATACAAGGGTGACTCTGATGGGGAATGAGACTTGGGGCTGCTCTTTTCTATTTCTGTGAGGAATCAGATTTTAGCTGCGTTATTTCTTTTTTTGTGTTTCTCTGGCAGGACATTACCCTCTACATGAAGGAGGGGGAGAATCCTTCATTCTCGGAGCTCTCTGAAAGGGCATATTTGCGGCGAGAGGTTGCTATAGGCTATCTGAAAGATTGTAGAAAGGTACAAACGAGTGCATTTGGTTAGGTTTAGCCAGTTTGATCTACACATCTCATTAACCTTAAATTTGCAGGTTATCAATCCAAATGACAAATCAGAACCACTTTCCCTGTCTTCGACAGACGCATTAATCGTTATATCCGAGCTTGAAGGAGAACAACCCATCGTTTTGTAACATGTGAACCTTTATTCATCATCTGCCTTTGCTCCCTGTATCGTTTTTTTTCTTCCATTGTTGCAGGGCATCATTGTTTTTGTTTAACGTGCTTCAAAATGATCCCAAATAAAAGAAAATGATCCCGCATAAAAGAAAATGATGAATGATGGGATTAATGGTAGTTTGACTAAACAATGGCCAGCTAAAACTGAGTCATACAGCATGTAAGGTTTAAATATACGGGGAAATTCCTTGTCCTGTATTTTTGCCCCAAGGAGGTCGGCATGGAGGTGGTGCAGGTTGAAAATTTACAAATTGGTTTTTAACCAGAATTAAATATTTCTTTTAGCTGTCCATTTGGTTAGAATTTGTTTTGCAAGAATGGGATTTTATTAACTATGAGATGAGAACAAAAAAATATGGTCGGTCACAAGCTTATCCGATCAACCAGTCCAGCTGAATGGCCGGGATGGATCCATGGTGTTTGGGAGGGGTCATAACATATCATTTTCATTTAGGGGTTACCGTCGCACTGCAACTCATTTGAAAAGATTCATGGAATATGATGGTGTGTTGAATTTTTTGTATACTTTGGGTGGTGGCTATCACTTTTGGAGTAGGTGTTAACTAGACAAATGACTAGTGTTATGCTGTGGGCTCGAATTAATTTTTATCAACAAAAAAAAATGATCATGAGGTAAATTCAACAAAGATACATATATTGAAAAAATCCTTAAATTCATAATTTATTCTAGAAAAAGAAATAATAATAAAGAGAATACGGAGAAGATCAAAAGGACAACAAACCTTGAGGGTTGATTTGATTTTTAAAGGTCATCACAAAAACTCGAGTAAGAAAAAAATAAATAAACAAAAAGTCACACATGTTTTTTGACCAATAGTTTTTTGTTTACTAATGAAATTATATTGTTGCCTCTAATAATACTTAATACCTATTAAATAACCAAAGACGAAAGATAAGTGAATCCTAAATCAAAGACAAAGCTTTTTAAAGTTTATAATTGAACTGTTTTTAAATTAAAAAAGGACTATAATTTGCCGAAGTTTAATGTTTTTTGCTGTCAAATGTAATAAAATAACTATACTGTATAATAAATATAGAAAAGATCAATTAATTTTTCCAACCAAGAACAAAACAAGGGTTTCACCTTGAGAAAAGACACCATAAAACCATGAACTCTTTTAACTTTTGTTATCATAACTGTTCCTCGAAGCTCTTCAATTGAAGAAAAAAAAAACGTTACCTTCTTCCTTGTCAACATCAAGCAGATTGGATTTGGAAATAGCTGCAGGGTTAGTTAAAGCAACTCTAAGAGCATCTCCTGCGGATTAATCATTTTAAAGAGACAAATTTTTAAAATGGATGTTTGAATAGTGTGTATATAATTTTTTTGTTGATGCGTGCTCCAATAGTAAAAACCATTTTGGAAAGCCATTTTTTTATATTATTTTAAATATAATGCAATTATTTTGTATGTAGTTTAATTATACAATTAATAAGAGTGTAATATAATTGCTTTTAAAAAACCCTTTAATAATATAATTATTAATTTTGTATATAATTTTTTACTCTCTTGTCATCAAGGTATTTTGAAATACAAACAAAAACAAATATTATTATAATTATTAATTATAAGGTATTATTATAATTAATAACTATTATTATATAATAATTATTATTATTATAGTATAATAATACTTACTATAAAAACCCACCCCCACCCCGTTTGTCCCCTTCATTTTCATTTCAATCTAAAAAACTCTATCTTCTTCTCTTCTAGTCGCCGCCCCCCTCCCCCCCCACCTACCTCCTGCCGCTGCCCCACCCATCGTCCACTCCCCTCCAGCCGCCCCCCACGCTGCCGTCCACTCCTCTCCAGCAGCCCCCCACCCCACACATACCCGTCCACTCCCCACACAGCCATTCACTCTCCTCCAGCCGCCGCCCCCCCCCCCCACACACACACACACACACTCATTTCTTCTATTTTCCTCCTCTTCTTCTTCGTTGCCCCCCTTCCATTTTGCTCTGTTGTGTTGTTTACTTGTTGAAGAAGAAATCAAAGCTTTTGCTCTGTTTTTCTTGTTGAAGTTTCAATCACATGGGTTCTTGTTCAACTCGAAATCAAAGCTTCTATTCAGTTTCAATCACATGGGTTCTTCGGATTGGCTGCAAAATATTCTGTGTTTTTTCAATTTTTGAATTCGTTGGGTTGCTGTGTTGATGGGTGTTCAATTGTTGAATTCGGTGGGTTGATGTGTTTCGTTGGGTTGCTGTGTTGATGGGTGTTCTGTTGCTTTGTTGAGTTGTGTGTTTCGATTTGTTGCTGATGGGTGTTTTAATTTGTACAATGGCAACAACGGTAACATTTACAACGGTCTTATTTTTTTTGCCTCCGCAGAATACATATGTAGGAATGGCTCCCGAAGATGAAGAAGCCATTTTGACTCTTCATTTTGCTCCTCCCGCTGGAGACGAAAATTTACCAAAAAAAACCAAATATTTGAAATTTTGCCTTTGGCTCCCGGGATAGCTCCTCCCGCTAGAGATGCCCTAATGGTAATAGTTATTTTGTAGAGATAAATCTCTAAAATGGTTTTTTGAATAGCATATATATAGTTTCTTATGTTGATATGTGCTCCAATTGTAAAAACCATTTTGGAGAGTCATTTTTTTTATATTATTTTAAATATAATGCAATTATTTTGTATGTAGCTTCATATATTTTCAATTTACATGTATTAGATCTGAAATATCATACATAAAAAGACACTAAAGTTAATTTTGAACAAAAATAATATTGACTAATGAGTTATTTTAAAATTATTCTCATTGTTATTATCATTATTGTTAAATTATCATAATTATTATAGCTGTCATTATAGCTATTATTGTAAATAATTAATATTTTTATTATTATTGGCAATTCTATCGCTGCCACCATAATTATTGTTATAAAAATAAATTCAATTTTTTAAAAAGATTTATGCTTAATGGTATTATATTTATAGTATTTAAGAACACTAAGATTAAATTAATTTGAGTTTAAAAAAAAAACATTTAGTTCATAAGATTAAATTAATTTGATTTTAAAAAAAAAACTCCTAGTTCATTTGTTTTTATATATTTTAAGGCATTGATATTATAAATATCAAAATATATAATTAGCCTTGTATATTTTTAAGAAAATCAATACATTAAAACTAATCGTTATTATTATTTTAAATGTCTTATCCATAGTAAAATGAATATATAAAAAAACTAAATAATCAAAAGTTTTGTAGGTTGATTAATTCACGCAGATGCATAACATCATAAAAAAAATATGACCATTAATATTTTTTTACATGTTAAAAAATTTAGTTCTGGTTGTGGCGAAGCGGTGGGCAAGTGGCTTGTATATGTTTTCATTCTAAATAATTTGGCCTAATTTTTCCATTTATTTTGTCTATGTGTGGCTTCATATATTTTTTAATGTGATATTAAATCTGAAATATTATATATAAAAAGGTCACAAAAGTCTATTTTTAATATAAAAAAACATCAACTAATGAATTATTTTGATTATTATATTATTGTTATTATCATGATTGTTAAATTATCACAATTATTATAACTATCATTATAATAATTCTTGTAATTAGTCAATATTTTGATTATTATTGGTCGTGTTATCATTGTCACCATCATCATTATTATAACCATTGTTATTATTACAACAATAATTATAACGATAATCAATACCGTTATTTTTTTTAATATAATGGAAATTATAATTAATATCATCATTATTAGTTTTTGTCATTATTGATATTTTATATATTATTTTGTGAGTTATTGTTATTATTACCATCAAAACCATAATTATTAACACCATAAACACTATAATCATCACAATAAATTACAATTGCTATTATCATTATGATTAATAATATTACTACTATTATCATGACTATAACACATAAATTACCATTACTATTATTGATAAAACAATAAAAAATAGTCAATTACCCCAAGGAATAAAAGAAACCCAAAACTTTTAACAAAAGATAAAGCAAGAAAAAAAATCTAAAGTTATTATAATTATTGCATAAATAATGGAAAAAACAAATTATATCAAAAAATAAAAAAAAACCTCAAAACTTTAACAAAAGAGCATAAAATAAAATAAATGATAAAAAAATATTAATTAGCTAAAAAAATCATTTGGTTATAATTATTGCATAAATAATGGAAAACACATAATTACATCAAAGAATAAGAAAACCTTAAAACTTTAACAAAAGAGAAAAAATAAAATAAAATAAATGATAAAAAATTATTAGCTAAAAAAAGTATTTGATTTGAAGATTAATTAAAAATAATTAACAAACTAAAAGAAAGAATAAAGGGGAAACATAAGAAATATTAATTTTCCAATGATTAAAAACACAAACTAAAGAACTAATATTTTTTTTAAAAAACAATATTACCTCAATAAAAGAGAAAATAATAAAAATTCAAAATCAAAACTAAGAGTATATATATATATGAACATGGACGAAAATAGGGACTTTCCATAAATATTAAAAAAAATAAAGGAATCAAAATCAAAATTTTAAAGTATAAGGGCCAAAATGAAAACAAAATATGTAATCAATTTCGTTAAAATTACACAATTGAACATATCAAAACTTCAGTACCGAAAATATTGAGGGATTTAAAACCAATCCATAAAATTAAAAGAATAAGAAATGAAATGTAAACAAAATATATAATCAATTTCAATGGAATGACATAATTGAAACCAATCAAAACTTATAGGTCATTGCCAGGTCTATATCCACTGTGCTAGGATACATGCCCCATCATAAGGAGGGTGGTGCATCCGGTAAGACATCAAAAGGACAATTTTGACTACCTATTACCACCACACGCGGCGCACGAAAGGAGCGTGTGACAAAAACTTTCGGTGCATCTGACGACATGCCAACTATATCCAAAGGTTAAAATATTTTAAAAACATAGAATTACTAAACATCCCTTCGTCCAATTCTTGGATTTTGTCTTTTATGAGGGTACATTTGTAGTTATACATGTTCAAAAAACATAAAATGCTTGAAACATTCTGTCGACAGCTCTTTTGTTTTGTCTTATTGGAAGGTAAAAGGGCTATTATGTTGTTCATTGAAAATGTGATATTATTGTGATACTCCCTCTGGCAATTCATGATTTTTATCTTATTGGAGGGTATTATGTTTATTTTATTGTACAGAGAAATATAAAAAATTGAAAATACCTCTGATTCAAAGGCTATACCTAAGGCAAACAGAGAGGGAAAATAGTATTTTCACTATTACAGTCCATAATAATGTGTGTACATAGTTGTAGTGAATTTTAATGTGCAAACCCCCGTTCTTCTTTAACTTATAGTTAAAAACTTGTTAGATTGTTTGTACTACGTTACAAGTTGAGTAAACAATTTTTATAATTGTTAGAATTGAAGCAATTAATACGTTTTACTACTTTAAAATAAAATATAACATCTATACATGCAAGATTTAATATAATAAAATACATCTATATACCATATTATAACAAATAGCAACATTGAAGTATTAACATCTAAAACTATCATTACTATTACTACTAAAACAGTAAAAATTCTTAAATTATCCTAAAAAAACTCAAAAACATTAACAAAAGAGGAAGCATGGAAACAAACTAAAATTATTATTATTGCGTTAATAATATAAAAAGCAAAATTAAATAAAGAATAAAAAAGCCGAACAACTTTAACAAAATAGCAAACAATAAAATAAAATAAATGATAAATAAAATTAAAAATTATTAGCTGAAAAACAATCATCAGACTTGAAAATAAAAATAAAACTAATAAAAAATAAAAGAAAGAACAAAAGAAAAAAAAAGAAATATCAATTTTCAAATGATCATAAACACAAACTAAAATTTAAGAACACTTTTTTTAAAAAAAAATACTACCTCAACGAAAGAGAAAATAATAAAAATCAAAGCTAAGAGCATATATATATATAAACATGGATAAAAATAGGGACTATTTCAGAAATATAAAAACATAAAGAAATTAAAATAAAAAGTATAATATATATTTATTTTAATTTCTTTATGTTTTTATATTTCTGAAACAATCCCTATTTTTATCCATGTTTATATATTTTAATTTCTTTATGTTTTTATATTTATGAAATAGTCCCTATTTTATCTATGTTTATATATATATATATCATTTGACGTGCAAATAAAAAAAAACTAATAAAAAAACCAAAAGAAAGAACAAAGGAAAAAAATATCATTTTCAAATAATCATAAACACAAACTAAAATTTAAGAACAAAAGTTTTGAAAAAATTGTTATCTCAACAAAAGAGAAAATAATAAAAATTAAAAACTAAAACTAAAGGAACATATATATAAACATGGACAAAAATAGGGACTATTTAAGAACTATAAAAAAATTAAAGGAATTAAAATCAAAAATTAAAAGTATAAGGGCTGAAATGAAAACCAAATATATTATCAATTTCAATGAAATGAAAAAATTGAGAAAATCAAATAAAGTATAATATCTATACATACAAGGTTTGATATAATGAAACACATCAACATACCCTATTATAATAACAGGAACATTGAAGCCTTAACATTTAAAAATATTATTACTATTATTGCTAAAACAATAAGAATTATTAAATTACCCATAGGAAAAAATCAAAAACATTAACAAAAGAGAAAACAAGAAAAAAACTAAAATTATTATATTATTGCGTTAATTATGGGGGAAAATTCAATCAAAGAAAAAAAAGCCCAATAATTTTAACAAAAGAGCAAACAAAAAATGAAAAATAAATAAATTATTAGCTAAAAAAATCATTTAAGGTGAAAAAAAAAACTAATAAAAATAACCCAAAAGAAAGAACAATGAAAAAAAACCAGAAATATCAATTTTCAAATGATCACAAATACAAACTAAAATTTAAGAATAAAATTTTTCAAAAAAATACTACATCGGGAAAAGAAAAAATAATAGAAATTAAAAACCAAAGCTAAAAGCATATATATATATAAAGGCTAAAATAAAAATCAAATATATTATCAATTTTAATTAAAGGACAAAATTGAAAAAATAAAATCTTCTGTACTGAAAATATTAATGGATTTAAAAACAATCTGGAAATTAAAAGAATAAGTACTAAAATAAAAATTTAATATATAATCAATTTCAATCGAATGACATCATTAAAATAAATCAAAACTAACATAACAGAATTAAGTACCATACAACATAATTCAAAGAGAAGGGACCGAAATGAAAAAGGCAATAAAATCGGGTGGCTGACGTGCAGTTTAGGCCGAGGGAGAGAGAAAAGAGGGAGGTGGAACGTTGAATCGCCCACTAGCTCGTCTTTGGCCATTATTGGATGCCACACGCCACGCCATGAGAAAGAAGACACGGTAACGCATCCACAGAGATGCTAGATGGACATTTTCGGCCATTAGACGTCGTGCACACATCGCAAGAATAGGGAGTGAGGCCAAATGCTGTCAGCTGCTTGTTCTACACACACCAACAGTAATTCGAGAAAATAATAAAAAATATGGTTAATTATCTCAACACCCCTACAACCAACTCTTCAATTTTGTATTATTGAGGGACATATCCGTATTTAGTCATTTAAAAAAATATGAAATTCCCGTGGCACTCCTCCCGGTCGGAGTTGATTTTTGGCTTTTTCGAGGGTCAAAATGGTTATTTTATTGTGTAAAAAAATATAAAAAATAAATAAACTGGTTACCTGAACCGGACCGAAAAAAGTGCAATTATCGTGGAACTCCTCCATTCAGGATTTGTTTTTTGTCTTTTTCGATGGACAAAATCGTTATTTTACTGTGAAAAAATATAAAAAAAAACAATAAACAAGTGAAACAAATGAACCTACCTAAAAACTGAGCAATAATATTATAATCCACAATGATTATACTTACATGCTATAGTAACCAGACCCGAGTTATTATAGTATTTTTTTATAGTATATTAGATAATAATAATAACAATAAAAAGAATAAGAAAAGGAAGAGGAAAAAAAGGGAGAAAAAAAAAAAGTCGTTGTCGTAAAACCTCCGAGAAAAAAAAAAGAGAAAAGGGAAAGGCAAATAAAGCGCAAGCAGAACCCTCCAAATCGTATCGAGCGAGTGAAAAAAAAGAGAGAAGAGAAGCGAAGTGGGAGGCATATCTTCCAGCTATCTAAGAGAACCATGGCCCACGGTGGCTATGGCAAGCGGAGGGTGGCTGAGCGCAAACCCCCTGTAGGCCGCCGTTCCAAAGGATTAGGCGGAGACAAAAAGCCTAAACAAAAGCCCAAATCCGTCTCTCTCAAGAACCAAATCCGCTCCGTCGAGCGCATGCTCCGCAAGGTCCCTACCGCCTTCCAACTTCAAATCTCATATTTGATTAGGGTTTTTCTTGTCTTCAATCAATCAGTTTTTCCATTTGATTATTGATTACTTTTCTTTGTAACAGAAGGAACTTCCGCCTGAAGTAAGAGAAGCTCAAGAGAAAAGGTTAGAGGAATTGAAAAGGCAACAAGAAATTCATACTCGTTTGGCTCTTGAACGCAAAATTTTCTTGCGTGATAGGAAGATTAAGTTTTTTGGTAACTCCTTCAATTTTTTCAATGAAATAAATTTGTTCATTAATCAGTCTCATGCTGAGTCCTCAAATTCATGTCCTCTATTTTGTTTAGAGAGAAGAAAGATTGAAAGAAGAACACGGCGTCTGGAGAAACTGCAGCGTGCTTCATCTGGCCAGCTTGCTCAAGATGTTGATCTTGCTGACCAGCTTTCTAAATTGAAAGAAGATCTTGAATATGTTAGGGTAAGCTGCTCGGTAATATGTAAAGGACATTTACTGTAGTTTTGCACTAAGGTAATCAAAATTTAAGAAACTGTCTACTGTACAGTGTGAGATAAGCCGAATGAAATGTTGACTGTAGTGTATTTAGTTTGGAGAAGTGTTGTAAACAAATAACATTAACTCAGCTTGTTCTGCTTTTTTTATTCATACTGCTATTTTGCTTGTGGACTTGCAGTTTTTCCCCAAGACTGAGAAATACGTAGCTTTATTTACTGGAGGTGAAGATCCAGAAATTGTTGATAGGAGAAATAGATTGCGCAAGCAGATTAAAGCAAACTTAATTGCCGCTGCGGCCAGCGGCAAGGATTTGGAAGGTATCGTCTTTCTTCTACTTACCTCTGCAACTCTATAAATAAAGTTTTATGAAAGAACTTACGTGCTACTGGATCCAAGACATGTATTTCACCCTTGTATATAGAGTTGAGTGGTAGCTTTGGTTTGTTCTTGAAATCTATCCACCATAACATGCATGTGGATCTGCTCTGTGGATTAAGTTTATTTTTTAGACATTTGTGTTTAGAAAAATCATGCTGTCCTCAAGAAATCAAAGTATCAAACTAAAATATACAAATAGATGTGTGCCTGTGTTAATAAAGTCTACACTGCTGGTTATCATATGAAGAATGGTCTACCCTATCTTATAATCCTGTGCGCCACAATCCTTTGTGAATGCTTACATAGCCAAGATGAAGAAATAAGGTTTCTGTTAGTGCTCTTGCCAATGGTGGGGACCCACCCTTTATGCCTGGTGGATATGACTTGGCTTCCCATTTATTGGGCTGTGGGCAGATCATTAGAAGGACAGCTTTGATTGAAAATAAATGATACGGGTCAAAAGCAGAGAGAGCAGGCACCACCAACTAATGCTTTCCACATTGCAGAAGACTTTGATTGGTGGATAGATTATATATTTATTAATGCTAATACATTCTCATTATAGTAGTTTTGTTATGATATCTTGTTACTGTGATGATGGATGTACGTTGTACTTTCTTGACCTTCCCTTAACAGAGACAGGGAGTGAGGATGATGGACTTTTGGATCTGAGTGAAGATGATTTCTTTTTGACTGGAACCTCAAGTGATGAAGCTGACGCAGATGATGAATGGACAGATAAAAGCACAAGGTATGTATCATAACCGTGAGGGAAGATTCGAGTTTCAAGATTTACACTTACAAATGATCAGGCTATTTTATCTTATCTGTGGCTGGATTTTTATTTCCTATATGTTTTTATTAGTCACATGCTGGATCAAGATAGAAATAAATAAATAAGTATGCATGTACAATTGTTTATTCTGCTAGCTTTCTATTGTCACTTTGGACTGGAAGCTCTGTGCACCCATATAGATTGTCATGATATAGTTTTGCATTTGTTGTGTGAACTGGATTATACCCTAAAAGGTGCAATTTATATTTTTTTTCAGGGAACCAGCTTCTAGTGCTTCTGGCAAAGCAGCATCTGGAATGTCAAGTGATGAAAAGAATCAGGTCACTTGTTAAACCCAAATGTTGCATTTTCATGTGAAAATATACATTAGCTAATTTATCTTTCCTTGTTCTTTTCCCCTGAAAATGATTTTTTTTTTCTGACTTCAATTTTTCCCTTCGAGACAGAGTGCCGCCAGAGCTCTAATGCCTCCTCCACGGCCTTCAAACAATTTGCACGCAAATTCAGTGCATGCTCAATCAAAGTTTGGAGCTTCATCTAGCAAAAATTCATGGAAACAGAGGGCTGAAATTTCTACATCTAGTAATACATCAAGTAGCAGAAGTGGATCTTCCTTTAGGGCAGGGGGGTCTTCAAGTACAAGGACAGGACACAGTAGTAATCTGAGTTCAAATTCTGATGCTCATAAGCCCCGAAGGAAGAGGAGGCCAAAGAGGAAAAGGCAACAGGTATGTTACTCTTGACTTTTGTTATGTCTATATCAGCATCTTCTCTCCTTATTTCTGTTATAATGATTCTGTCATTTGCCAGATTAGCATTTGTTGGGCTTAGTATCGCAGGAATAACAGTATCTTTCTTGGAGGATTTATTCCTTAAAAATGGACAAAGCCCTAGATAGGCATATGGGTTTGTGTGCTTACATTCAACCATGCCCCATATGCCTATCTAGGGCTTTGTCCATTTTTGGGTTGTATGGTTTAGTTTTAACCTAAAAGAATGAAAATGGTTTAGATGATATAATTCCCCGCCCCAATTTCAGATTCATGCATGAAATGTCATGGAGTAGCAAGAGAAAGAAAGGAGACTTCTAAAATTTTCAGTGGAGTACTATAAAAAAATATGAAATAAAAAAATAGTAAACCAAACCAAATCAGTTTAAATTAAAAAAAAATATACTATAAAAAAACTTTCTATTCATTCTGCTCGGTTTAAATTTTTTGGTCTGATTCTATTTTGGTGAAATGAGAGAAGGGAAAGACTTGGTTAAAGTAAAAGAAAAAGAAAAAAGCGATGTATTATCTTTCAACCGATATCTGAACCTGGTTAGTTTAAACTGATTTCAGTTCATTTGTTTTGTAATCATAATTTTAATTTAATTATTTTAATAAATAAAAATCTACCCGAAAATGATCACCCTTGTGCATGGCCATTTATTCTCTCTTAGGAGGTTAGATATGATTTAACTTGAAGGTGAAACAGTTGTACTTCGAATGGTGTTAGGAAATGAGTGGAAAAGGAGAAGATGAGCGCGCGCGCGTGTGAGAGAGAACTGGTGTTCTTTGAAACTTAAAAAAGAAATCCATTATCTTGAAAATAGTTTCATGAACTGAGTTTGTTAGGAGTGCTAGTTAGTTTGTTGTGTTTATGATTTATACCTTATAATAGTAAGAGTAGTATCTTACTAGATTGGTGGCCCTCTTGACGTTGCGGGCGTATCAAATTTTTGTAACTCAGAAAAAAGAAGAGATGATCATATTTTCAAAGTGAGAAATTTGATAATCAATTTAAATTTGGATTAATTTTATAAAACTATAAAAAATGAGACAACAACAATAAAAAAAACATTGTTCAATAAAAAACAATTTTAATTTAAATAATAAACTAAATAAGCCAAAAAAATCATATTAAATAAAAAAGCTTAAAAATATTTTAAAAAAGACGATATTAATTGGAAGAAAACACCATAAAAAGCTGAGTTGCGTGTTCCTTGAAGCCTAGGCCTGCACACTTGGGCCTGTTATTTTTTTGTTTTTTAAAGTCCTTTTTTTCCTTGGACAACCAACAATGTGCTGTCTGCGAGCTCAAATTCTGGACACCATAGTGGTGGTTGAAAAATTAGGCATTCATGTTTTTTATTCAAAAACTTGTTTTCAACCTATTTCAAACACAACACCTTACAAACACCTACAGAACACCAAAAAACCAACCTATCAACCCATAAAACGGTCTAAACCACTAAATAAAACTGGAAAAATATTGTATCCTTGACCTAGATCTGACATTTTAGGCTACATTAAAGTTTAGAACAACCACCATAAGACTTTCCTCACATAGTGGAACTCATTGACACCAATTTTAACATGTTTGGTGGTCGAAATCTTCACCGATGAAGACCTGTATCTCCCTTCACCAGAATCTAGCAACGTCTCGCCCTGCTCCCATAAAAAAAGCTGAAGTTTGATACTAAAATGTATTTTTAAAAAATTAAAGGGGAAGGGTCACCTTATAGGAAAAAGAAGTTGGAGGACTAAAATAGTTGACTCAAAATAGCTCAACTGTACAAAGAAAAAGTTTCGAGTATCAAATAATTTTCTTAAATCACTAGTCCAACCCATGAGAGAGTAAAGAGTGATTTTATGCGCTGTGAAAACACTGCAAGCATTTGTTTTTGTTGAAGCATTGACTGTTTTATTTAATTATCAAACCTTATGTGGGACGTGATCTGTTCCTCTATTTGCAGGCCTGAAATGGATGAAGTCAGCTCACATGTAACTGCACTACAATCAATTTAAGTAGCTTATAAGATATCTATGATTTTTTGTTTTTTGTTTTTTTGCAGCTCTGTTGTAACCACCAAATTTTTTATTTTATTTTTCACTAAACAGTCAGGAATCTGTACTTTTCCCCTTTGAATGTTTACTTGATCCCTTGCCTGTGAAGTGCCAAGGTTATCTGAGAAATCTTTCCTACAGAAAACTCACTTTCCGGTCTGTTTATCCCCTCACTCGTCCTCCCGTTTGCTTATGATGGATTGTATGGCTTCAATGAGATGAAAGGTTCCCCTTAACCGTGCGGGCCAGTGCTGTCACGGACTCGGAGAATGAACCAGAGAGGGTTTTGGGTCATCAGTTCATTTCCTACCATTGGCTCATCGGTTCAACCGATTTTTTCCAGTTCCATGCATATTCATTCAAAAAAAAAAAAGGAGAAGAAGAGGCATCTTGGGTCTCGATTCGCCATTTACATTATGACTGCTGGACCGACCCAGTTCAGATAACATCGGTGCTATTCTCCTCTGTCGAACCAGCGAGGTGGGCTGATAGGGAATTTATGTTATCCACTTTGTAGGCCATGGGAAATTCAGACCAGAATAGGCCCTGACCTTCTCTAATAGCCCGTTTCAATCTTGAAAACCTATTGTACTTAAACACAAGCTGTTATACCCAACCGTTAAAAACCACCATGTTTTTTAATTTTGGCGCCACGAGATGAATCTCTCTCCTACTCTCTCTCATCCTTTCTCACCTTGCAATCTAGGCTCTATCACCATCATCTTGGACCTCGCTCGACCGTGTCACATGCCTCGTCTTAATCAAGTCAGCTCTCAGTCACTTCATCAGCCATGTCAGTCAATGGTTAATGGGCCCCGTCTTAATCCAGTCAGCTCTTAGTCACGTCAGCAGCCATGTCAGTCAGTGGTTAATGGGGATTAGTTCGGGTGCACTGTTATAGTTTGGGTACAACTGTATTAGTTTGGTTACAGTTCAAATGCCATTAGTCCAGTCAGTTCGGGTAGTCCAGTTTAATTCCAATTGTTACTATTCGATTCACATAGCCAGTTAATTAAATAAGTAGTGGGTCCAATTAATAAATTACTCGTTTTTGTACGTGTAATTTATAGCCAGTTATGAGGTTGGGAGCAGGTCAATATAGGTTGTTTGCTAAATACCAGCTAATTAGAGGGGTTTAGCTTACTGCTGGGTGGAACTTGAAGTTATCTCCTCAGTTTTATGGACCTTTACAGGTGTTAGACAAGGCTGGAAAGGTAGCCTACCGACAGGATCTACCTCTGGAATCCAAGATCCATCCTGTATTCCATGTTTCGTGTTTGAAGGAGAAGTTGGGGCAGCGTCATCAACTGGTGGTGACCCCTCCACCCATTGATAAAGAGGGTGTCGTTCGGCCAGAACCTGAGGAAATCTTGAGCAGACGAATGGAGAAGAAGGTAGAGCAGTGACTGAAGTGATGGTAAAATGGAGGGGTTTGAGTGCCGAGGAAGCTTCGAGGGTCGAGTATGCATAATCAGCTAAGGAATTCCCTGACCTTGTGGGCAAAGGGGGGACAATGTCAAGTGCCCTGTTTTAATCAAGTCAGCTCTCAGTCACGTCAATGGGCCCCGACTTAATCAAGTCATCTCTCAGTCACGTCAGCAACCATGTGAGTCAGTGGTTAGTTCGGGTACACTGTTTTAGTTTGGTTACAGTTCAAATGATATTAGTCTAGTCAGTTCGGGTAGTCCGGTTTAATTCCAATTGTTACTATTCTCTTTACATGACTAGTTAATTATATAAGTAGTGAGTCCAATAAATAAATTACTCGATTTTATACGTGTAATTTATAGAGAGTTATGAGGCTGAGGAATATATCAATAAATACCAGCTAATTAGAGGGGTTTAGTTTCCTGGTGGTTCCTTGCAACCCGGTAAATTGTTAATTTTAGACTATATTAAGCTACAAATTATTAATAGAAAGGGAGGGGACAATTTCCTAAATTAAGATGCGGAAGGCTATGGATTACTCGAACAATCCATTTATTTCTTCTTATTTACTTGGAACGTGTCCGACTGCTCTCTCTCTCACTGTTTTGTTGTGTGTTTTAGTGTCACCTCTTGCGCTCACGGATTGTTCAATGAAATTCCTGAATCAAACTCATTTCTTTTGACCTCATTGATTAGTGGTTCTGTTGAAAGCTGTTGGTATGAGAATAGGTAGAGATTCCTTCGTACATTTGAATTTTACTATCGCTTTGGTGCTTAAGGGTTTAACTGAACTAAGGAGAGTGTGAAAGATGGGGAGGTGGTAACTGGATTTCTGTTGAATTGTGGTTTTGGATATGATTTCATTTTTCAAAGTTGGCGATTATTTTTAATGATGAGTGGCGAAATGGTTTCTGTGATACAGGTGTTAGGAAGACTCCAATGGTTTTTGGTGTTTGGAAACAGCGGAAGAGTTTCTGCTGGACAACATATATGCCGTGGATGGAAGAGAGGAATGTGATTTCTTGGAATAATTCGAATCAGGGATATGTGAAGTCCGGGGACATGGTGAAAGCATGGGTTATTTTTAAGGCGGTGCCTATGAAATACTTAGCATTATTTGAATGTGATAGGTTCTTATGCTTGGAATATTTTAGGAATTATTCTAATTCGTGATGTTGGTTCTGGGATTATGTAAAGCAGATGATTTGGAAGCTGCGGAAGAGTCTCTTTTAACTGGATGCTAAAATGGCAGCCTCAAAATGGTCTGGATTTGATTGAGTGCTTTAGGGATAAGGTATACTGGGAATCATAGCAGCTTCGTCACAGTGGCTGCCAGTTTAGGTACATGTGTATGCCGGAAGTGGAAGCTTATAAGAAAGATTTGTTCAGCACAGTGATTACTGCCTTTGCAAATCATGGGTTTAGTCAAGATATAGCATTTCCTTGTCTGCTTAGATTTATTAAATAGAAAATACAAAACTTTTTCTCGTGGTTCTGACTGCTTGTAACCCCGGGTGCCTTGTGAGGTGTGACAGAGGGAGGAAGTTTTTCAAACAGATGAATCAGATGGGATTCAGCCGGTGGAAAAGCTCCGTCCGTGCCTATGTTGTGGACCATCTTAGTCATGCTGGGTGCCTTGAATAAGCATATTAACCAGTCGAACCTAGTGCAACTGTGCGGGGTGCTATGCTTGCTGCTTTTAGGGAATCACTAGATTCAATTGGCTGAAATCCCAGAAGCTGCATTATTCAAGAGACCCAGACAGATTATTCTGGCAATCATGTTCTTTTGCTGGATATCTATCCAGCTGCTCGAAGATGGGGTCATGTTGCTAAAGTGAGAGCAATGAGTTCAAAAGAATACAAGCTCCAGCCGGTGGAGCTGGGAAAGTGTTATCCATGTGTTTCTATGAGAGAGCTCATTTTGTCCCACAAAACATCTCATCCATCTTAGAATTATTCGGAAAAGATATGAACGTTTTTGATGTATTATGGAAATCCAAATAAATATTTCGTCCCTGCACTATGTGCCCTTCTATAATATGTATTCCTTGGGAGATTTTTTCCAGCATAGCACTGCCCATTTTCATTTTCATTTATATCTAAAATGATCGTGCCAGTAAAAGGCCTTTCTGCACTTCAAAAAATTGTAAGGATGCTTTTCATCTGATGACTCAGTTTGGGAGTGTGGCCTAAATGTTGGCTTACAAAAATTTAATTATATATATGTATATATAATAGTATCAAACCCTGAATCCTGATAAATCTCACTTGGCCAAATGAACAGTACGATTTATTGGTTAATTTGGGAGAAATAATCCATTTTTCATGGATGTTTTACTTATTTGCGTTTCAATATTTTTATTGATTGTGGGACAGCTTGCAATTGTTGTGAATGGAACCTCTTTCATTACATATTTCAAAACGAAGTGTGTTTATGAAGATGAAAATGTTTTCTTCAATGAGGTGTGTTCTGTATGTGTTGATGGATGTGGTCCCGCATAAAGCCAATTGGCAGAAAGCTGGGTGGGTGAAAGGAACTGTTTTTAATGCATTGTCTAGTCCGATTGATTTTTCGCATCGCAAGTACAGCTGCATCGGCGTGTACGAATATTTCCCTTTTTCTTTCGGTTCCATGAGGCAGAGTCTGGAACTCACCACCATCTAACAAGAGCTAACCGCTCCTGGCTTGGAGCACTCGAGACGAAGATTAATGAGGCTCAGCAGGCAAGACTGTTTTAGGTGACAGCCATGCTTCAGTTCCCTGATGTGAATTTGGGCCCAGAGGAACCATGCTATTAGTCTCTGTGATGTGTATTCTATCTACTTGCTTCAAGTTTAAACCGAAAATCAGTGTCTGTTTTTCTGATGACAAGTAAATTGACAGTCCAACATGACTTCCATCACTGCATTTATAGCAGCAGTCTACATCTTGGCGAGGGTCTTCACTTTGTTTTGAGACAGTATGACTCACTGAGTAGGAACTGCCCTCAAATTGTATCCGTCCATGCTGCATTTCAGGGTTCAGGACGAGGACTGCATGCGAATGTTGATCTACAGTTCCCTGCAAGCCGGGCCATAATGCCCAGTGAGCCTCCTCCTTCTTCTTCGATAGCAGCATCAGACTGTTTTTCTGGTTTCCTGCAATTGATTCTAAGCATCGCTTGGACAATTGTATGAAATAAGATTCACTTGAACTGTGTCAGATCCTGTCTTTGGATCAGTTATTATTTATCTAGTTAGCACTCTATGAGGAGACCGGGAAATGATGATGTTGATATTTAATAAGCGATGGTGTGGATCTCCAACTTATTCCAGAAAAAAAGATGTAGATCTGCAAGAAGTTGCCTCGTAAATCTTATACTGTAAGACAGGTGCATCGAGCCTGGACTTGTTAAATCTCATGGAATGCTGGGTCTATAGATTTTTAATGGAAAGTGAAATCGGTATTAAAAGCAAAACTGTATCGCATGGAGGACGTTAATAAATGATGAATTCATAGATTTCTTTATCTTATGAACCACAGAATTGTAGAGATAGGTTTACTCTATAGCATGTGGTTCCCAGCTGATAATCTTTTGCCAAAAGCATATTAGACAAGATAATCTTTACTAACTTCCAAAAATTCTCTCCATAATATTTTCTTAACCATACTATACTAGTGATAGCACTCCCAGTCAACTTGATTACCCGCATCTCGGAAGGTAGCTTCTTCCGAAACGCGCATTAAAATCTATTAGTGGGTGTTTGGGGCCGCGGTCCAACCTGTTTTTGCGTTGGACCGCGGCTCCAACAATACTTATTACCAAACAGGACGCCAACGTTTGGCTGCGGGTCCCACCAATAAAATGAAAAACACGCCGCGACTTCAAAAGCAACCGAGAGCTGCTTTTGCAGCCGCGGCATGGATAACAATACATTGCGGTGCAGAAATCACATGGAATCCACAACGGGCAAAATTGCAGATCATCCTAGAAGCCTCATCTCTGCCTCTCGTCTCCCTCATCTCTCTTTTCTGCAAATGCCGTTCGTCTCCCTCAGCTCCCTCATCTCCCACACACACAGAGGCAAGTCTTCTCCCTTACCTCCCACACACACACAAACATCGTCATTTTCTTCTCTAGGGTCTCTGCCGCCGATCCACCACACAGAAGGCGCCATGGGTAAAAGTAAGCTTCTTTCTCTCTCCCTCTCTTTCCAATTACCAATCTGATTTTTTATGATGTTTGTCTTTTTTTTTTTATAAGTCATCAATGTAAATATTCGAAGATCTTTGTTTCTGCTGTTATAAATATGAATGGATTTTTGCACCGATAGAAGATTATTGAGTTTTCTTTGCTTTTGGTTGATTAAAGTCGTCTTTAGCTTTTTTGGGAATATCCAAAGATATCAGCATTTGTTTTAATCAATTTTTATGGATTGTAAATGATTGTTAGTATTCTGAATGCTGGTATTTGAAGATGGACATGGTTAAGTTTTGTGATGCAATGGATATGGTTAAGATTATGTCTAATAGATGGATGCCTATGATGAAGAAAATTAAAATAGGATGAGAATACTTCTATTTTTATTCTTGGGCCTTTGGTGTTAATCTAGATCTTAATTTTGAAACGATGCTTTCCATTTGAGAGTCAGGGTTCATCCTTTCCATGTCCTGCGAATCAACATGATGCTTTCATGTGCTGGAGCTGATAGGCTCCAAACTGGTATGAGAGGTGCTTTCGGTAAACCACAGGGCACTTGTGCTAGAGTTGCTATTGGACAGGTTCTTCTTTCTGTTCGTTGCAAGGATAGCAACAGTCACCATGCTCAGGAGGCTCTTCGTCGTGCAAAATTCAAGTTCCCTGGTCGCCAAAAGATTATTGTCAGCAGGAAGTGGTATGCAATTTTTTTTCCAGGCTGTTGATGTCTGTCTGCAGTCAATAATTACATGTTCTGTTGCCATCATGGTTGTGCATGAAGTGTTGCACATTTTCCTTTTTCAAGGTGGCACACCTTGTTCTTGGTGCATTGGTTTTTCTTGCTGCTTTGATATTTCTGATAAAATGAAGGCCTGTGCCTTCTCCCTTTGGAATGTGTGGCAGCCTTCCTTTTGTGTGCTTGCCCCTTAGTGCGAGCTCGTTTTGTGTTTTCTAATTTTGGCAGTTCTTTACTTCCTCTTAAGTCGGTGTGGATGCAGTTAGAATTAGTGTCCTCACTTTCTGTTAACTGTGATGTGCAGGGGTTTTACCAAGTTCAATCGTACTGATTATTTGAAGTTGAAGGCCGAGAATAAGATCATGCCAGATGGCGTGAATGCCAAGGTCAGGCTTCGCTTATAGTTTATTTTCTCATTCATTTAATAATCAACCAAACATCATATTTCACATGAACTTGTAATATTAGCCCAATTAAAATGATGGTGATTATGTGTTTCTCTCAGCTTCTTGGATGCCACGGACCCTTGGCCAACCGTCAACCTGGAAGAGCATTCTTGCCAGAAACTGCCTAGGATCTTCACTTTCTGGAAGGAACTTCATTCATCTAATAGCGTCAGAGGAATTATCCGTTATTGTGTTTGTTTTAGTTTCGAATATTGTCAAACTTGTCGAGTTTCATGGAAACTCTATCGAGAATGTGTTTCGAATATTGTCAAACTGCCAATTCATGGTTTTGCTGTGTTTTTTGCAATATTTGAATCAAATTTGTGATATCTTTTATGGTATGCCCTTTTGAATAATTAACCAAGTTGCAGTCGCCGTTGATCTTGTTGATGATCATATGGTTGGTTGTGGGTTGGCTTGTTGATGATCATATGATTCGTGAATTGTTGGGATGTTTAAAGAAAATTTAGGAGCAATGAAGGTTAAACAAGCTTGAGTATTAATTTTGGCTGCGTTACCCTTGCATCATGATTCGATGGATTACTTTTTATACCATTATTTGTTAACTCCCCCTCCATGGCATTAGTTTGATGAGAGAATAAAAACAAGTATTTAATTTACTTCAATTATTTCAAATATTTTGTTATTATAATTATTAATAAATATATGAAATTATTTCAACAAAATATTTATATACATGTATGTATGTGTGTGTGTATTTAATGTGTATTTTTTAATTAATTTCACAAATTGACAAGAATATAAAAAATATGGTAACCAAACACACAAAACTGCTTTTCATTAAACTCAACATCAACCACAGTTTTAACCAAACACAAATTTCAGTTACGAACCGCAGCTAAAAGCGCTTTTCATAAACCTGCTTTTTTCAACCTCAACCACAACAGCAACAGCTGTGCCAAACAGGCCCTTAAAAAGATATAGCGAGTACATGGCCCCGCATTATTGCCACGCTGAACCGGGTTTTTTTATAAAAAAAATATATAAGAACGTTAGATCCAGAATAAAATAAATCTTCAAATCTATATTATTAGACTATAAATACTATTATTGCTAAAAGTGGATTTTGTAATTTTTTAACTTCAAAGTCAAATATATAATTTTAGTGTATATTATAAAAACGAAATGCATGAAAAAACACTTGACTAAAATTAAACTTTTTTTTTATAATAAAGTTAGTATAATTATTATATTGTGCAAAAGCTTGATAAAAAGATAATGACATCCCAAAACAACTCTTAAATAAAAAAATTATTTCACCCCTAAATAAAATAATCTAATTTTCTTAAAAAGAAAAATCATTATTTTATTATTACAATCAACATTAAATAAAAGGCTGTATAAAGTTATTATCCTTAGCTTTTTCTCTTTAATTACACACAACTTTTGTTCCGAACACAGATTGGATGCCTTCTGAATACCTCAGAATGCTGTTCCCACAAGACCAACATTTTCACTTTTGAAAACTCTGCACCGACTCCTTGGATTAATAATGAGTCCACATTGAATTTAGAAGATAGCCCTTGGATTGGAATCTAATTTATTAGTAACTGCTTCATTTTCCAGACAAGCCACAGTTTCCTGCTGCTTCCGACTTCTGATTGATGACCGTCTCTCTCTCTCTCTCTCTCCCCATCACACGCAGTGTATCAACTGCATATTTCTGGCCTTAACTATTCCCAACGTGACTTGCTTTCGTTGTCTTTTGGCTGTGCTAAAGAGTGCTCAAAAGATGAGCATCTTTTTTAGCTGAAAGCTAATGCTTTTGAGGCAACTTTCCCTTTCCCTTTACTTTCTCATTGTGATTAGTTTTCACACACAGCCAGAAATCCCAGTCCTCTAATTAGACCTCCCCTGAAGCTCTTCCAGCAATTCCATGTGGCGTTTGCTCTTAGTTAATTTGGATTGATAATAAACCAAGAGGGCATCTGATATCGAGGCTATTTGAAATTTATCTTTTCCATTTTTGATGCAAATAATATACCTGTGATCACTTTTTTCTGTTTTGTGGAAGAAGATGGACTAGTTTAAAGAAGTCTTCCCTCAGTTTCGAAATTTCCATTCTCTCTCCAAAAATGTTGAGGGAAACTGTGAAAGATCTCATCAAGGAGGATCCTTGAGTTCCCCTTGACAAAATTATTGCTTCTATTTGAGATTTACCTGATTATATCTGCCTTTGTAAAATGAAAATTACTGTTTCTTTCCTTACCTCTGGAATATCTAAAGAGTTCATGTAGGCTTTCGTTTCTTTTATTATTCTCCCTCCCTGACTTTGAAGTCGGGTCCCTCCCTGAACAGGTCAAAAAGATTAATTTAAAAAAAAAAAAAAAAGGAAAAAAAACCCTTGATTGGGACCTGATCATCTTTTATGGTTGAGATTCTTTCTTCTTTTTCTTGCCATTGTTTTCTCTCTATTCTCTTCGTTAAAATCTTTATTTAACACCGGCTCTGATGCATTATTATTTACAAATCAAGATTCCATGGACCAGAGTTCATTTTCTTTTTCGAAAGTACTCGTATTGAATCTTTATGCTGCCTTTCAAGTAAACAAGATTTGGATCGCATTTCATGGAATAATCCCCCCTGTAGAGACCCGCGCATACACTGGGCGGTGGCTGGTGTAGAGATCGGCGCTCAAGGAATAATTATGGTAGGCATGCACTGCAAAGTTTAAAAAGAAAATGCTAGATATATCTCCTGATCATCCAAATCTGACTGGAAGTTGACATATTTCTTGTGGGTGTTGAACCCGTTAATCCCTGAAGAGGTGGACACATGCGGAATCAAAAAGTCTAAATCTGTTTTCACACTAACTAGAGAACACAACCATATCAATCGCTTCTTTTAGATCAGGAAAAAAAAATAGTCAGAAACGATTACAGGATATGTTGACCTGTCAAACACACTTTTGTATTTAGGCTTCAGTGATGTATGGAGAACATTGCATGGGCAAAAACAAGGACGACCCTGTCTTAGTTTCCAAAGTTTCTTTTCTGTTTTGATTTTATATAATTGCATTTGAAGCATTAATAACTACATGTATCCAGTTTTGGTTTGATGAACAAAGGACCAACAAAATGACACCATAGATGTCCAAACCACCGTATATCTCGCCGCCACTCCGTAAGATAGATACCGTAACTTCATTCTGATTTTTCCTGTCTAAAACTTCCAGCCATCTGTAGAAAACTCGGTCAAGAAAGAGACCCATTCAGATTAGAGTTTTCTTCCTGGAGAAAACGAGCTAAAAGAATTTTCTCAAGGGATGAATCTTCTCTTCTCCCTGATGCTGTGGGTTATCATGGCCTGTAGTTTTTTATACACCACAACCCAGACCTCTAGCTTCTGATCCTTTCATGATTCTCAATTTCTTACAGGATGTCAGGAACATACTGTAAACAAGAATAAACCTTGTGAGAAAATTTATCGCATAACATACAGAAGTGAATTAAGATGATCTTCGAGAGAGAGAAGGGCATGCAGAACTTACTCCCATGGAACATCTCCAACCAGCATCCAGTCACCATCTTTGTCCTCATAAGTGGGTGCATATTCTGATCCTTTGTAGCCATCCCTTTCAGAGTACTCGCCTGGCTTAGTTACAGATTTCATCATCAGAACATGAACAAACACTACGTGAATAATAAGAACAACATAAAGTTGCACACGCATGGTAATCAAAATATTCTTACCTATGGTGAGCTTGAACATGTTCTCTAAAGCCTTTAGGAGCTCAGGGTATCCCTTGTAAACCTTAAGATCAATCTTTCGAAGGTATGGTGCTCCGTCCATGCTTACTTTAACGTACATCCCAGCTGCAGCCTCGGCCTCAGCTTTTTTTGGCTGCAGGCTGTTTTTCCGGTAGGATCTAATTGGTGGCCAGCCCACTATCTGTGCCCTGCACGTTGCATGTACATGAAATGAATGAGTGCTACATTACATCATAGAAATTCACAAAGTGTGGATCGATCTAAGAAAACGAAAGACCCTGAACCGAAAGAAAAAAACACTTCTGACTTACTTGGGAGCAGGGTCAGTTTCTTGGTCATCATGTTGAGGATCAGATTTCCCTTTTGCTCCACGCTCCTCTCTGGTCTCTAGCAATGGTCGTTTATTGTTTTTAGCACCAGAAACAGCTTGTTCTTCATTAGTACATCCCGTCCCTGGCAACCCCAGTCTAAGCTCAGTCGCCTTGAAGTTTAGATCATTCTCGTATGCAGCACCACCTCCCATATTTTCCAACAATCTTTGTTCAAACACGGGACTGTTAAGAGATGATGTAGACACAACTTGAAAATTGTTCTTCTGATTTCCTTTGAAATGCTGCAGATCAGAAATGATTCTTGAGAGAGATGGTAGCTAGTATTTTCTGTGAGGGGATGGAGTTTATGGAAACAAGTATATTTTATATACAAAAGGAAGAGGCTGAGAGAAATGCCTTGTTATTCTCTTCCAATGCATGAATTATGCACAAAGGCGAGCTAAGCCTGTCGGTAGCAATTGCAGCACCTTTGAGGCAACCTGTCCATGCATTCAGGGGACAAGAGTGGGACAAGCACAGCCGCCCATATGGAAGACTTTTGAGAGCAGATTTTAAGTGGGGACGGTCAAGATGAGTTATGGGGGTAGTGGGAGGAAAATCAGGAACGTTGGCTCCCTAACAAGGAAAAGATGAGGAAACATCTCCATGTGGGCGATGGGGTCCGCGTGGCAAGGTCGGTGCGGGCATGGTATGGCCATGTGGGGCTGGAATTTGGTCATTGAGTTTTGAATTCTGTTAAATTGGCTGTGGGCTACATGACATGTGGGATGTTGACATCGTCAGCCATCCTCTTATTAATACCCAATAAAAAATTAGTAGTATATATATTTTATAATGATTGATTATTTTGTGTCATTAACGAATATGAGAACTAAGGTAATTAAGTGAATTCAATCTTTTTTTATTCAAGGAAACCTCATTCCCATGAAATATTTTTTATGAGCTTAAATAAATAAATAAAATTCTAATTGTTTCAGGTTTTTATAAAAAATATGTATCTTGATTCGAACATAAAATATATTGTGCAAATAACAAGTTTTGACATCAGACCACGTTTTTTAAAGACATTACTATCATGATGGCCATACCATGATGTTATTTAGCTAATCTTTTCATATCAAACAGCATAATCGCCATAATTTATTGGGATGTTTTAATTTGAAATGCAATTAAAGGGTGGTTGGAATTGCAGTGTATAATACTTTTTAAAATAGTTTTTCTGCTTGAAATTAATACATTAAAATAATTTTTTTAAATTAATACATTAAAATTATATTAAAAAAAACAATTTAATATTTTTTTTCAAACTAAACATGTTAAAAAATTATCTAAAAACAGGAGCAAAAGTTGTATCAAACCCCTAATGATATGTGTCTAAGGAGAATGATTAACTTCTTCTGTGATGGAAATTTGAAAATTGTTTTTTATTTTATTTTTTATTTTAAATTATTTTTTTTTATGTTTTTAAATTATTTTGATAACTGATGTCAAAAATATTATTTTAAAAAAATATATCATTTTAATATATTTATGAACAAAAAATATTTTAAAAAACAACATCAATCTTCATCCAAACAATAAAAAATGATGAGATTTTAAACAAAATTATTTTAATATATTTATAAATGAAAAATATTAAAAAACATTTTAAAACACAACATAAAAAAATAACAGAAAATCAAAAGTGATGATGATTTTAAGCATTGCAATTTGCAAATAAAGCTAATTAAAGAGCGTAGATTTCAAGGGTGCAGCATCACAGCACCTTCCCCGTTTGGGCCCAGAGGGGTGAGCCCCACACGCTCCAATGGTCTGAACCTTTGCACAAGGATGATCGTTTCCAAGCTCTGCAGATTATCAACATCAGGGTCCATTCCTGCTGCTGCACCACCTGTGCGCCGTAAAATGTTGTTCGGTAATTGTCATATAGATTTCCGATGAAACCTTTTACACAGCTTATATCTGATGAAACATCATGCAAAACTCTTTCAAACATTTTACGCGTCATTGTCTTCTTCCGATTATTTCTGTCCCTCGAAATTTTAATTGCGGGTGAAAGCAGTTCTTGATGCTCCTTCTGCTCTTTCCTTTTCTTTTCTTTCTTTTTAAATAAAATTCAAGTGTATTTGCTTGGTATGAATTAGACCATAGTCAAACCTGAACATACACCCGTAGATTTCTAAATCTAGTGAAAGCAAATCTCGATAGCTATTTCTTATGCTATTTAACGACCCTTAAAACCCTGTGATGGCAAAAAACTATCTTATATGTACGAAATGAAAGTCAAAAGCTTAGAGAGATGTTGTTTTATCTATAATTTATTTATTTATTTTTAAACAAAAAAAACTTCCAAGCACATTCATAAATAAAAAACAATTTAGCAAAACTAGTCATGCTAACACATGATATCATGTCAAACCGACAACTTATATAATAAGATTTGAATGACCTGATAAAAAAATAAAGAGGATCATAAGTCTTTCATTTAAAAAGAAATCATGACCTAGGTCATTACAACCGATGCATCAAATTTAAAAAACACATGAAGTTCAATTTTTAATTATTCTAATATTGATTGATGAAATTGAAATAATATGAATATACAAAAAGATTTAAAAAAATATAGCAATAAAGATAATGATTATCAAAATTATAATATAAAACAATTTTTATATTTAATTGAAGGTGAATTGAAAAAAGAAATCAATGTAATGCAAGGATAAAAAAATAAAATGAATAATAACCTTTACAAAAAGGCCTCAAAAATTAGAAATAGAAAAATGACTATCATATTGGAGAATAGAATATTTAATAAATTAAAATTGAATGATAAAATTGAAAAAAAAAACTTCTACAAAAAAACAAAATCAAACAATTAGAACTCAAATGAATAGGGACTGGAGTTGAAATGTTCACAACCAAGAGGGCTAAGTTTTAATTGTAGGGGGAGGGAGTAGAAACGAATAAGAAAAAAGACTCTACATTGCCAAACACGGCCACTAATTTAGACATCCACCGCACCATCAAGAAAAAAAATGACAACGCTTTTAATGACATGACAAATTATATTTTTGAACGACAAGAGGCTCCACACGCATTCATCTTTATTGTTATTATTATTATTTAGTTAAATACAAATTCCCCCCGAGCAGATTTCTAATTTAAAAATTACAAATTAAGGCAAGTATTACATGCGCATATCAACTATAATTTATAAATTATTTTTTTTTTCAGTTGTGCTAGTTTAGAAAATTACGAGCCTTGAACACGCGCTCCGTTGCTGGGGTAAATTTTTTTTTGTCTAGTTTTAACATATATAATTTCTTGATTGTATTTCAGTTTTTTTATTTTTTTAGTTTAGTTTTGATCCCTTGATTTTTTCGTTCCTTCTCAAATAGTTTTTAATTTTTTATTTATATCTATACACCTCTGCTCTTAGTTTATATTTTTAATTTTTATTGTTATTTTTATCTATATTAAATGCAGTCTGCTTTAAAAAATATAGTCAGTTTACTTTTGATGGTGTAAAATGAGAGTGAAACTCTCTCTTATTCATGTATAGTTAAACATGAAATGTTTGAAACACCCCGTAGGTAACTCTTTCGTTTTATTTTATTTGAGGCTACAAAAGTTATATTAATATGCACTGAAAATATAAAATTATCGGGACACCCTCACTAACAATTATTGGTTTTGTCTTATTTGAGGGTATCATGGTTATTGTATTGTGCACAAAAATGAAAAACTTTAAAATACCCTTGATACCATGATATTATTTTAAACACAGTTTACATAATAAAATGAATATATAATAATAATAATTATTATTATTATTACTATTGTAAATAATATTGTTACAATAATAATCAAAAGTTTTATAGGCTTATTATTTCACTGAGATATATAGCATCATAAAAAAAAATCAAAGACCACTAACATTTTTTTGCATGTTAAAAAAATTGTTTCTAGCTATGGCAAAGTGTGGGCGAGTGACCTATATATTTTTTCATTGAAAATAATTTGGCATAATTTTTCCATCCATTTTATCTACATGTAACTCCATATATATTTTTTTATATGATATTAAATTTGAACTGTCACACATAAAGAAGTTGCAAAAAAGTCAACTTTTAAGAAAAATAGCATCACCTAATGAATTATTTTGAATATTATTCTCATTGTTATTATAATGATTGTTAAATTATCATAATTATTATAGCTGTCATTATAATTATTATTTTCATACTATCGCTGACACCATTATTATTGTTAGAAAAAAAATTAATTTTTTATTTTATTTTATAAGATTTATTCTTAATATTATTATATTAAAAGTATTTCAGAACACTAACATTAAATTAATTTGAGTTTTTTTCTTTCAAAAAAACTAATGTCATTTATTTATATATATTTTAAGGCGCTAATATTAAACAAATATTAAAATTGATGACAAAACAAAAATAAATATTATTAGCTTAAATTTTTTATTTTACTTTAACAATAAATACAAATAAAAAAATAAACAAAGAAAAAAAGGGAAAAATAATAAATATCAATTTACAAATGATCACCAACAAAAATTAAAATTTAAGAACAAAATTAAAAAAAAAACCTTAACAAAAGAGGAAACAATAAAAATTAAAAACAAAAAACTAAGATCATATACATATAAACATGAATAAAAATAGGAACCATTTCATAAATATATTTAAAAAAATAAAGGAATTAAAATAAAATCAAAGATTAAAAGTATAAGAGCCGAAATGAAAAATAAATATATAATCAATTTCATTCCAAGGAAAAAATTGAAACAAATCCATACTTTGATACAGAAAATATTAAAGGATTTAAAATCAATCCAGAAATTAAAAGATTGAGGACCAAAATGAAACCTAAATATATTTGATGAAAGTTGGCCCGGACTCCCCGATTATAAAAAAAAAAACAAATTGAATTCGGGGATTAGTCGTGGTGCACTTAAGCTATCCCTAACACCTTGGTTATAAAAAATAAAACACAAAAACAAAAAAAATGTATAAGTGAAAAAATATTAAAAAAATATAATTGGGGGTGGGGGGGATGTTTTAGGGGGGGAAACACGAAAAATAAGTGAATTAAAAAAAAATTGAGTCCAGGAATTAGCCGTGGTGCGCTTAAGCTAACTCGGACATCCTAGTTATAAAAAATAAAAAATATATATAAGTGGAAAAGGAAATAAAAAAAAAGTATAACAAGGGAAAAAATGTTTTAGAGGGGAAAAACACGAAAAAAAACATTGTAGATGGAAAGCAAAAAGAATTGTAGCGGGAAAGAATGGAAAAAAAACACGAAAAAAAAAACAATTAAAAAAGCATAATCAAAGGGAAAAAAACAAGAGAGAAAAGGCACTGTAGCAATCCACAATGTTATGTGTGGAGTGCTACAATATTTTTTCCACACCAATTATATAGATAATTTCTTCGTAATGTGGCTATTCTATGAAAAAAACCTAAATTTATCACCTATTAACATATATATTCATATTTTGAAGAGAAAAAAAGATATTGACATGTGATGATGTTTCAAAATCTACAATGCTATAAAAGTTATTTTTTGTCATGTTTGGATGATAGATGATCTTGTCCATCTTCTAATTCTCCTTGATCGAGAATTCCAAGGGTGGTAACAAAGGCTAAATTTCTTACAAAACAATTTTTTTTCAAGGATTTTAATGACTTTTGGTAATTAGTTAATGACTTTTTTTTATTAGGAGTTGTAGTAAATGAATATTAAGTTTTAAGAACTAGAAAGTTTGTGCTTCACTTATGTATGATAAATGTTAAGAATAAATTGGTAGAGAGTGAATATAATGAACCTTTTTTGGATAGTTTAGAAAGTATTTATATTCATGAATGTTTCTTTTTCTTACTCAAAGGTAATATGTTTTTCTTCTTCTTCATATTCAAGTGAGAGATATACTCTTGCAATGAACATTAATATTGATTGCAAATGTCTCTTTACATGACATTAATTATTGAATATCATACACCTGTAAAAGATAGCTCTATATATCAATTTGTACACGATATTAATTTTAATGGGATCATTGCTTATAATCAAGATTAATATTGATTGATGTATGAATACTTCTTAAAGATTTTTTTGCATATCCAGGGTGCAGGGAGATCATGACCTTAAACCTCTTTCTTGGGTGCTCATATCCAGAGAAATTTTTGACTTAAAAGGGTGTTGATCTTGGTGTTTAAGGTGTAATACGTAGTCGAGCCCAAAAAAATTGGTTTAACATATCTCTAAACCCCTATGTGTTTGGATTAATTTGTAGTCAAACTTAAAAGGGTTGAGTTTTATATCTTACTAGATCCATATTTGTGGTTGAAATAGTTTATTTTATATTTTACCAAATCAAATCGATTGAAAACCAAAACAAAGAATAGATAATAAAAAAATTTCATATAAAGAGAATAAAAAAGAAGAAGATAATTTCATCAAGAAAAACAAACTATTCAATTTCCACCACTTCTTACAAACCAAACAAAATTCCAACTATAATTTTAAAAAATAACCAAATTAATTATTTAAAAAAGGAATAATACAAATTCATTAAACAAAAAAATGTTGGTTTTGTGGACAACTTTATATATGTAGTTGATTTTATAATAAAATATTTGATCTTATATATTTTGATAAATAATAATAATAATTTTTTAGCAAGTTTCATTGAAATATTCCTAATTTTCTTTCACTCGTTTTGTTTTAAATAGTCAACTATAGCCACGCATTGGTGCCAAGTGGTAGTGGATACTGAATGAAAACATCAACAATTAACTAATTGATTCCAAAAGCACTTGATTAATAGGATTCAGCGTTCAAAAATAGAAACAATTAAAATACATAGATATTGAAATAGCAAACATAAAAGTACATAAAACTAATTAAAAATATAATAAAACATTCCTACATAAATGACCAAACAAGTTAGCATATACATGTGACAGCATTCTAGCACGTGGACGAGAAATGGACCTGGATCGATCCTTTACTGTTCTCTATTCCAGTTTCTACACAAATAAGATGTGCTCAAAAATAATATTTTTTTTCAAATTAATAAAGTCAAATAGCGTAAACAGAGGTAGACACGCAGGGTTTTATTTTGGAAGGAAGATTTTATTTTGGGAGGAAGATTTTTGAATAGCCAGATCGACTTTGTGCTTGGCAGGCGGACGGACAATCAAGAGTAGGAGTTACGATCTGGATAGCAATGCCGGTTGGAGATGATGCGTGGTATGACTTGTCAATGAAATGGAAAAGGTCCAGCTGGCATGCCAGGTCGTCAAACATTGACCGAGTGCCTGTGACGTGGACCCTCTCAGCAATGGTGGTGCACCCAGCTTCTGATTTAGGGCCTGTTTGGTAATAGACGATTGGCAGTGATAGGTCTTGAGATTTAATGTAGATCAAGCATTGGAATTCTTCTTCTTCTTTCAAATCTATCCTCTAGCCTTCAGCTTTATTACAAGTCATGGTCTTGGACCCCGGTGGAGTTGCTCGCCGAGCGAATTTTAACAACAAAATCAAAATAAAATCTTTCTAATAGATATATTTGAGCCTCTAGGTTAGTTAGGCATGATTAAATTTGTACCCAACTCCTATAAGGCTGAATTGTTAGTGTGCAATGCTACATGTTTGATCGTCCGGTAGTTATATTTTATATTGATTTTATTTTTAATATTTATTAAATTTTTATCAATGAGTCTATCATAGTAAAAAAAAATAAAAAATGACAACAACATTTTGCAAAAAAATAATAATTATAAAAGTGATTATAATTTTGAGGATTCTTATTACAACAAGATATTGTTTCTAAATATTCAAGAGCAATGCTCTGATAAGAATAGATATTAATTAGAATTGTTGAAAACTTTACATGCTATATTCTTTAAATTATAAAAATAACTAGTTGTTCTCATAAGAGAATATATTTGAAATTAATATGTAAAATCTTATTAAATAATAAGTACAATGAACAAATGACGATTTCACATTGAAAGATTATCCAGAAAGACTCACATCGCAAATATATTAGTGATTTATAAACATGAAATCATCAAATTATCTTATATACAAAATATTATGTTTTTTTTACTACGTGTTCCTTTAATCAAAAGTAGCAAACATGAAAATATTGGATATAACATAAATCATATGAAAGTATTTAAATAATCAAGAAAGGATTATCACCGATATAAATTATAAAAAAATATTTTATATGTTCTCAAATAATATTGATTATGAAATTCTTAAGCAATGCGAAATAAGATTTAAAACTCTTTTCAAATTTTATTTAAATAATTTATAATTATAACCTAGAGAAAAATATGATTGAATAGAGTAAACTCATATCATTCTCAAATATCTAAATTGAAACATTTCAGATAAAAATATAATAGTTATATTTAAAAAAAATCATTAAAAGGCTATGTTAAACCACAACTTATTTTCTAATATTTAGAGATGATGACATCTTGCTAACCACCAAACATAATAGTTAAATATAAATAAATTAGTTTATTGAAATGATATTAAGTTAGATTGTTTAATTTATATGATTATATTTTAATTAGGATTATGATATGGATTTGGACCAACTTGTAAGGAATTTAATGGATTATACATATTAAGAATGATTAGTGAGAAGCTAAACCGACGTAATTGATCAAATATAACTTGATTATAAATAAATTTTAAAAATTAATAACTAGAATGTAAATAACACATGATAGTACAATTCTAAACCAAGAAAATTAAGTAGGAACTTATTTGCATAATTTTTTAATAACTATTTTAAAATAAAATATGTGATATTTCTTAATGGATAAAGCAATATCCTGTCATTAATAAGGATGTTGGATTTTCTCTATATCTTGTCATTAATAAGAATATCAGGTTTTCTCTATAAATAGAATGATGTGTAAACCCGGAGGGATGTGACTCAACTGGTCAGGCCCTAAGTTTGCTCACCAGAGGTCACCAATTCGAGTCCAACATTAGTCATGACCACTGAAAGTTTTAATTAATCGTTAATTTTAAATTTCTTAGAATTAATCGAAGTGCACGTAAGTTGAACCAAATACTCACGTTCAAAGAAAAGAAAAGAATGATGTGTCCATAAATAATACAATATAGAGTATTCTAGTATTGCATAACAATCTCTCTCCCGTGAAACAAGTTTAAGAGATTTTTTATTTGGTGATTTGTGTGATTGTGTAAATTAGTGTTGGTGGCTAAACAATGAGATGATTTATGATATAAGACTTTCCCCCTTCAAATTTCATAAAATATACAGTCTCTTCCACTAAACAAACACAGTATGCGTGTATTATACTGTAGGTATAAAAGCTTCAAGACTTTATCGGGTTTCCACTTGGCTACTACTATACATTAATATTATTGAAAAAGAGAGATGGATGTGAAATGCATTGATCAGACTGATAGCAACCAGTGATCATGAAATGCATTGATCAGACTGATAGCAACCAGTGATCATGATAGCACCAATAATTTTAACCTGCATGAACGTATTCCGTGCATGGACTATAATTTTCCGATATTGTACAATCCGAGGATTAGAACTTGGAGCTTCTTCTTGAAAACGAAATTTCCAGATCAATCAAAACAGATTGCGTGCCTGGGACCAGGGCATATATTATTATAATTATACCTCAATGAAAAGAATAATACTGCATTCACATTATAAAAACCATGATTTGTACAAGAACAAGGCCAGCTGCACGTGTTTTAATTCGTTCTTTCTCCTATTAAGGACATGTATGAGAGAAACCAGCTGGTGCATGCAGTATGCTCGGCAATATTCCATCTTCGTCGTCCACGATCAAGTGCGCGCATGTTTCCTCATCATCTACGCGGAATATGGTCCTCCTTGAATATCCTCCAGTGCCGTGATTCTGATTCATGCATTTTATGGTTACAGTGAAACAGACGCCAGGCCAGGCTAGATGATGGCATGGACTGGATTGCTTGATTTAATTTAGGCTCTCTCAGCAAGTCGGAGATGTACGGTGCTATTTTAGTGTAGCTTGATCGGCCCTGCCTATCCCCGGAAAATAAAAGAGATTAATATCTCATAATTAAGCATAAATAGGTATGGACTGGAACAAGCATGAGGGGCTGTCTACGTTGTAAATGTCCAAGAATAACCAGACCAAGTGAAAGCTTGAAGAGGTGCCGTGGAAAGAATTTCTTTGCTTCGTGAATACCCATGAACTTAACGTAGACAAAACGACAGTACAGCTTAGCTAGAGTAGAGTACTGGTCCCAAACAAGCCACCGCATTATGGAAATAAAAATAGTAATCCAACCCATGAGAAACCCTCAGGTCCCCACCGACGGCGGGAGGAGAACTTGTCAAAATAATAATAAATAAATAAAAAAAGGGCACGCACCTTTTCCTGCATTAAATCCGTAGGCTTTCTCTTATTAATTTCGAGCTCTTGTACTAGGGACCCCATTTGCAGTAAAAAATGGGCCCACCTTTGTTTTCCTTGCAAATATTTAATATTTTGAATGTCCAACTCAACTCTTTTGTATTTCACCATAATTAAGGTTGGACCAAAGCCATGTGTTTAATGGCAACTTGATGATGATGTACGCTGGCACAGACACACATGTATACATGTGTGTGTGTGATTAACTAAATAAATCTGATCACTTTGTAAATTTATAATTACTTCTGGAGTAAATTGTAAGAAATATCATGGATTTGTTTTTTGTGTAAAAAGAAGTAGGGATGATAATGGTCAATCATAAATAGAGTTATACGTGATTAAAATTAAGGATATTATTTATGCAACTAGATAAATACCATTTTTATAATGACAAAAACCGTATCATCAATGTGTTCACTGTGCCCTTTAATTACAAGGTTGACCGACCTAGATAATATATATACACCTTAATCACTACAAAACACGCATCTCTTTCAATTTCACGTGCCTCACAAAAAACATCTTCAAAAACCAAAGCAGAATATATGATTTGAAATTATTTCATTGTCTATGGAAATAGGAATAAAAAAAGGTCGTGACTTATTAAAAGAACAATTCCAAAGAAAGCATTTCCTTTTATATTATCCCCGGCAGAAACATTCTTTTAATCACAGAGTGAGTTTCAGTAATATAGAAAAAGTTAGATACTGATTTCTGCAATCATTATATGCACTGATAAAAAAAAAATATGTCTCGCAATGAGGTGGACCCTCGATCCAACTCAAATCACTATGTTTTTTTCCTGGTCTACATTTGATATGGTTCAAATGGGTAACCTAGGCGGGTTGCAAGAGAATATTCGTTTTTCATATTTATTTTTTAAAAATTAATCATAAACTTAAATTATGATGCATATTGAATATTATTCTTATAAAATATTAATATAATGACATATTAAATAATATTTTTCTTAAATATTGATCCAACAATACTATAGATCGATATGGATTAACCTGTCAAATTTATTATCTGGATCATGAGATCGTGAAAATTTTTAGAAAATAAATCAGAATAAATTATGAAGGTCAATTATTAATTAACACAATGTTAAATTTGTGTTAATTAATAAAATACAAAAAAATTATATGATGAGTTTATTACCAAACTAGTGAATAGTCAAAGCAACCATATAGAAAGGAAATAAAAAAATAAAATATAATTTTTAATCAATTTAATATTGAAGAGTGAAATAAAAAAAATCAATTAAAAAAATAAAAAAACTAAAGTCAACATGGACTAAGTTATTAAACTTGCAATTTGAGTCATGACATTAATATAACTTTATACAAAATATAAAAAAATCATGAAGCTTCATTTACAATTGATTCTAAATTGAAGTTTGACATTTAGAAAAAATAAATAAATCAAAGAAATTGGAATAACTCTGCAAAAAAAATATTTAAAAAATTATAAAATTTTATTTCTAGAAAAAAACTAATATTGAATAATAAAAATGAAAAAAATAACAAAAAAAGATTGACTTGTTGGAATATATATATATATATATATATATATTCAATTAAAAATTGATTGACAAATAAATCGAGTTAACTTATCAAACTTGTGAGTTAGATCATGAGATTGAAATAACTTGCAAATAAAAAATTAATTATAAAGCTCAATTAAAAAAAAATATTCAGCTACAAAAAAATTTAAAAAATAATTAGGAGGGTTAAGCCAAACTAGCAATTCAAGGAATGAGATTAGAATAATTTCATCCCAAAAAGGCGTGATGTGGTAACAAAGGGTTGAAGATTTGCATTGCAAATCTCGAGTTCGAATAAAAACGTGCTCACCTTGCAAGAATGTGGAACAGTCGAGATTTTACTCGTTTAACTTAGATCCCCAAAAAATGTTTAAAGAGGTGAGGTTTCCTCGAATAAAATAAAATTAGAATAATCTCATAGAAAATAAATTGAAATAAATTTTAAAATATAATTTTTATAACAATCAAATATTAAAAGATAAAATTAAAAAATAGTGGTTAAAGATAGAATTAAAAAACTAAATACAAAAATAAAAAATATTATTCCAATAAATAATATTTTATGACTGCGAATACAATATTTTAGTTATATTCTTTAATGTTTTGTTAATAAATCAGGTGTATCATCCTTTTAAATTCGATTATTGTTTTGATAATTATGATCCAACCTTTTCAAAGTTGATTTTGACAAAGGTGACACTGAAATCTAACAACCTCATCTTACTTAAAATTCGAGTAAAGAGTAATTTAGTTTTTATACACAAAAGTTGGACGAAGATACACACACATCGTATTATTTCTTGTTTAGAAATTAAAAATTTCACCCTAAGAAGCTATTTTCCTAAATTCTCCAATAAAAATGATTTTTTTGGTTCACGTATTTGTTAGTTATATTGAAAGTTAGCTATACAAGACCCTTAATTTTCATTTCGAAAAAAATGCATTCAATATATTGATAAATGTACATCAATTTAGGTTTATTTTATCATTACTAGTATAAGATAAATTAGATGGTTTTGCTAACTCGTCAAAGCATCTATCTGTATTTTTTCGCTTCGAAGATACACCAGAAAATGCTTGTAGCTGGCAAAGCCACATCTGTCTATGAAAAACCTTTCACGGGATGGCTTCCTTTGTCAACAATGGCTGGAGACAGTAGGACCCAAATGATGCTGACAAGTAACAAAACCATGAAATATGAATGATCGTCCATGTAGTATTGCCCCGATTTTGCTCTCCATGTGTCTTGTCTAGGTTTGATTTGGAGCCCTTTTACTGGTAAAAACGAAACATATATATACCAAAAAACAAACAATGGAGTTTAGGAATCTGTTTTGGCCGTGCAGATAAATTTTCAGACTTCAACTATAGACATGGCGGTGATCATTTGTTAGAAACATTTTTTTTTGTGTGTGTGTCTTTTACAAGGATTAAATACATTTATCTTGTGATTTGAATCGGGAAATTTTACTTTTCAAATCTTAAGATAATGAATTATCTCAAAGCTCTCGTCTGTAATTTCCTAAAACATTATTTTACTAATGCACGCAAAAGAAAGATAGGGGACTTGAATTCGTATTTGGAGTAAAAATAACTTCGTTAATTTAATAAAAACAAATACCGAAGCTAGAAGGAAAAGGTAAATGTAGCTTCACAAATTAAACCACATGCTACTTTTATCAATATTCAGGAATTAGACAGGATCACTATTTTCTTTCTTTTTTTAAAAAAAAAAAAAAAACTTTATCCATATTCAATGTTTAGGTCTCAAACAAACAAGAAAGCAAAAGGAGAAAGACACAAATGTCCTTCAATTCAACCAGAAGGTTTTAAATGGGCCTCGGAATTATACAGGTGGGCTTAAGTGCCACTACAGGGCTTATAATTTTGAGATTTACCATTGAGAAAGAGTGATCTTGATAAATAAATAAATAAATTCTATATCAATAATTAATTTTCGGGTCTTCATTTGGACAAATATGTTGCATATAACATCAATATTTATCAGACATGAAAAGCCTGAACTTGGTTGACAACCTTAGAAAATGATGCCAAAACAATGAAAGCGAAAGGCAACAACAGTGCTGCCCTATGAAACTCCGGTCTGGTCTGGTCTGGTCAGGTCAGGGTTGTCGGCTATACAGAGTGATTGATTAAAGAACAATGACAAGGTAAATTAGCCTTGGCTTACAAGCTTAAAACTAGATCAGCAGCAGAGAATTTAGGTTGCAGGTATTGGATTTAGTGCGAGAAATACGATGGCTAATATGGGTCCCATGAGCAGGGCCTTGAAACCATTATTCACCACTAGTTGAGGGTCCACATTTGGGCTCCGTATCTGTCACTTTTGCTTTTATTAATTCAGGCCCTCTTGCCTTTTCTCATGTTTATATATAAAATCCTGCCCTCGTAGTATATTGTCTTTTAATTTCTCAAAATATATGACTTCATTAATTATATCGAATTTAACAATTAACTATCCTGAAGTGAACTCAGCACATTGGATGCTATTTATACTCTGCCTTGTGTGTTACACACGAAATAGTCAACCGAACATACTCTCCTTCAAATCTATGCTGTCTGGAAAGACTTATGTATTGTTTTTAAGTTAAAGACATTTAGGTAATGTAAGTTCTGTAACCTAGAAATGGGTCCGCTGTATCTCCTTTAAAAAGCTCTATGAAGTGGATTTGGGATCCTCTCCTCGATTTCAGTTCACTTAACGGGATATTATTCGTTTGTCTCTGTAATCATTCCGCTAGATCTAAGCCTTTGATCTGCCAGTGCGTAGGGAGATAGAGAGTGACACACACGCACATCCTATAGATAATTTATAGGGTGGCTTTAATTATGATGTGAAAATGTAACTCGGGTTTGGTGAAATTGATCATTGATAACCAGTCGACCGGAATTTTGGTTTTTAATTCGTGAAGTTATCCGGTGGATTACTAATAAGTGAATATATTGTATATAGATTTTGAGTCATTCCAATTTAATTTTAGAGAATTTCGTTGTATTTTTTGCAAGTTGCCAAACAGTTATACAACTCTGTTTTATATGTTCCAGTTCTTCTATTTTAAAACCCGAAATCAAGTCGAAATGCAGATTCCAAATCAGACCAAGAATCCATGCGACCCAAATACTGTCTCAGGTTTTGGACTATATCCTGAAATCCAGATGTCAAAAAATTGTGTGGCCAAGTCCAGTGGAAAGAAAATTGTATTTTCTACAATTTTACCAGAAATATAGGAGTTTTAATTCACAAGTTTACTGCCCTTAAATTGGCCTGAAATATCAAGGAGGAGAAAAATATACGTCAGAAAAGTAAATTAACTTTCTACAATTTTACGAAAAATAGAGGTGTTTTAATTCGCAAGTTTACTGTCCTTAAATTGGCTCGCAATATCAGGGAGGAGAAAAATATGCGTCATAAAAGTAAATTAACTTTTTAAAATTTTACCAGAAATAGAGGAGTTTTAATTCGTAAGTATACTGTCCATAAATTGGCCTGCAATAGTAGGGAGGAGAAAAATCTGCGTTAAAAAAGTAAATTAACTTCCTTTTCTTTGGAGGAAAAAACCAGAATATAAGCAACAGCTAAAAGTAATCATGTAAGATTTTATGATTCTTAATGTATTTTGACGAGTTGGAAGTCTCATCAAGATGTAGTATGTTTGAAATGTTAAAAAAATCTAGCACCATTAATATTTTTTAAAATGTTAAAAAATCTAACACCATTATGTCTAGGTTTAACTTCTTCTTTAATATTTTTATGAATATGATTTAAATTATAATTAGTATTATTATCATTATTATAATTGTTTTTGTCATTATTGATATTTTTCATTTTATTTTATGAGTTATCATCATCATCATCATCATTAAAGCCATAATTATTAACACCATAAACACTATAACCATTACAATAAATTACAATTGCTTTAACATTATGATTAGTAATGTCACAATTATTATCATAATTATAACACCTAAGATTATTATTATTCTTACTGCTACAACAATAAATATAATTAAATTACCTTGGAGAATAAAAAAAAACTCAAAAACTTTAACAAAAGAGTAAGCAAGTTAAAAAATTAAAAATATTATTTATATCACATAAATAATGGAAATAAAAAATTACCCCGGATAATATTAAAAACTAAAAAACTTTAACAAAAGAGCAAACAAAAAAAAAACAAATGACAAAAAAACTAAATATTATTAGCTTAAAAAAATCATTTGACTTGAAAAACAAATAATAAAAAAAGAACTAAAAAAAAGAACAAAGGGAGAAAAGAAAGAAATATCAATTTTTTAAATGATCACCAACACAAATTAAAATTTAAGGACTAAATTGAATAAAAACATAACCTCAACAAAAGAGAAAATAATAAAAATTAAACCAAAAATAAAAGCATATACATATATATATGGACAAAATTTATTGAAATCAAAAATTAAAAGAATAAGAGTTGAAATGAAAATAATAATATATGATCAATTTCAATCAAAAGATAAATTTAGAGATATACAAAGTTCTATATCGAAAAAATTGAAGGATATAAATCCAAATCCAAATCCAAAATTAAAAGAATAAGGACCGAAATAAAAGCCAAATATATACTTAATTCAATTGAAGGATGAAATTGAAACAAATCAAAATTTCTACGACAGAAATCAGAACCAAACAAAACAATCAAATGAGAAGGGATTGAATTGAAATACCATAAACCAATGGGACTTCACTATAATCTTGGTTGAATGAGAGACAAAAGGGAAAAAAACAACAACTGTCATGTTTTCAATCACAATGAGCTGACATGCATACCCCCATATGAAAGAGGACATAGCGGCGCCTGTTGTGAGACGCTAGATGAATATTTATTTCTATTGCAAGACGCTGTACATGCCTCGTGAAGGATTGAAAAAACCTAAGGAATTAATACCAAATAAAAATTAAAAGAATAAGTGTCAAAATGAAAAATAAAATACATAATTAATTCCTATTGAAGAACAAAACTGTAACAAATTAAAACCTTGAGACAAAAGAATAAAGAATGTTTTTTTTTTAAATAGCAATGTAATTTTTAAAAAACATTAAAGAATAAGGATTGAAATAAAAAATAACATATATGACCAATTTCAATTGGAGGACAAAATTGAAACAAATTAAAACCTTCAAACCAAAAAAATTAAAGGAACCAAAAATCAATAGAACTTAGGGCCAAAATGAAAAATAAAATATATGATCAATTTTAATTGAAGGGTATAATTACAAACAACCAAAACTTCTATTGAAGAAATCAACAAAGAAAAAAAAATTAAAAAATTAAAGATTGAAATGAAACACTCATAAAACATAAAGGACCAGAATGCACTTTGCTTTTAAATTAAACAAGGGGTAAAGTGCTTTTAAATTTCTAAACTTATTTAGTTTTTAGAATTAGTATTTGATTTTTAATTTTACTCAAAAATGTATGTTTTTTTTCTAACATTAACGCTAACACTTAAGATTATTAATTATCAATAGATTTTAAACAAAACATAAAGTATCTTTTTTTATTAAAAGAATAAGATGAAATTGTGAACCAAAAATAAGCATTGCAAAAATTATGTTATTACAGCTGCTTCACGCATGAAAATCATTTTTTATATGTTTTAAGTAATATCCAGCCAATTTATTAATTTTAATCACTTTTTATAATAATAATAATAATAATAATAATAATAATAATATATCGCATCATCCATCACTCAATTTTCACATTTTATCCATTATCTATCAGATGACCTGTCACTTTAATAATATCTCAAATATATACAAACATAATTTTAATATTTGTTAAATGTTATTTTATATGTGAGTCTCAACATCATCATTTAATTTTTTTTATAAGTACATACATATAAATATATATTTAATCAATAAACATATATTTAAATACTTTATTGTATACAATAAAAAGTCAGATATTTATCTAAAAAAAGAAAATTAAGCGTTCAGTTATGAACATCAAATAAGTTACACGTCGATAAGTGAGTGTTTGGGAGCGCTGCTGCACCTACTTATTTAGAAAAGCAGGTTGAAAAAAAGTAGATGAATGTTTGGTAATATTAAAAGTTGAAAATTTCGCATAGTCCCCATTAAATAAAAGCGGAGAAACGTAGTTGCGTGAAAAGCAGCAAAATACTGTTTTTCACGGAACTGGAAAGCTGACTACGCCCTCAGGAAAAAAAAACACAAATACTAAAAGAAAAGGAATATAACATGGCAAGTTAATGTTTTGCTCACGGGTCAGAACTTGAAACAAAAAGGTCCATGAACGAATGAGGGTCATCCAAATCACTGCTCATATAAAGACTCAGTTAAAAAGGTTACAATATAGCATTTAGACAGCTTAACGACAACATCCTGAATTTGAGTTCATGTTTGTTTTTTATATTTGTCTTCCTTTGAACTATAATCTAAGAAATTTGTTGAGCACAATTTTTTTAGTTATGATTTTTGTATTGAGTTATTTCGATTTTTTAAAATATATTATTTTGTCATTCTTGACTAATTGTCTTGATATTCTTGATTAATTGTCATTAAAAACGAAAAACAGTGGGATCTTAAATTGTTGCTAAAATCAATACTATAAAATTGCTAAAATTTAATACTTAGACTTTAAAAAAAAAATTGGTTTCTTGATTAATTGACATTAAAAATTGAAAATTAAAGGAATATGACTTGTAATATTGAATAATTGATCCAAAAAAAAATTGACATGTAGTGTTGAATAATTTGAAGTGAACAAAAATTGATAATTGGGTTCTTGAGTAATTGATAAAAACAAAATAAAATTTGACATGAAGTTTCATTATATTGATAAAAATAATTTGTTGAGAGAATAAAGAAAAATGTTCAATTTACTTGAATTTTTAATTACATTATATTATTATAATTATTAAATCTACAATATTTAAAAAATTATATATATATATATATATATGTTCTTTAAAGTAATTTCACAGGTTAAAAGCAAATAAGCAATATGAAAAAGCTTGGTAACCAAACACATGAAATTACTTTTCATTAATCTCAAAATTAAAAGCAGTTTTAACCAAACACTTCAAAATTTATTTTGAACCGCAGCTAAAGTGCTTTTTATAAAACCTGACCAAAAGCAAAAACTGTGTCAAACACACCCAAATTACATTACACCGAGAAGAGAGAGAATACATAATAAATAAATAAATAACTTGTTATATATTAACGGGCACATTTTTAAACCTTAACAGTTGCTGATGAACCGGCCGCTTTTGAAATCCCAGATCAAAAAAAGAAAATTCCAAATTTCAAACCATGAGGTTTCTCGGCAACCAAACACTTTTTCCACGACAGAGCATCACAGATTCTCCTCCATCCTAAATTTATAAACTTTTGAAAACACAGAACTCCTCGAAACTCCATGAAGAACTACAACAGACCATGAAATCATCCTTGGAAAACTGAAAACATCTAAAATCTGACCACCCCAGAATGGACTTCATCGAGTTAGAGGCGATCGAAGGCCTGCGTTGGTCATGGAACGCGTGGCCAACAACCAAAAACCAAGTTTCTACTCTTATAATCCCACTTAGCATCATGTGCACTCCACTGATGCAATCAACTGAGCTTCCAATTCTACCCTACGATCCTCTAATCTGCACTCGCTGTGCTGCTGTTTTGAACCCTTATGCTCGTGTAGATTATCAGTCTCGCATTTGGGTCTGTCCTTTCTGCTACAGCAGAAATCCATTCCCTATTTCTTATTTAGGTATCGGTGAAACCAATCTTCCTGCTGAACTTTTTCCTACTTACAGTACTGTAGAATACAAAATTGACAAGGTTGATCCTAAATTTGGGTCTAGTTCGCATTTGGGTTATGTTTGGTCTAATGGATTTTCTTCGTCCAATGTATCGTTGTCGTCTATGCTTAATGCGGGCACTCCGAGGAGCATTGGTGGTTTTGCTGGTGGGGAAGTCAGGGGATTGGCGGGGCCGGTTCCGGCGTTTGTGTTTGTAGTGGATGCTTGTATGATTGAGGAGGAGTTGAAGGCCGTGAAAAATGAGTTGTTGTTGGTTGTTGAGCAGTTGCCGGAAAATGCCCTGGTTGGGTTAATTACTTTTGATGCAATGGTTAGGGTTTATGATCTGGGATTTTCAGAGTGCTCAAGGGTTGTTTTGTTTCATGGAGAACGTGAGGTTTCGTCAGAGCAGGTACTTGGATTACACATTCAATTGTAGAATTATTCAAGTGTTTATTAAATTGGTGTTTCTAATCGTTTGAAGCTTAGACTATGAAGTCAAATTAGTTTCCATGTGCAATTGTATGTTTTAGATGGTTCAGTGCATATTTATTGGAGGCTTCAACTGTTTTAATTTTCATCAAGTGTGCTTTTACCGGGAGGGGATCAAGGTTTATTGCTTTCCGAAATGACCAATGTAATTTTCTGATTAGAAAAGAAAACTATGTACCAGTTGTAGCTGTGATTTCTGTGATCACTTGTGCTGGAAATTTTATCTTGTAATTAGATGGTTCAAGCTTGATGCTTTTGATAGGCATACTTACGTTGCTTGAAAGCTGAATGGGATTTGATCATTTTGCTTGCACTTGCATTAATTTCTCACTTAGCCTCTAGCTTGATCTTGTCAAGAAACCATCTCACCTAAAAGCTTAAGTTGTTAGGTGAGGTCCCATAATATGATTTATATCTTTAACACCCCCTCTCAAGTGAAAGCCTTTTGGGCTTGAAACTTGCACAAGTTCACATTACCTTGTGCTTGATTTTTATCAAATAGAATGAGAGTGGTGAGATTCGAACTCGTGATCGCTGGATTAATAAGACTCTGATACCATGTCAAGGAACCATCTCATCTAAAAGCTTAAGTTATTAGGTGAGGTCCTAAAATATAATTTCTATCTCTAACAGATCTGTATTTGCCATTTTTCCTATATATCAGATAAATTAGGGAGTATTATTATCTTGTATCTATACTGCAAATCATCAATGTTTTGCCATGTGCCTCATATTTTATAGGGTGATATATGCAGATATATGCTACACTCTAATGTGTCTAAAGCTTTTTGACACACACAAAAATACACATATTATATGTTGAAAAATAAATTTCTGTGTATACTTAAAATCAATGTTTTGCTTATCCCTTTGAACAAGCAGACCCAACAATTTCTGGGCATATACAGCTCCAAGCAATGGCAGCAGCAACTTGGAAAGACACTTGTTATCCAAAAGCAGGGATTTTTGCTTCCTGTATCTGAATGTGAGTTCAATATTACCGCTGCAATTGAAGAGATCTGCTCTCTAGCTGCAGTGATGCCAGGTCATCGCCCTCAAAGGTGCACAGGAGTAGCAATATCAGTTGCTCTTGGACTTCTTGAAGGATGCTTAGGGAATACAGGCTCTCGGATAATGATTTTCACATCTGGACCTGCAACTTTGGGGCCAGGGATTGTTGTGAATTCAGATCTTGGCAATTCCATCAGAACTCATAGAGACCTCTTTAACGGTCATGCACCACACTATACGAAATCCTGCAGCTTTTACAATCAGCTATCACAGAGATTATCTGATGCATCTGTTGTTCTGGATCTTTTTGCTTGTTCTCTTGATCAAGTAGGTGCAGCAGAATTAAAATGCCCTGTTGAGAGTTCTGGCGGGTTCATGATGTTAGGGGAGTTGTTTGAGTCTGATCAATTCAGAAAGTGCTTACGGCACATTTTTAGTCGTGATGAAGAGGGGCACTTGAGGATGTATTTTGATGCAACAATTGAAGTGGTGACTACTAAAGATGTAAAAATCTGTGGAGCACTTGGACCATGCGTTTCTAATCGGAAGAAAAACAATGTAGTTAGTGACCGTGTGATTGGGGAGGGTGGAACTTATATGTGGAAGCTTGGTACACTAACTAATAAAACATGCATAGCTTTCTTCTTTGAAGTATGTGATGAACAGAAGGCTGAACCTGGGTCTGCATTTTTTGTACAGTTTATAACACGCTACAGAAATGGGAACATGGGAGTCCGGAAAAGGGTTACAACTGCTTCAAGAAGATGGATTGAAAACAAGTCACCAGAAATCAATGCTGGTTTTGATCAGGAAGCAGCAGCTTCGGTCATGGCAAGGCTAGCCATCCACCGAGCAGAGAGATGCTTTGCTCGAGATGTCATAAGATGGCTGGATGATAACCTTATCCTCTTTGCTTCCAAGTTTGGAGACTACATTCAGGAAGATCCATCTTCCTTCCGCTTGTCATCAAACTTTTCTCTTTACCCCCAGTTCATGTATTACTTGAGGAGGTCTCAGTTCATCGATGTTTTCAACTGTACCCCTGATGAAACTGCATTCTTCCGCCTGATGCTGAACCGTGAAGGGGTAGTGGGTTCCCTTATCATGATACAACCTACACTTTTTCAATATTCTTTTGACGGGCCTCCTGTTCCTGTGCTCCTAGATGTTCGCTCCATTTCTGCTGATGTTATTTTGCTCTTTGATTCTTATTTCCATGTGGTGATTCATTATGGGTCCAAGATTGCTCAGTGGAGGAAGCTTGATTACCACAAAGATCCAAACCATGAGAATCTGAGAAAGCTTTTGGAAGCTCCTGAAATTGATGCAGAGCAATTGGTAGTAGAACGAGTTCCAGTACCCAAGCTAATTAAGTGTGATCAACATGGTAGTCAGGCAAGGTTTCTTCTTGCCAAGTTGAACCCATCTGTGACTCAGAATTCAACATTCGTAGATGGGTCAGAAATCATACTTACTGATGATTTGAGCTTGCAAGATTTTATAGATCATTTGCAGGCCTTGGCTGTGAGGGGTTAACAAAGATTTTAGTATTGTGTACATAGTTTTTACTCACGTTCTGGTTTCTTCCATTAAACTTCATTTACGAGTTGAGAAGTCTTTGTATGTAAATTCTGTGAGGCAAGGGTTTTGTGTACTTTTTAGAATAGGATCACCCTTGTGTGGGGCACAGTATATATTTTTTGTTTGTGCTTTGCAAGTAGAGTTACTATGTTCTCTTCCCGGCTTTGTTCAATGTTCACTCAGTTTGAGCAGAAGGTACTTGGGTTCTGATGATTTTGCTAGATGAGGTTGCTTTTACATATTTTTACCATGTCATCCTCCTCTAATACACTCTGTTAGTCTGTAAAGCTTCTTCAACGTGGGGTGACAAGGCCCGAGAGTTATCCAGCATGGTGCATTCATTGTTCTAAAATTGCTTTACACCAGCTTGAGTAAGAAAAACCGGCGGCATCATCTCCAAACTATAAAACAAGCAAGAACCACTCACTTCGGCTCGGCTCGCCACAGATTAAGCCGCACAAAGGCGACCCCTTTGTCCTTGTTGATTGTAAAACTCGGAGAGTCGAAGTGGAAATAATACTTGAAGCAGGTTTGTTTAATTATTATGAAATTTAAGTAAATTTTCTCCATGGAAAATACCAGGGTTGGCAAATCCTGAATAGCGAGATTCCATAAATTGGGGCAATGGATGTTGCCCCTCCCGTTGAAATGCAAAAAGGGAACCAGAGCAAAAGGAAAGCATCTTGAATGGACGATCGGATATTATAATGCAGCGTGGAGGGTGATGTCTTTGTCAATTGTCATGTATAGCATAAAGCAGCTTCAATAATTCCACCGTCTCTTATCAGAAAAACTACTAGTACACCTCCATCCATCGATTAAAAATTAAAACATCTGCATAAAAAAAGAAGCGAGAAACTCCTCCTAGTACAACCATCATTCTTTTACATGCCACAACCAGCATCGATGATCACCTTAATCACACCCAAACAACCGCACGTATAGCATAAGCATGGTAGTAGTTTATAATAGATGGGATATAGCCGCTCCCGCATCCACTGAAATTTGAAGGTTTGATCTTCATCCCTCCAGGCTCCATCTCATCTCTCTTTCAAATTAAAACCAAACTCAATGAATAAGAAAAACTCGGTTTCTTAAGGAATCCAATTGCAATAATAATAATAATAATTGAAGGAGGAGGAGAGGAGCTGCGATACGGTAATGAGAGATGGCAAGGGATGGGTACGTGGTGCCGGCGGACCCTCAGGCGGTGACTTCCGCCAAGAAGAAGACGCAGCCTGCCAGGAGTTGGATTCTAGTCGATGCTACGGGACAAGGCACCATTCTTGATGCAGACAAACATGCTATCATGAATCGCGTTCAGATTCACGCGCGCGATCTCAGGATTTTAGACCCTCTCTTGTCTTATCCCTCTACCATTCTCGGTCGTGAGGGAGCCCTCGTTCTGAACTTGGAGGTTTCGATTTTTATTGATGCTATTAAGTAGTGTTTATTTTATGTTTGTCTCTCTTTTGGCGCTTATTTGTGGTTTTTAATGGTTGCAGCATATCAAGGCAATTATTACATCTGAGGAGGTTCGTGGCTTCTGTTTTCTTTCTTTTTTCTTGTTTTTAAATTTTGTGATTTTGGAAATTAAATCTTTTGATTGCTGAATGAATGAATTTTTGGGTTTTGGGTTTGGGAGATAATATTTTACGGTAGGTATAAATTAGGGATTAGTTGTGTTTGATACTATTTCCCTATGTTGGAATTCATACTTCGCCCTCCTTTGAATAGAAAAAAATAAAATACAAAGAGAGAATCGTGCTTATAGCTTTGGTTATTTCTTTTAAATATGGAATAGGTTTTGCTTCGTGACCCGTTGGATGAGAATGTTATTCCTGTTGTTGAGGAACTTCAAAGGCGATTGCCTCCTCCAAATGTCTTTCGTCAAGGTCATGGAAATGGGAAAGACTACACTGGTGGACAACTTGATGTTGAAGCTGGTGAAGAGGATGGCATGCCTTATTTCATTCTTGCACTGACAATTAAGAGTAGATGCTTTTAATTCTGGTACTGCCAAAATGTTTTCTTTACATCATGGTTGGTTCATCTAGAAAATTATTGTCTGTTGAATATTCTGGGTTGTATGATACAGAGTCACCATTTGAATTCCGTGCCTTGGAGGTAGCGTTGGAAGCCATTTGTAGTTTTCTAGCTGCACGTACAACAGAGCTGGAGACTGCTGCATATCCTGCTTTAGATGAGCTTACCTCCAAGGTACATATTTGTTGTTCTCCATGTAGTTGATATTTCTTTTATCATTCAATAACCTTCTCATGGTGTTTTTGTTGATTATTTTTTCATGGAGGAAAAAATCCCTCACACCTTGGTTAAGGAACTGGGTAAAGGTTTGCAACAGATAGTGTAAAATCACGAAAAATACTTTGTTGAGAGATGGATGTCTGTGGTGAGTGTTGTATGATTGTATGTTTACCAGTTAACATTGTTTGTTTGCCATGGTGCCATATCTCTTTTCAGAATTCTGTGCAGGTTTTCCCTCCTTTTCTAATTATAGGAGTGTGGCATATTAGCTGTTTACCAACGCACAGTCTTGACATTTTGCAGGAATCCAATAGTTTTGTGTAATGCATACTTGATCTGGTCGGAAGAACATCTTTGAGATTGCGCCAATGTTACTTTGCAGATTTGTATTTGTGTTCTTAGGTGGAGTCCTTAGGAGTATTGGAAGATCGTTCTCCTTTCTGAATTCAATTGTAGGTGATTTAGTTAAGTTGAGTGGGCTGTGCTGTTTATTTTGTTATAATTTTCGGTTGGGTCTCATTATTTTCCTAAGTGCTACTATGAATGGTGTTGCTCCTTCTATTCTCTTATAATTTTGGGTCGGATGAAATTTTGACATGCACCCAAAAACAAATTAAAGGTTGACAAGGTTTTGGAGGATCCTGACATATGGTGGCATGGAGATTGTGGACATTTGCTTTGGTCTCGTTATGGTGGTATCTTATATTTCAATTCTTCTTTTTTTTATTCTCAGTATTACTTTCTTTGAGTTGATTTGGAGCTTCCAGTGGTTGGAATTTTGCTAATTACAGTCAGTGGTGCTATTCTTTATGTGGCCACCTTCCAGTTTCAAATTTATCTTCCAATTGTGTAGATATACTGTGCATTAAACAATTTGAGCTCAATAAACAACTGTATAAGCAGAACCCTGTATGTTTTGGATCCATTACTCTTGAGTTTTTTCTCTCTTCATGCAAGGCAGAATTTAGGCTGGATAAAGTTAATTTTACCTTGCTTGCAAAACTCTGCATCCATTGTTTGTCACTATTTTGACTCTCCCCTTTTCCCTTCTTCAATGGGCAGATTAGTAGCAGAAATTTGGATAGAGTTCGTAAATTGAAGAGTGCAATGACAAGGTTGACTGCTCGGGTACAAAAGGTAGGTGTATAGTGTTGGTGGTGTTTGTGAAAAAGCGCACTATAAAATGCTTTCAACATTTATGATTGCATCTTTGGTCTTTGGATTATATGTTCAGGGTGATGATGTATTTGAATGTAATCAATAAAGAATAGGATCTTTAGTAATATTATAATGGTCGGAAAAGATTTAGTGTCCTCTGATGTTGCACCCGCTTTTGGTGAATTGTACTGGATTCAGTCTTCCGTCTCAGAAAATACTGACTGGCAGTTTAGCATCTCCAACAATTTACCTGTATTTTCTGATAAAAGCATTTTCAATCGATTCATATACAGTGCATTGTTCTTTGCAAGAAGAATATGTAGCTAAGGATGGTACACATTCAGGGATTCTGAAAATCAACATCCAGCGCGGGAGGGTATTAGCCAAAGAAATCTGCTATATAGAAAATAAGTAAGGTCTGCTGGGGCGATAATTTGCATGAGAGACTTGAAAAATAGTACCAGATCTAACATTAATGAAAAATAATGTGCTTAATTGGCCCCTTCAATTTTCTGCGAATTAGACAGGTAATGATATTTTCATTATTTTTATTGTAGGTGAGAGATGAACTTGAACAGTTACTTGATGATGATGATGACATGGCTGACCTTTACCTATCAAGAAAGCTGGCTGGTGTTTCTTTACCAGTCAGTGGCTCTGGTGGTGCAAATTGGTTTCCTGCATCCCCTACAATTGGTTCAAAAATTTCTAGAGCAAGTAGAGTAAGTTTGGCAACAGTTCACGGAGACGAGAACGATGTTGAGGAGCTTGAAATGTTGCTAGAGGTAGAGTTTCTATCTGTGTTTTACCTTCCTCATTTTTATTTCTTATTTGAAATGCGACAAAGAACCTATTCTTGAAATTGGGTGATGATGTTCTTGCAGGCTTACTTCATGCAAATTGATAGCACATTGAACAAATTGACAACGGTATGTGCTTTTTATTTACTTTTCCTTCTATTCTACATAAGGCGCACACATTATGGTTTGCAAAGCAATTTCATCCTTTTAAATTGCATATATTTGAAATATGCAGTTGCGAGAGTACATTGATGACACAGAGGATTACATTAATATTCAGGTAGGCAATGCTGAATCAAACACAGAAGTTTGTTTCCTTGTTTATGCATTTTTTTCTTACATTAAATCTATGCATCCTTTTTCTGCAGCTTGACAATCATCGAAATCAGCTGATTCAGGTGCGTTATGATTTTCTCTTCATGAATTGTGTTGGGACCAACTCACAAGCAATCGCACACACAGATTGTTTATATGTTTGATCTGTTATTCATGTTTTTGATTGCCGTTAAAAAATGTGTATTTTTAAAAAAGAAAAAAAGAAAATGATTTTTTAATTTTAAAAATTTATTTTTATATCAACATATCAAACCTATTTAAAAACTTTAAAAAATAATTTAAAACTAAAAAATACTTTCAGGCTAGACTGTAACGCCAAATAAAATATTAAAATGCTACGTTTTCTCTAACGTACACATAAGAATTAATTATCCTAGCTAGTGAAAGGCTAATAATAAGCTTTAATTTTTGAATTAATAACAATAAAAAATTCAATAATTGTCAAGATGTTTTTAATATCAATGAAGGCACAGTAATTTGATTGTAGCTTTAAAAGGACCCTTTTCAAATTTGAGAAAAGAAAATTGCCCAAAGTTTGGATTGAGTACTTTATTTTTTGATCCAGAATATTACATCCGTGAAATGAAAAGAAAGAGTAATAAAATCATAAAATTATTGTAACTGAATTAAATATCTATATAATACATGTAAAACAAATGCGATAAGCTTGAATATTTATTTCTACCAATAACAGTATTTTAAAAATATTTTTGAAAATTTTTAAAATAAAATAAAAAATAAAATAAAATTCTTTTTATTAAAGTTATTAAATTTAAAAAACATATGAATTAAATATATAAATTCTGAAAATCATAAAAATTAATCAACTAGTTTTGTTAAATTACTTTGAATAATTAACTCCTTTTTCATTTAATTTCTTGCACAGTCGACCGAGCAAAATTAGCTCGCAAAAATAAATTGTCTCTCATTTATCGATGACAATTAGCTAGTCGCAGCTGCCCCTCGTCTATATTTTTTCTGTGTTTTAAGAATATTTTAAAAAATATTATTTTCTTATTTTAAGTTTATTTTTTATTTTAATATACTGATTTTTAAAAGGAAAAAAAATGGTTATCTTAATATATTTTTAAGTATAATATATTTTGAACACAAATAGCAAAACCTGGCACCGACTTGTCGGATGGTTCCATAAGCTTGAAATACAAAGGACAAAAAAACACAAAAATCAAGAGATGCAAGGCTTCTGTAATGATCATTTCTAGCAAATCAAGGTGCGTCAAAAATCCATGCAAGACTTGTACAAATTAAGGTTGTTAATTCTATTTTTTTTTATATAAAATAATCAAGATATTTTGTTTTAATTCAAAAAATAAAATAAATTGAAGTAAATTTTACCCCACTTAAAATTTTGATTCATCCTAGAAATTCAGCCCAAATTTCATCTGGAATGTTTTAGTTTTATTCTGCTTATTCTGGTCAAATAGTGTTTTTTTAAATATTAAATAGTTTTACAATATAAACCATATTTCTTAATCCGACCAAATAAAATTTTATGAGAAGTCTCTTGATATATTTATATATATTATTTTAAAATTACAGAGCAATCAAAGAATGTAATAACCTTGCGAAATTGATGATGATATTCTCATAATATTATACATGTTCATAATTTTATTCATAAAAATCATTTTATTGTATCTCTTTTTAGATTAATTTTTTCTTAATTTTATTATTCAACAACTAGTTTATTATAAACTGAATTTTATAATTTGATTTATTTAAAGTTATCATGGTCCTATAACGGAGGTCACATATTTGAAAGGTTAACCTAGATTGACCCGAGTTTATTTAATATATCATTGTTTTAATATTTTTTTAAGATGCCAACTTGATTTTTTTAGTTAACTATATTTTTATTATTTTTTCATATTATTTTCGAATTCATCAAGTCAGTCAAGTTATATCAGTTCAACTCTTATTTTTTATATATATTTTAAATTTAAATGGTACAATTCTAAACATTATTTTTTGAATTTCAACTATTTTTTAAAATTAATATATTTAATGATATATATATATATATATAACCAAAATGAAATATAAAAACATTTTAAAACCAAAATATTTCATTTTAATTAAAAAAAAAATAGCAACCGAAATAGGATCGAAAACCTTCTTCGAAATAGCGGCATCTATTTCGTGGTTCTTAAAGCAGCAGTAGCCCTGCCAGCTAAGCTGAAAATATCTGGCAAATTAACATTGAGCTGCCAAGTGGTATCAGAGCCCAGTTATAATGGTCAGGAAAGTTGGCTCTTGCGTTGTCAAATGCAACCTAATAAAGCCAACTTGGCTAGGAAGAGAGACGTGATGACGAAGATAATAAGTTAAAAAGGAAATAATTTTAATATATTTTTAAATACAACATATTTTAAAAAACAAATTGTTATCTACGGTTACAAACAAACAAAAAGGCCAAAAAAATATCTGATCACAGTTCACAGCTAGCATTACATCAAAAACACCATGATTGGAGCATCTTTCTGGCGACCATTTTGGATAATCATGTTAGTAAATTTGTCTATGTGACACATTTTCCAAATATGAAAAGAAAACAATGGCGACCTGCCGCGTGGAACCATTTTGCTGTCTCCTTTGTGGACTGTCCATTTATGAGCAGTTAGCATTACATCACTCTGTTCGCGTTTCTATATTTGGAAATCATTTTATTAAAAAAATGTTTTTTTGTTTTTAATAAAAATTATATTAATATTTTTAGATAATATCAGAAATAGTTTAAAAAATAAAAAATATTATTTTAATATATTTCTATATTAAAATCACTTTAAAAAACAACCACTATAATATCACTAAATTTATGATCGACAATTAGATAAAAATAGTAGTTATTCTCTATGTCATGTGACCACATAGGACATGTTTTTTAATGTGATATGTATTGTTATTTAAAATATTTTTATATAAAATTATATTAAAATAATATTTTATTTTTATTTTTTCTATCCCTTGGACTTGTTTTTATTCCAAAATAAATATTCTTAAATAACTAATAAAATATCTTTAATCATAGCTTAGTAAATAAATCGTTTATTTTTTCTCTTAAAAAAGTGTGGTCATTGTATCATCCGTTGCACAAAACAACAAAAACAACAACAAGAATATAATAATAATAATAATAATAATAATAATAATAATAAAATAACATGCCCCGTCATCACTTACAGTCATATTGACCACAACAGTGGCGAAGGTGAAAGCCTAGATTAGCAATGTCGAATCAAAGGGCCGCTTGTCTGTCATTGTTACGGGACCCATTATTCTTACAACTTCCTCGTTCAATCTCAAGCGGTCATTATCTTACATTATTATAGATATATACTAGTTGGATTGCCCGCACTACGTTGCGGGCATAGTGCGGGCAGAACAAATAATCTTTATAACTGTTGAGATTAAAATATAATATTATAGTATGTAAAATTTGATATAATGAAAAAGATCAACATCCTTTATTATAATAATAATAAATCAAAGTCTTAACTTCTTAAATTATCATCACCATCACTGTCAAAACAATAAATATTGTTTAACAAATCTCAGAGAAAAACCAAAAAAAATTAATAAAAAAGCACGTAAGAACAAAAACCTAAAATTATTATTATTCTTCTTAATATTCATATTATTATTGTTTTAATAACGGGAAGAAAACAAAATTAAATCAAAGGCTTAAAAAAAACCTAAAAACATTAACAAAAGAGCAAATAAAAAAATAAAATAAATGAAAAAAACAATAAAAATTATTGACTGGAAAAAAAATTATTTGACCTGAAAATTTATAAAAAAATATTACACTACTTTATGGGCTGAGTAAAAAGTTTGTATAACTGTTAAAAGAACAAAAATTATCAAATTATCCCGAGAGAAAAAAAACCTAAAAAACATTAACAAAAGAGTAAGTAAGAGAAAAACTTTAAATTATTATTATTATTATTATTATTATTATTATGCTAATAATGAAAAAAAATAAAAGACTAAAAAAATCATAAAAACTTTAACAAAAGATCAAACAAAAAAATAAAATAAAAATTATTAGGTAAAAAAAGTCATATGACGTAAAAATAAAAAAGGAAAAAGGGAAAAAAAACTAAAAGAAATAACAAAAAAAAATACAAATATCAATTTCCAAATGATCATAGATATAAAATAAAATTTAAGAACTATTTTTTTTGAAAAAAACTATACCAGCCCAACAAATAAGAAAATAAAAAAAATTAAAAATCAAAGCTAAGCACACTTATATATATATATATATATATATATATATATATATGGACAAAAATAAGGATTATTCTTGAAATTAAAAGAAATAAAGGAATTAAAATAAAAAATTAAAAGTAATAGGGATGAAATGAACATTAAATATAAAGGGATTAAAATCCAAAATTAAAAGTATAAGGGCTGAAATGAAAACATCGAAGTCTTAAAATCTAAGAATATTATTACTATTACAACTAAAACAATAAAAATTATTAAATTATTACAATGAAAATAATAAAAAACATAAAAAAAAGAAAGCAAGAAAAAAAACTAATATTATTATTCTTATTGAGTTAATAATTGGAAAAAATTCAATCAAAGAAAAAAAATCTCAATAAATTGTTTTTAAAAAAAAACATAAGTGAAAAAAAATAAAAACGAAATAAATAAAAAAAAATAAAAAAAAAAACAATCAAAATAAAAAAAAAAAAAAAAAACATAAGTGAAAAAAAAAAGTGAAAAAAATAAAAACGTCAAAATAATAAAAAAAACAATAAAAAAAAGGAAAAAAAAACATAACTGAAAAAAAAAAGCAAACAAAACATAACTGAAAAAACAATGCGGGAGGCAGGGGTCGAACCCCTGCCCCTCTTAAGACACGCCTGTGTCTTTGCCAATAAGCTACATGCCTTTCATTGTCTCTTTTTGTGAAAGAATATATAAATAGTATATTTACTTTTCAAAAACGAGAAAAAAAAAACACTATTGAAATCCACTGTGTTTTCACTCACAATGCACAGTGAAACACTGAGCTCTTTTAGTTTATTGTATAATAGAACACGTCTCGGTTTTGCTGTTTGAATCGACAGTAAATTGTCTATTATTTATTAATATATATCGTCGTAAAAGATGAATGAGATATTGCGATGGCCGAGTTGGGCTAAGGCACAGGTTTTGGTTAGAAAGGGCGTTGGTTCAAATCCCACTGTTTAGAAAAGTGTTTGATTTTTTTTTAAATTTTTTTTTAGAAATATATTATTTTTTTAAAAAAATATTTTTCTTTTAAAAATATATTATTTTTTTTTAAAATTGTTTAGAAATATATTAAAATGTAAATTTATTTTTTAATTAATTTTAACATTAACACATGAAAATAATTTAAAAATATTAAAAAATATAATATTTGAACAATGTTTGTTTTCTGTCCGTATTTATTCATTTATGCTTTTAGATTGTTTTTTTCAATTCATTTTTTGTTGGGATTTTATTTTTATTAGGTTCCATTCTGAAATTTTAATTTATGTTCGTGATAATTTTAAAATTAATATTGCTTTTTTTATGTTTTCTGTTATTTTAGTTTTTTGGATAAGATAATTTTATGATTTTATTGTGTGCACAATAATAATTATAATTTTAGTGATTATTTTTTTTATTGTTTTTTGTTAAAATGTTTTGATTTTTTTTTATTTTTCATAGCAATTTAATGATTTTAATTGTTTGGACAATAATGTTGATAATAATTTTAACTGTTATAGTAATGAAAATGACGGTAGCGTGGAGATGAATTTTCAATTTATATTTTCATCTTTTTGTGGATAGAAAATTAACTATTTTTTTTATTTGATTATTGCAAGTCTTTTCACAATTTATATTTTATTTTTAAATATGATTTAAATTGAACTATAAAATGAACTAATCTTAATACAATGAATTCAATAATTCAAATATCCGAATCTTCTTGTTTTTTTAATGGTAATAATTATTTTATGCTGGTTATTTCGTTGAAACCTATTAAACATATAAATTTATATTGATTTAAAATTCATATATTTTATAAAAAACTTGCACTTCACAAAAATTCTATATATATTTATTATTTTGATTAAATTTATATTATAATAAAAAACACACCATTAAGATTTTTCTGCGTTAAAAAAAATATTATATCGCCCGCAGGGCACGGGGCATTGGCTAGTGACATTATATTATCTGATCCGCTTTTAATACCTCACGTGACACATCCACGTGCCATAAACTCACTCTCTGGTCTCTACCTTCGCGCTTAGCTGCCTAGTTAACTCGTTGCTTCCACTCCACTCGACACGTAGAGTCGCCGCCGCCGCTCCTGAAGTCCGCAACCAGATGGTGTAACAAAAGGCACGACAAACACAGGCACATCATCCACCTCCACGCGCGCCTGGATAAACAAAGACTGAATTTAAGGGTGTATGGTAGTTTTTTTCAAAGAGGATATATATATATATATGCCCAGACCCATTAAAAAAATGAGAATATCTCTATTTAAGCTTAGAAATATATATTTTATTTTCTCATAATTAAATTTCTTGATAACATAGGATCCATATCAAAATATATATACCTAGGAGAATTTATTAAATAAATGTTATTAATCATTTAAAATTATATATCGCACTATTTAGTCATGTTATCATTTGTTTTTTTTTTTAAAATAAGTACGTTTATAAAACAAGGAAGATTTGTCTCATCAAAAGGAGAGAGAGAGACGATTTTGTTTCCTAATGCAGATAAATATAATCACGAGATTAATAGTAGAGGAGGAACTTAAACAATTCCAGTGTCCATCATTAATAAATTATTTAAACATTAAAAAATCAAAAATCAAGCTTTCTACAAACAAAAAATGATTTTTTGGAAAAAGTTAAATTTTGAAACAGAATCCATTAACAAATCGAGTCATAAGGGGCACATTCGCAAACTCCAAAAAGAACTGCTCCAAGCCTGGATAAGGTACGTAACTTAATTAGGATTTTTAAGGATTTAATTAATTAGGATAAAGAATGTTTGGAGACTCAATCTAAAATTCCTATATAGTTGAGGGACTTGTTTGAGGTTTGTCCAAAAAAGTTTAGTTGCTTCCTCAAGGGAAAAAACAGAAGAAGAAGAAGAAGAGAGAGGCATAGTTAATAGCTAATACTCCAAATTTCACTCTCTCCGTTTCTTTATCAATAATATCGCTTTCTTAAATTCCTTTTCTCGCCCACCAAACACAGAGCTACTGCCAAAAAGTTTTTTGTTTAAAATCGTTAACCACCAACCCAGCCCGACCACTACTCTTTCTTCGCCGATTCTCGCTTGTGATTGACGTGGTTTTTTTCTTGGAAAAGAATAAATAACTCGTGATTTGTGGGATCTTGATTACACGCACCATGTGCGGTACGTGAAACAAGGGAGAGTCTTAGTGTCTTGGTGAGAACCCAAAGGCAGGCGGTGGTGTTAGCGAAGATGATGCTAGGCCAGGTGGTGAAGGTTCAAAGAGAGGAAATAGCGGCATGCATGACTTGTCCTCTTTGCAACAAGCTCTTCAGGGACGCCACAACTATCTCTGAGTGCCTCCATACTTGTGAGTCTCTCTCTCTCACACACTTCTATGTGTGCTTATCTTCTTCTATTTTGTGTTGTTTTGTTTCTTGTTGTGGGCGCTTAATTGTTAGTTCACGTAATCCGTGTATCGTCTTTTATTGGTTGGAGTTGAGCTTGGTTTATTGTTTTAATTGGTTATTTTTCTGATATGGAGAGTGAAAATCGATTTAATGATCTTGGTTTTCTTCATTTTGTTTTCTTAGTCTATCTTTGCTCATGGATTGGGAGTTTGATTCTGAAATTAAGGAAAATATTTGAAATTTGATTGGTAAATATAGCTTTTTTTCTTGTGTTTGAGCAATGTACGATTTGATCTTACAGTTAATTTGTTTGCTGAAATAGTAAAATTTTAACTTTGGGGCTGTTCAAAGCTGTGGCGTGATCGCTGTGCTTCTCAAGTCCATCAAACTGTCATGTCCTTGATTAGTTCATGCCGTGTCAAGTGAGAACAGTACTGTGTTTGGGGGATGATGAATAAAGATTTTGCCTTTGTATTTTCCTCTAGAAATAGTTTCTTAGTGTGCTATCATTTAATCAAGTATGTTTCAAGTGTCTTGCCTAAATGTTATATACATATTCTCTCATGGAGCATATATCTGATGCCTACTTTTTAAATCTTGAAACAGTTTGCAGAAAATGCATATACAAGAAGATAGCTGATGAGGAGATGGACAGTTGTCCAGTTTGTGATACTAAATTAGGTTGTTCTCCGCTTGAGAAGCTCAGGTATTTGATCTTCTCATTCTCTTATGATGGTCATGTTTTGCCACAGTAATCTTCAATAAAGCATCTTAAGTGCATGTCGTGGCAAAACAATACGTAGCTGTTTCTGATATAGTTGGACCGGTGTATTACACATGGAGGACGTATTCAAATGCTGTTTGATATAGTTGGACCAGTGAAATTATCTTACGATGTCAGAATGATTGACAAAGGAGGACGCTCTATAATCACTGAAATGATTCTCTAGACATTATGTCTTTTCCAACTGTAGAACCAATCCTTGACACTACTAATTAATGCGCTTGGAAAGAAGATATCAAATTTCCTAGTCAATTTATTAGATATTTATACCACAGTTAGTATATGCTGCTAACTGTAGACATGCAATGTGACAGCTGGAAATCAATTATCATGCTGCATCTACCTCGGCAGCATCCCTGCCCTGCCACTCATGTGGGGTGCATAATTTAATTATTAGGATTCTTTGATATAGAAACTTGAAATATTATGATTATGATTGAACCTGTGCCTCAACCTGTTTATATGGTACAGAACAATTAGAAGTCCATTTTCAACTTCGAAGACAACCAAAATTGAGAAACTGGTCATGGATTCACTACAGCAGTATAGTCTTGAGCCTGTTTTAACTTGCTTTCCTTATGTTAATCAACAGGGCAGACCACAGCTGGCAAGATTTAAGGGCCAAAATCTTCCTTTCCTCTAGAAAAAAGGCCAAGGAACCTGAAACAGTGTCCTTGGTCCCAGAAGATGTGCCCTCGGTCCCAGAAACTGTGCCATTAGTCCCAGAAGCCATGCCAGTCCAAGAAGCTGATCACTCAGTTCCATTGATAGGTAGAATAAAGGAGAGATCTCTCTCTTCACTGGTAGTCAGCACGCCTAAGATATCTGTCAAGTCTGTTCTGACAGGAAGAAGATCAAAACCTGTTGCCAGAAAACGAGAATCTCCTGTTCTCATTAAGAAGCTGGTTAAGAAAGTTGACGATTACTATGAGAGTTTAAGCTCACCCGAGACTCTAAGCGAAATTTCACAAACTAAAAGGCAGGTAGAAGTGGTTGAACTTCAAGTTTCCTTGCTGAAACTGTTCTCACCTTTTTTCGAAAATGATCTGCCTTTACTTTGATGCATAGTAATTTCCTGTGTAATTATTTTCATGGTGTAGAATTCTTCTATTGCTGGGTCATCTAAGCAACATACGCGTAATAAAGTTTCAGAGAATGGTGTTACACCATGTAAAGGGAAGGCGGATTTGTGGAAACCCTTAAATTGCTTGGTTGAAGCTTCAAGCAAAACAAAGTCCAATAAGTCAGAACTACATGAAATTCTTGTCCAAATAATGAAGCTTGATGTCCAGGAGGAAGCTCAAGCACGCAAAGCCAGTGCTAAGGAGCATGCTGATAAATCGAAAGTTAATGGTGAAGAATCTAACTTGAATGCATCACCTTCAAGTTCTGTGAAACCTAGAAGGCTGCAAGGCATGCAACGAAAAAGAGCAGCTCCCTGTGAGGGGTTGAATATTCCAGCACAGACTGTTGTTGATGCAAACCGTAAATGTGATACAAGATTTAGTCCAGTATGGTTCTCATTAGTTGCTTCTGATCATGAGCAGTGAGATATTGTTTCTTTACCATTACTAAAGATTCATTGATGATTGAAGTCAAGTATGCAATGTCATGTGTTAAATGTTGTTTCTTTTTGCATAATTTCAGGGATGGAAGTGCGCCCTTGCCACAGATATCTTCGTGCTACTTGAGGGTCAAGTGAGTTTCAATAACCCCGCTATGTGGTTTATTTCATAATGTTGGTTTGCCTGTCAGTGTACAATTTGCTCTTGAGTTTTGACATAGGCTCCTGGTTAAACTATGTGTTTTATTGCCACCTTTCTTCAGTTTTGAAAAAGTGGTTTTCATTTATGTGAAATTGTAATTGCATCTATGCTAAGTTTTGTAGATATATTTTCTTAGCGACAATGATATTGTATCTTATCTGATATTTTCTATGCGCACTTTGATTTCCCTTCTATTTGTTTTGGTTACATAGAATTTCCCGTTGCTTATGTTGTAAGCTTGATATCCCTTTGTTTCATCATAATAGTATGATGTATGATGTCCATTTCCATTTCCAATTTATGTTTTCAATGAATATGTACTTCCAGGTACTCTCCAGAAAAGCAAAACTAATCACAGCCTAGAAGTAAACTATATTTATGACTCATGTGTTCTTTGGTAGCTATTCCTCAATTTCTTTCACTCTACATAACTATGAAATTCTGTGAAGAAAATTGATTGAGAAAATGATATTGTTAAAAATCCAGGAGCAAACATTTTTTTCCAAATATCAGCAACACCTGAAACCATGTTCTTAGGATTTTGAATGCTAGAAGCCTCAGAAAATAGGGAGTTTCACTTCATTGCTTCAATGGGCAGTTGCAACTACAATTTTGTCTGTGAGGTTTTGCATGCTTAGTTATGTTTAAGTTTATGATTGCATACTGGCGGTCACAATCAAAATAGGGGCACATAGCATAAAAAACATAATGTGTCCTGTGAAAATGAAGCCAATCATCATATAATCATGAAGTATTTTAATTGAATACACGAACTCTGCACATCATGTCTGATGTTGAATTTCTTTTTCCAGTCCATAATCTCATTTAGAATTTTAATAATTATTATTCTGAAGTATCTGTGACTTTAAAGTAATAGATTTGCTTCAAGAATTCTGCTTCTGCTCTGTTCCATTGCAAAAGGTACCCCATGAATTCAGGTCATCTCTGAACGTTAATATATAGAGCATATTTTAGTCTTATCTTTTCCCTTCTTGAGGTTGTTTTTGTTTATAGTGTGTTCTCACCTGAAGATTGCTTTATACTAAGAACCCTTTTTTTTTCTTTAACAAATATACCAACTATTTTGTTGATTAGTTGTTGCAATATTATTATAGGGATGGTACTTTGCCTGTTTCATACATAAAGAAGTATCTTTCCCAGAGGCTGGGTCTTGTTAGTGAGGCTGAGGTAACTTCATCTATGTTCCTCTATCATGCAAATCAATTCGTGCATGTAAAGCAAAATAATTTTATTTATTTCAATCCCTCTTCTTTTCCTGCTGTAAATGGAAGTGGGCAGCATTTCTTTTTCTTCATTCGTAGACTTCTTTCCTTTGAACTTGAATATCCAGATTACTTCCTGTAATGTATGAAAGGAAAAAGGCTTGCTACTCTCTTTGTTTTTGATATTCTCCTTTAACAACCGGCAACAGTTTTTTTTGTGATGGAACTATTTTACTCTCCCCCATCCATCCTTGTCAAAAATAAATGGCGGTGAAGTGTACTCCGAAATTATCTTAAGACAGTAGGCTAAGGAATTAAGGAAATTTTAAAACAGCACTGGTAATGCTCAAATTTCCACAGGTGGAGATCTCAATGCGTGGTCAGTCTGTGGTTTCAACGTTGCAACTGCATAACTTGGTAGACTGGTGGTTGCAGACAGCTTCAGAATCTGAAAGAATACGGACTACTGTGGGCAGTTCAGCTAAAGATTTTGTGATGGTTCTCTCATATGGTCGTAAAGCTCATCCTCCGTAAACATCTTTGCTTCCGCGGCGAAATGTCATCTCTTGCAACAGTGATCTTGGTCAAGGTGGTGGGAAACGGCAGTGTGTTTTGCGTCATCGTGAATGCACACCGGATATAATTGCTAAAATCACCCTGCTTTCTCTCTTTTTCAGCTTTTCTTTTCATGAGAGCAGACGAATATGGGTTGTTTATGAATAGCAGATTTGGGGATTAAATATAAAACAGCTCCGTGAGGACTCATGCTACCGGCCAAAGCCAAAGCCAGGTTGGGTATATATGACCCTAGAAACATCTTGTGTTGGGCTAGAACGGTCAATTTGCCTCTACCCCTTTATATCCCTCTTGTTTGACTCATGACAGAAGCATGGGTACATTGTTATTACAAGATTTAAGACATCAAATTGGTAAAAGATGTTTTGTGTGATATCAAAATTCAAAGCCAGCATTCAGCCTCTTCACCACAATGAAAAACAATGATAATCAACTGCAGATTCTAGCTTATCCAAAGCCAAGAATCAAATCATCAAGAAAGGGGCTATGCAGGATGTTGGTTTCACGTCCTCTGTTGTTTGGAAAAAATTGTAAATATTCAGGGTCTGGCTAAAAGCTAGTCTCAAGAAAACAATTGCAACCTCTCTGCAGCCGCAGACGCTAAAAGTAATCTATATCAGGGATCATCTTGTTCCCATATTTCGAGTCGGAGCATGATCTCATTTCATGTCCTACTTTGATACAGGTATGAAGCAGTAGAGAGAGAGCCTGCATCAAAATCTTCACATAATCCAAAGACGAAACCATGGCAACTCAACACAATACCATTACCAATACAAGTAAATGTGAAGTGCAATTTTTAGTTAAAGGTGTTCGTCCCAGTATTCCCAAGCATTGTAATTGAGACAGGACCAAAACCAGCATATTAAATTGATATCTGGGCATGTAAGTCATTCTAAGCAACAATTAAAACATCAAATCACCATAACAGAGAAGCGAGCAATGTCATAATTACAGTCAAGATGACATTAATTAAGCTAAAACCAAACAATTCCCTTTTCTTTTCTTTTCAACCCATTTAGGCAAAACTACAAGCCGCCAGTTGGAGGGGCATTATAGTCACCGTCATCATCAGAAAGCAAGTTGGCATACGGCGAGGTTTCAATATCATCAGCAACAAGATCATCTGTACTCCTCAACCCAGCATGTAGAAGCATCAAAACGACTCCGATCCCACCACCAACGACAAAATTCTGTAAAACCCCACCCCAAATCACAACCAAAAAGTCAACTACAAAGAGCACAACCAACACCATCCAATCACTCACTTGATAGCCCAAAACCGAAAGCGGCTCCTCGCGAGAGAAATAGAGAGAGAGCCAACCAATTAGAGTGATGAACAACGCGATTAGCACCAAAGGATGGTATAAGAGGGATAAAGAGAGGATTATCAAGAGGATTATGGAGTAATTAACGGAGAAATGAAAGAAGTTTTGGGTTATCCTTGTAGTGGTGTCGTGGATTGAAGAGGGGAAGTTCAGTAAGGTGATGTCTAGGAAAACGGACCATGGACGTCGACCTGATGTTAGGGGTTTTGTGGTTTCTTTGAAGAAGCTAGACACTGACTGGGACATTGTTGCTCTGCTGCTGTTGAAACTTTGGGAATTTTATTCAAAAATCATGGGAGTTTCGTTTGATTGGGAGGAGGAGAAATCAGAGCGCGGAAAGGAGGCCTTGTTATGTTTTTTTTCCGAGCCTTTCAATGCAGGCAGGCACCAGCACCGTCTTCTTTGACTGTCTCCTTTTATAATATTGTGGGCGGGGTATTAACCTAAAAGCTGTATCAGTTTGGGAAAATCTACAGTAATATTATGCATTGCTACAGTTTTTTTTTAACAGTTAATTAATCTAAAAGCTAAATCAAATCGTGGTAAATCATTCTAGTTATTATATGGATTACTATAATATATGATGCGAACCTCGTAATCACGTGGTCACACAATTCATAACCAAGAATGAGATCTGATCCTGGAAAACCGAAATAGGTCTGATAGGAGTGTGACACAATGGAAACCTGCCTCAAGGCACCAGCACTATTGGAATGAGTAGAATGACGCCACGAAGCCAGTTAATCTTCGATAAGTCGGATTCAGTTCGTTCAAGAACTAAAGAATGCCAGAATCACTCTCCCGCATAAACTGAAAAGTTCAGAATTAAAATTCATCAATGGCTGCCGAAATTTTGCTAACATGAGTTTAAATAGTCTTTTAAAAATTAACCCTAATGGACCCCTTATGTGGACTTAAATGAGGTCCACTCAAAACTGACCAAAAACTATAATTTCGAAAGCCCATGACTTAATCTAAACAAGCCTTGGATCCTAGCTGAAAACAAAATCTTAATTAAACCCAAACAAGCCCTAGGCTGTAGTTAACAAAATTAAATAAAGCCCATAAGTCTTATTTATAGCTTTGCATTCAGCTTCTTAATCCTAGAAACAAAAGGAAAAGATAGCCCATAAGTCTTATTTATAGCATTCCATCCACCCCTTAATCCTAGAAACAAAAGGAAAAGGTAGCCCATAAGTCCATGCTGGTGTTTCTAGGCTAGTTCGCATCATCCCCTCTCTCCTCCTCGAATCAAAATCGTTATGTTGTTGATGGCTCGATAACAGCACACATCCTCCATGTTCCATCCTTCTTAGGCATAAGTAGCATGGGTACAACACATGGGCTTATACTTTCACAAATATATCCCTTATCTATTAGCTCATAAACATGCCTTTGAAGCCCTGTCGTCTCATCTGGATTGCTTCTATAGGCTTTTCGGTTAGGAATTGAAGCTCCAGGTACAAAATTATTCCGATACTCTATCCCTGCAATGGTGGTAATCCGCTTGGAGTATCATCGGGGAAAAAATCATCAAATCCTCCAACAAAGAAATAGCAGCATTATGCACCATATGATCAAGATCATTAGTATTAAAGTAAGCCTTTTAGTACACAAGTAAAAAATCATTGGCTTGTTAATGAAATATGCAGATTTGACCTCACTCTCTCTAGCATAAAAACTTCGTTGTTTCTTTAGTTGATTCAGCCTTTGGAGCTTCAGGTATAAGTCTCTTTAATAGTGGTTTCGCACAAATCAACTCCTCATTAAGACTTTCACTATCATCTCACCACAAGTCTGAACAGGTCGCTCCTCATTCCTCCGCCTACTGATTACAATCTGATCCCACCAACTCATTGCATACTCTGTAAACTCAATCATCATCAATTTCACTTTATTTTGTTCAGAATAGCTATGACAATCAAAAATCCAATCTATTCAAAATCAGACCTGTTATTCCGTACGGCCAAACGGACCGTATTTCCTCGGCGATCAGCCCCCCTATTCTGTTTCTTTATCGAATTCACCTCATCTTTCAGATCCTTGTATGTCCTCGACAACAACTCAAGTTACTGACCCATGGCTCGTAATTGGAACGCCACGTCAGCTTTTTGTGTCGCTGATTCATTGTTTTCAGACATCCTTTGAATCTGCAAAATTTGGTTAGTAGCAAAAAATATATATCCTCACAACTCTCGTGTATCACACAAAAAAAAATCAAGGTTTTTTACTCTAATAAACTCAATACGCCTTTTACCTCACAACTCTTGTGTTTCACACACCTAAAAAATCAAGTTTTTTCACTCTAATAAGCTCACTACGCTTTTTACCTCACAACATGTTATCTTTTGGTTCTTTGGGAACTACAATCAACCAATCAAAGTCAGTAGCCTTCGCAGCGCACTCTAATTATGATTTTCAGACTCAAGAAGCAATAAAAATACTGAAAACAAATCAAAACAAAACTACGATTACGATTTCGCAAGTAGCAATCCAAATTCGTATGAATTGTGGACGATACGAAGGCACGAAATAAAACAGAAGCAAATTGTAGGGAAAAATTACTTGACTCCTAGATTACTGAAAATAGAATAAAAACAGAGAATTGGACAAAAGTAAACAGTAACGATCATGTTTTCAGACTTGACGTAACAGATTGAAATCCAGACCAAACAACTTCGAAAGGCCTTCAAATTAAGTATCTAGTATTTTAATACTACACTAAAAACAACACTCAAATTATAGGTCGTCTCGTACTTCTAGGTACTCAAATCCTTTTGTGATCAATTTGCGGCAGAAATTAACCTCCACTTGAAAACTGTAGTATACGATATCAAAATAAGCCCCAATTTACTACATCATGCGATATCAACCACAAGACACAGTATGTAAAGTTTCAATGGATTCTCAAGTGTTTTTATATGGGTTCACTAAGGTAGTGTTTGATGCGAAACAGCCCAGAAACACCAGCAAGGACTTATGGGCTACCTTTTCCTGTTGTTTCTATTATTAAGGGGCTATCAATAAGACTTATGGGCCATTGATTAATTTTAATTCTGAACTTTTCAGTTTTATGTGTGAGAGTGATTCTTGCATTCTTCAGTTGTTGAACGAACTGAATCCGACTTATCGAAGATCAACTGGCTTCGTGGTGTCATTCTACTCATTCCATTATGTCACACTCCTATCCGACCTATTTCGGCTTTCCCGGATCAGATCAATCTTGGTTGTGGGTTGCATAACCACGTGATCACAAGGTTTGCATCAGGTGGTATCAGAGCTAGGCTCCGAAAAAAGATCATACCATTCTGTTATTTTCGTGTTTTTTTTAGTATACCTTAAAATTTTCCAGTGTTTGTGTTCATCTCCTTTCGTGTCAGCGTCTTCTAAAAATACAAAAAAAAACGAGGTTATATTTCATGATTTTCTGTCTCTTCATGTCAGTATATTAAGAAAAAAAAGCAGAAAAGAAAAGGAAAGAAAGAGAGATCATTAGTTGAAATCTTGACACAGAAAATACTACTCTGGGGAAACATAACCAAACCACATCGGAATCTATTGAAAATTCATATTCCGTGTATTGGAGTTCAGATAGATCATATGTCAATTTTGTGCTTATTCTAATATTGATTTCTTGAAGGTTTTTTTCAAGATTCATTTCTGCCGCAGAAACACTGATACGAACCTTGTGATCACGTGATCACACAACCAAGAATGACATCTGATCCTGGAAAGCCGAAATAGATCTGATAGGAGTGTGACACAATGGAAACCACACCAGCACTATTGGAATGAGTAGAATGACGCCACGAAGTCAGTTAATATACAATATGTCGGATTTAGTTCACTCAAGAACTAAAGAATGTAAGTATCACTCTCCCACATAAACCGAAAAGTTCAGAATTACATTTCACCATTGTAAAAGATGGTAAAATCATCATTCTTATACCACTTACACCCAAATAGGTGTACGATGATGAAATAAAGCTAAAAAGTGAGCATGAGGCGATGGGGAGAGAAAATCAAGGTGAGGAACATGGGTAGAGAAAACCATCAGATTCGGCCACAACCCAAACCTATACAACCCATTCAACCACCCATCCAAACAAATCAGACCATTCAACTACTACTAAAAATCACCCACATCAGGCCGAGAGTGGAGGTAAGACAAGAGGAGAGAAGAAAGTCAGAAAGAGTGATGAAAATTGTGTGGAAAAACTAAAGAAACTTCCTAATTTTTATGCTAGAGAGGGTGATGCAAACCTCGTGATCACGTGGTCATGCAACCCACAACCAAGATTGAAATCTGATCCGGGAAAGCCGAAATAGGTCGGATAGGAGTGTGACACAATGGAAATCTGCCCCAAGGCACCAGCACTATTGGAATGAGTAGAATGACACCACTAAGCCAGTTAATCTTTGATAAGTCGGATTCAGTTCGTTCAAGAACTTAAAAATGCAAGAAACACTCTCAGAAGTAAACTGATAAGTTCAGAATTAAATTTCATCAATGGCTGCCACGAAGCTAGTTAATCTTCGATAAGTCGGATTCAGTTCGTTCGTACGAATTTGCATTGCTACTCGCGAAATCATAATCGGACACGAAATAAAACAGAAGAAATACTAGCGAACACAATTACTTGACTCCTAGATAACTTAAAATAGGACACAAACAGAGAATTGGACAAAACTCAACAATAAGGATTACTTTTTGAGACTTGAGCAGAATCTAACTTATTACGCAATTTTTACGTAACAGAATTGAAACCTAGACCAAACCCTTGTGATACTAGACTAAAACAACACTCAAATTATAGGTCATTCTCGTCCTTCTAGGTACTCAAACCCTTGTGTGATCAATTTGCGGCAGAAATAAACCTCCAATTGAAAACTCTAGTATACGATATAGAAATAAGCCCCAACTTAATATATCATGCGATATCAACCCCAATACAGAGAGAGAGGCATTAGTTGTAATTTGAAGAATCATTGAAATTTTGCCGCAGAAAACCCTACTCTGGGGAAAGATTAGCGAACGACATCGCAATCAATTGTGTGGAAAACACCCAAATCTGGCCGAGAGTGGAGGTAAGAAAGACAAGAGGAGAGAAGAAAGTCAGGAAGAGTGATGAGAATTGTGAGGAAAAACTAAAGAAACAGCCTAATTTTTATGCTAGAGAGGGTGAGGTCAGATCTGCATAGTTCACTAACAAGCCAATGATTTTTTACTTGTGTACTAAGAGGCTTACTTTAATACTAATGATCTTGATCATATGGTGCCTAGTGATGCTATTTCATTATTGCAGGAGATTGATGATTTTTACCCCGAAGATACTCCAAGCGGATTACCACCATTGCGGGGGATAGAGCATCAGATTGATTTTGTACATTGAGCTTCAATTCCTAACCGACCAGCCTATAGAAGCAATCCAGAGGAGAAGACAGGGCTTCAAAGGCAAGTTTATGACCTAATAGATAAGGAATATATTCGTGAGAGTATAAGCCAGTCTGTTGTACCCGTGCTATCATGCCTAAGAAGGATGGAACACAGAGGATGTGTGTTGATTGTCGAGCCATCTACAACATAATGATTTTGATTCAAGGTGGAATCCTTTCGAGGAGAGAGGTGATGCTGTGAACCAGCCCAGAAACACCAGCAAGGACTTATGTGCTACCTTTTCTAATTGTTTCTAGGATTAAGGGGCTGGATGAAGTGCTATAAATACGACTTATGGGCTTTATTTAAATTTGTTACCTAGAGTCTGAGGCTTGTATGGATTAAGTCATGGGCTTTCCAACTTAGGGTTTTGGGTAAGTTTTGAGTGGACCTCATTAAGTCCACATAAGGGGTCCATTAGGTTTAGTTTTTAAAAGACTATTAAACCCATGTTAGCTAAATTTCGGCAGCCATTGATGAAATTTAGTTCTGAACTTTGCAGTTTATGTGTGAGAGTGATTCTTGCATTCTTGAGTTCATGAACGAACTGAATCCGACTTATCGAAGATTAACTAGCTTCGTGGCGTCATTCTACTCATTCCAATAGTCCTGGTGCCTTGAGGCAGGTTTCTATTGTGTCACACTCCTATCAGACATATTAAATTGGGGCTTATTTCGATATCATCTACTAGAGTTTTCAATTGGAGGTTCATTTCTGCCGCAAATTGATCATACAAGGGTTTGAGTAGCTAGAAGCACGAGAACGACCTATAATTTCAGATTTGCTTCTAGTTTAGCATTACAATACTAACTATAGAATTTGAGTTCATTTCGAAGTTGTTTGGTCTGTGTCTCAATTCTGTTACGTAAAAATTGCGTAAGAGGTTAAATTCTGCTCAAGTCTCAAAACATGATCCTTACTGTTTAGTTTTGTCTAATTCTCTGTTTTTGTTCTATTTTCAGTTATCTAGGAGTCAAGTAATTGTGTTCGTGTCTTCGTATCGTCCACAATTCGTATGTATTTGCATTGCTACTCGCGCGAATTTGCATTGCTACTCACGAAATTGTAATCATAGTTTTGTTTTGCTTAGTTTTGAGTATTTTTATTGCTTCTTGAGTCTGAAAATCATTATTAGAGTGCGGACCAACCCAGAAACAATAGCAATGACCCATTACATATCCCAAATGGTCCAATGACGCTGTCTAAAACAAAGGCATTGAAAGAGGCAATAAATGTATTGGTTTTGAAGGTTTCAACCAGGTCAGAATTGCAAGGACCATTGGAGTATCAAGAGGAGACCCTAGTACATCGTATCCATGTGCAGGAAGGGTCCAATATAACCTTATGTGGGCCATGAAGTGAGGACAGCAAGTGAGCCAAAGAATACTACTACAACATGGGATTAATGGGTTTGAGGGAAGACTATAAAAGAAAAACCTTACGGGCTTTATTTAATTTTGTTAGCTAGAGCCCAAGGCTTGTTTGGGCTTAATTAAGACATTGTTTTCAGCTAGGATCCAAGGCTTACTTGGATTAAGTTATTGGTTTTCAATTTAGGATTTTGGGTCAGTTTTGAGTTTATGTATGAGAGTGATTCCTGCATTCTATTCCTTCCATTAGTGCTGGTACGTTGGGGCAGGTTTCCATTGTGTCACACTCCTATTAGACCTATTTCGGCTTTTTGGGATCAAATCTCATTCTTCATGTGGGTTGCGTATTAACGAGGTTCACCTCAGGTGGTATCTGAGCTAGGCTCCGAAACATGGTCATATCATTCTGTTATTTTCGTGCGTTTTTTTTAGTGTTCCTTGAAGTTTTCCAGTGTTTGTGTTCATCTCCTTGTTCTTCGTGTCAGCATCACGAAGAATCAATTGGAACTTAACATTCTGTTTCTTGGGGTTGATATTATATCTTATATTGGGCCTTATTTGGATGTCGAATACTAGAGTTTTCAATTGGAGGTTCATTTCTGCCGCAAATTGATCACACAAGGGTTTGAGTACCTAGAAGTACGCGAACGACCTATAACTTGAATGTTGTTTTTAGTTTAGTATTACAATACTAAATATTGAATTTAGGTCATTTCGAGGTTGTTTGGTCTCGGTTTCAATTCTGTCACGTAAAAATTGCATAAGAGGTTAGATTCTGCTAAGTCTCAAAAAGTATTGTAATACTTTTGTCCAATTCGTTGTTTATGTTCTATTTTCAGTTATCTAGTAGTCAAGTAATTGTTTTTGCTAGTATTTGCTTCTGTTTTATTTCGTGTCTTCGTATCGTCCACAATTGGTACGACTTTGCATTGCTAATCGCGAAATCGTAATCGTGATTTTGTTTTGTTTTGCTAGTATTTTTATTGCTTCCTTAGTCTTTAAATCATAATTAGAGTGCGCTTCAAAGGCAGTAGACTTTGATTTATTGATTTTAATTCCGAAAGAACCAAAAAAAAGCAAGTTGTGAGGTAAAAGGCGTAGTGAGCTTATTAGAGTGAAAAGCTTTGATTTTTTTTATGTGATACACGAGAGGTGTGAGGATATATATATTTTTATTGCTACTAACCGAATTTTGCAGATTCAAAGGATGTCTAAAAATAATGAATCAGCGACCCAAAACGCTGACGTAGCGTTCCAATTACAAGCCATGGGTTGGTAACTTGAGCTGTTGTGTAGGACATACAAAGATCTGAAAGATGAGGTGAATTTGATAAACCAACAGAATAGTGGGGCTGATCGCCGAGGAAATACGGTCCACATCTTCGCCAGATGTGGGCGAAGATGACTATGATTTTGCATCTGTTGGCCAGGGAATCAGGTCTGGGCCAACAGAGCTAGGAGGAATGTGAATTTCCGTCGCATAGGGAATTATGAAGATATGAATGGGGACAACATCAAACTGAAAATTCCTAACTTTCATGCTAAAAATGATCCCGAGGCTTAGTTGGAGTGGGAGAAAAAGGAAGATTGGATTTTTGATTGTCATAGCTAAGAAGGTGGAGAGACAACTTAGGAAGGAACATGTTTGTCCAGGGTAAAATTCGGGTTCTTCATCATTTTGGAAGACGAATATGAAGAGAGAGGGTACTATCCAGCCAAGAACCTTTGTTCCTTGTAAAACCGAACTATCAACGGCTAAATTTGAAGTCCCTACCGGAGCCAAAGGTAAATCTAAAACTCAGCCTAAACGTCCTCGTGATGTTAAATGTATCAGGTGTCAAGGGCACGAACATTACGCTTCGGAGTGTCCAAACAAGAGAATAATGATGTTTAGAGATGATGGTAATATGGAATGAGAAATCTGATTGCGAAGGAATGCCACCATTGGAGGATAGTGATGGGGATGAGGTAGCATTACCAGTTACGGAGTCCTTAGTTATAAGGCGCACACTTCCGGTTCAAGTCAAGGAAGATGAATCCAAACGACAAATACAGAATATCTTCTATATGCGCTGTTATGTATAAAGCAAGGTGTGTGGTTAAGCATGCGAAACCATGTAGATTGTAGTGGTGAAGTCAAAGTGACTAAGGAGGTTGTGGTCCCATTTTCGATTGGGAAATATGTTGATAAAGTTCTATGCGACGTGTTATCAATGCAAGCAACTCACATCTTGTTGGGGACGCCATGGCAATATGATACGAAGGCAGTTCATTATGGAGTTAAAAATAGGTATACCACTGTAAAAGATGGGAAAACCATCATTCTTGTACCTCTTACACCCAAACAGGTGTGTATGATGATCAAATAAAGCTAAAAAGTGAGTATGAGACGATAGGGAGAGAAAATCAAGGTAAGGAACATGGGGAGAGAAAACCATCAGATTCGGCCAGTATGCAAACTTGTACAACCCATTCAGCCACCCATCCAAACACAAACACGTATTCGGCCAACACTCCAAATAAATCAGACCATTGAACCACTGCTTAAAAACACCCAAATCTGGCCGACAGTATAGGTAAGACAAGAGGATAGAAGAAAGTCAGGACATATGATGAGAATTGTGAGAGAAGAAACTTCCTAATTTTTATGCTGGAGAGGGTAAGGTCAGATCTGCATATTTCACTAACAAGCCAATGACTTTACTTGTGTACAAGGAGGCTTACTTTAATACTAATGATCTTGATCATATGGTGGTGTCTAGTGCTGCTATTTCTTTGTTGGAGGAGTTTGATGATGCGATCCCCGACGATACTCCAAGCGGATTACCACCATTGCAGGGGATAGAGGATCAGAATGATTTTGTCCCTGGAGGTTGAATTCCTATCGGACAAGCCTATAGAAACAATCCAGAGGAGACAACAGGGCTTTCAAAGGAATTGAAGCTCCGTAGTTTCCTCTGTATTGCTTCTATAGGCTGGTCGATTAGGAATTGAAGCTCTCGGTACGAAATAAATCTGATGCTCTATCCCCCGCAATGGTTGTAATCTGCTTGGAGTATTGTCAGGGCACAAACAATCTTCAAACTCCTGCAACAAAAAAATAGCAGAACTAGACACCATATGATCAAAATCATTGGCTTGTTAGCGAAATATGCAGATCTGATATCACCATATCTAGCATAAAAATTAGGAAGTTTCTTTAGTTATTCCAAACAATTCTCATCGCTCAGCCTGACTTTCTTTTCTCCTCTTTCCTTACCACCACTCTCGGACACAATGGGTGACAGAATGGGTTGTAGAGGTTTGGGTTCTTGCCGAATCTGTTTGGGTGTAAGACGTACAAGAGTGATGGTTTTACCATCTTTTACAATGGTATACCTATTTTTAACCCCATCATGAACTGCCTTCCTATCATATTGCCATGGCCTCCCCAACAAGATGTGACTTGCTTCTATTGGTACCACATGCCAAGAATTTCATAAACATATTTCCCAATTGAAAAAGGGACCAGAACTTCAGTCACTTTCAATTCAAATCCAGTTTGCTAACAAGAGTGGTACTGCAAACATTAACACAGCTTTCACTATCAATAATTAAACCACACACCTTGCTTTGTACGTAACAGCGCATATAGAAGATATTCTGTATTTGTCGTTTGGATTCATCTTCCTTGACTTGAACCGGAAGTGTGCGCCTTATAACTAAGGACTCCGTAACTGGTAATGCTACCTCATCCCCATCACTATCCTCCAATGGTGGCATTCCTTCGTAATCAGATTTCTCACTTTCCTATTCGATATTACCATCATCTCTAAACATCATTATTCTCTTGTTTGGACACTCCGAAGCGTAATGTCCGTGCCCTTGACACCTGAAACATTTAACATCACGAGTACGTTTAGGCTGATTTTCAGATTTACCTTTGGTCACGGTAGGGACTTCAAATTTAGCCGTTGATAGTTCGGTTTTACAAGGAACAAAGGTTCTTGGCTGGATAGTACCCTCTCTCTTCATATTCGTCTTCCAAAATGATGAACCATGTCCTCTAGCTCCACATCATGTTGTAGCTCTACCATATTGGCAATGTCCCGACTCAACCCATTAAAAAATCTAGCCATGATGGTTTCTCTATCCTCAACAACATTGGCCCGAATCATTGCTATCTCCATTTCTTTGTGATATTCATCTACTATCTTCTAGCCTTGATTAAGATCTTGGAGCTTCAGGTATAAGTCTCTCTAATACTGGTTTGTCAGAAATCATCTCCTCATTAAGACTTTCATCTCACCCCAAGTCTGAACGAGTCGCTCCCCCTTCCTCCTCCTACTGATTATAATTTGATCCCACCAAATCATTGCATACTCTGTAAACTCAATTTCACTTCTTTTTTTTCAGAATAACTATCACAATCAAAAATCCAATCTACCTTTTTCTCCCACTCCAAGTAAGACTCCGGATCATTTTTACCTTGAAAGTTAAGAATTTTCAGTTTAATGGTGTCCCCATCCATATCTTCATAATTCCCCATGCCACATAAATTCACATTGCTCCTAGCTATGTTCGACCCAGATCTGATTCCCTGGCCAACATATGCAAAATCGTAGTCATCTTCGCGCACATCTGTGTTTTCATCAACACACTCTTCAAAATCAGATTTCTTATTTCGTACGGCCATTTGAACCGTATTTCCTCGCCGATCAGCCCCAATATTCTGTTTCTTTATCACGTGGTTGAACTCCTTCATGAAGTTGTCTCACCATCTTTGTCTTCTATTCACCATCTAAACTTACCCTTTCTTCACAAGCTAAAGGAATTAAGTCCATGGGAGTTAGTGGATTAAAACCATAAAAAAATTCAAAAGGAGAAAAACTAGTGGTTGAATGCATAGTTCTATTATAAGAAAACTCAACAAAAGGCAAACATTCTTCCCAACTTTTCAAATTCTTTTGTATTACAACACGCAAAAGTTGAGATAATGTTCTATTAACTACCTCAATTTGCCCATCTGTTTGAGGATGATATACTGTCCAAAATAAAAGTTTGGTTCCCAACTTTCCCCATAAGGTCTTCCAAAAGTAGCTAAGGAACTTAACAGCACGATTTGACACAATACTCTTTTGAAAACATACAATCTTCGTAAAGAACAAGTCTGCGACATGAGATGCATCATCTGTTTTATGGCATGCAATGGTGTATAGAAACAAAGTCCACAGAGATATCTACCCAAGGTTCAGTAGGAACAGGTAATGGTGTATAGAAACCATGTGGTTGTACGCTAGATTTTGCCTTTTTACAAGCGATGCACTGCTAGATCTTTGGCCAATAGAAATGCTCATGCAATACATCCAAGGTTTTTGCAACCCCAAAGTGACCCATTAAACCACCCCCATGTGTTTCACGAACAGGCAATTCACGTAAAGAACTAGCAAGAACACACATTCTATTCTCTTTGAACAACTAACCATCCAATTCCTTCACATTCAAAGCCTAGCAATTTCAGCAAAGTCAGAATCGTTACCATACCATTCTATCACATACTTTACCGTTATGTTGTTGATGGCTCAACAATCAACACACATCCTCCATGTTCCATCCTTCTTAGGCACATGTAGCACGGGTATGGCAAGGGGCTCATAATCTCCCGAATGTATCCCTTTTCCATCAGCGCATCAACTTGTCTTTGAAGCTATTTCGTCTCCTCGGGATTGCTTCTATATGCTGCTCGGTTAGGAATTGAAACTCCGGGTACGAAATTAATCGGATGATCTATCCCCCGCAATGGTGGTAATCCGCTTTGAGTATCGTCGGAAAACACATCATCAAACTCCTGCAACAAAGAAATAGCAACACTAGGCACAATATGATCAAGATCATTAGTATTAAAGTAGAATCATTGGCTTGTTAGTGAAATATGCAGATCTGACCTCACCCTCTCTAGCATAAAAATTAGGTTGTTTCTTTAGTTTTTCCACACAGTTCTCATCACTCTTCCTGACTTTCTTCTCTCCTCTTGTCTTACCTCCACTCTCGACCAGATTTGGGTCTTTTTGAGCTGTGGTCGAATTGTCTGGGTTTTTTGTGTTTGGATGAGTGTCTGATTGGGTTCTAGTGGTTGGGTTCTAGCCGAATCTGATGGTCTTCTCTCCACTTGGTCCTCATCTTCATTTTCACTCCCCATTTCCTCATGCTCACGTTTTAGCTTTATCTGATCATCAAACACTTGTTTGGGTGTAAGAGGTACAAGAGTGATGGTTTTACCATCTTTTACAATGGTATGCCTATTTTTAACCCCATCATGAATTGCCTTCCTTTCATATTGCCAAGGACTCCCCAACAAGATGTGACTTGCTTGCATTGGTACCACATCGCACAGAGCTTCATCAATATATTTCCCACTCGAAAATGGAACCACAACCTGTTTAGTCACTTTCACTTCTCCACTATCATTCAGCCATTGCAATCTATATGGTTTCGTATGTTTAACAGTACTCAATTGCAGTTTACTCACAAGCATGGTACTGAAACCATTAACGCAACTTCCACTATCAATAATTAAACCACAGACCTTCCTTTGTACGTAACAGCGCGTATGGAAGATATTCTCTCTTTGTTATTAGATTCATGTTCACTGCCTTGAACCTGAAGTGTGAGCCTTATAACCAAGGACCCCGCAACTGCTAATGCCAGCTCATCCCCATCACTATCCTTCAATCATGGCATGCCTTCACAATAAGATTTGTCACTTCCTGATTCCATATCACCATCATAATCATCTTCACCTACATCTGCGTTTTCATCAACAAACTTGTAAAAATCAGATCTGGTATTCAGTACGGCCTTACGGACCGTATTTCCTATGCGATCAGCCCCAATATTCTATTTCTTTATCCATTCAAATAATCTGTCAGATCCATGTTCATCCCAGACAACAACTCGAGTTGCAGACATAAGGCTCGTAATTGGAACGCTACATCAGCATTTTGTATCGCTGATTGGTTGTTTTCAGACATCCTTTGAATTTGGTTAGTAGCCAAAAAATATATCCTCACAACTCTCGTGTATCACAAAAAACAAAATCATGGGTTTTCACTCTAATAAGCTCCCTACGCCTTTTACCTCACAACTCTCGTGTATAACACAAACAAAATCAAGGTTTTTCACTGTAATATGCTCACTACGCCTTTTACCTCACAATTTGCTTTCTTTTAGAACTAAAATCAACAAATCAAAGTCAGTAGTATTCGCAGCGCACTCTAATTATGATTTTAAGACTCAAGAAGCAATAAAAATACTGTAAACAAAGCAAAACAAAACTACAATTATGATTTCGCGAGTAGCAATGCAAAGTCGTACTAATTCTGGACAATACAAAGACACGAAATAAAGAAGAAGTAAATACTAACGACAACAATTACTTGACTCCTAGATTACCCCAAATAGAATAAAAAAACAAATTGGACAAATATTAAACAGTAATGATCAATTTTTGAGAATTGATCAGAATTGAGCAGAATCGACCTCGAAAACACCTCAAATTCAGTATTTAGTATTTTAATACTAAACTAAAAACAAAACTCAAATTATAGCTCATGTTATACTTCTAGGTACTCAAACCCTTGTGTGATCAATTTGCGGCATAAATGAACCTCCTATTGAAAACTCTTGTATATGATATTGAAATAAGCTCCAATTTAATATATCATGCGATATCAACCCAAAGACACAGAATGTAAAGTCTCAATTCATTATAAGGTGTTTTTGTATCGGTTCACTAAGGTAGTGTTTCTGCGGCAGAAATAAATCTCGAAACAAAACCTCAAGAAATCAATATTAGAATAAGCCCAAATTTGACATAGGATCCTATCGCAACTCAAATAGAAGGAATTTAAATTTTCAATTGATTCCGATGCGGTTTGCTTATTTTTCCCTAGAGTAGTGTTTTCTGTGGCAAGATGTCAATGATTCTTCACATTTCAACTCATGCCTCTATCTCTCTTTCTTTTCTTTTCTTTTTTGTTAATATACTGAAATGAAGAGACAGAAAACGCTGAAATATAACCTCTTGTTTTTTTATTAGATGACGCTGACATGAAGAACACAGAAAATGGAATACTTCAAGGAACACTAAAAAAAAGCACGAAAATAACGGAATGATATGACCTGATGCGAACCTCGTGATCACGTAGTCACGCAACCCACAACCAAGATTGACATCTTATCCCGGAAAGCCGAAATAGGTCTGATAGGAGTGTGATACAATGGAAACCTGCCCCCAGATACCAGCACTATTGGAATGAGTAGAATGACACCACGAAGCCAGTTAATCTTCGATAAGTCAGATTCGTTTGTTCAAGAACTGAAAAGTTCATGTGATCACGAGGTTCATATCAATACAATTCCTTCACATATTCAAAGCCTAGCAATCTAGTATCCATGGTGTGTAAAAGAACATACCTGCATGAAAGTGCATCGGCTATGATGTTTTCTTTGCCATGTTTATACTTGATTACGTAAGGAAAAGTTTCAATAATTCAACCCATTTTGCATTTCTCCTATTCAACTTCCCTTGTCCTTTCAGATGTTTCAAGTACTCATGATTAGAATGGATTACAAACTCTTTTGGCCATAAGTAATGGTGCTTGCAATTATCACTTTGTTGACACTTTCAAAACCAATGCATTCAATGCCTCTTTCAATGTCTTTGTCTTAGACCGGGCTATTGGACCATTTGGAACATGTAATGGGTCCTTGCTCGTGTTTCGGAGTTGTTCCGCATCAAAAATGGAAATCACAACTTATTTTTTATATACAAATCTGTATTGGAGATTTCATAATATTTGCAACACGACAATTACATGATATCTGCCTCCACATGTTATGCATTTTTGCAATCAATAATATACCCCGAATTTTTTATTTTGCTGTGCAAAGCTCGTGATCACGTGGTCACGCAACCCACAACCAAGAATGAGATCTGATCCCAGAAAGCCGAAATAAGTTGGATAGGAGTGTCACACAATGGAAACGTGCCCCAAGGAACCAGCACTATTGGAATGAGTAGAATGACATCACAAAGTCATTTAATCTTCGATAAATCGGATTAAGTTCGTTCAAGAACTAAAGAATGCAAGCATCACTCACACATAAACTGAAAAGTTCAGAATTAAATTTCATCAATCGCTGCTGAAATTTAGCTAACATGAGTTTAAATAGTCTTTTAAAAAGTAACCCTAATGGACCCCTTTTGTGCACTTAAATGAAGTCCACTCAAAACTGACCAAAAACCCTAAGTTGGAAAGCTTTGGATCCTACCTGAACACAAAGTCTAATTAAGCCCAAACATGCCTTCGGCTGTAGCTAACAAAATTAAATAAAAGCCATAAGTGATATGAACTTCATCAACAATTGTGATGAAACCCAATAAGAATGATGGTTTAGAACCCCAAGATCGTGTAGATAAGATTGGTTGAGCCTTGACCCGTCACCTAACGAGATGAAAACCAAGACTACGAAAGATTGAAACGCCACACCTAGAAAACCTGAGAATCTCTCAACAATCAAGGTGATAAGTTTGGTTGTTTGAACACCACAAGATTAACTTGATAAGTTCTAGTAGTTCTTTTAAGAACGAAGAGGAACACAAGACCTCACAAATATGATAATTTTTCTGAAAACATAATCTGCCTAATCATTTTGAAATACCCCTTTTTATACTTGGAACAACCCTCCAAGAATAGGAAAAGTCATAACTAAAGCTTTAAAAGAGCTCAAACAGTAACATAAACAAGTCCCCACGTTTTTAGGTCTCTTGGACTTCTAGAGGCTATCATAAATAGCTAAATGACTAAATTCAATGTATTTAACATAACCATTTAAGACCAACTTCATTCCTCTAATTAATAACCTTGAAAGTCATCAAATTCATGCCCTTTGATGGTCAGATCATGCTGAAATGTTTTTGCATAATTATTACCCTCTTCAATTTCTTTGATGATGTGGACTAAGCCTTGATTATCATTTGATCCCATCTTGGTCTTTTTAGAATCAGCCCAAATCTCTTGGATTAGCCCATTTAGTGCTTCCTTGAAGCGTTTGGCTCTAAGTCTTGTAATTGGGCCACTTGGAAGTGATAAAGGGTCTTGTGCGAATTCAGACGCATTCCCGAGTGTATGATCAATATGTCCAGCTCCTTGGTTTGCATCAATAAGTCTTATTTATAGCCTTGCATCCAGCCTCCTGTTCTCACCTTGATTTTCTCTCCCCATGCCTCCTGCTCACTTTTTAGCTTTATTTGATCATCATACACCTGTTTCGGTGTAAGAGGTACAAGAGTGATGGTTTTCTCATTTTTTAACCCCATCATGAATTGCCTTCCTGTCATATTACCATGGTTTACCCAACAAGATGTGACTTGCTTCCATCGGTACCACATCGAACAGCACTTCATCAACATATTTCCCAATCGAAAATGTGACCACAACCTGCTTAGTCACTTTGACTTCACCACTATCATTTAGCCATTGCAATCTACATGGTTTCGCATGCTTAACTCAAATTCAGTTTACTAACAAGGGTAGTAATGCAAACATTAACACAACTTCCATTATCAATAATTAAACCACACACCTTGCTTATGACGTAACAGCGCGTATGGAAGATATTTTTCCTTTGTTGATTAGGTTCATCTTCCTTGACCTGAACCTGAAGTGTGCGCCTTATCACCAAGGACGCGACCGGTAATGGCCACTTATTCGCATCACTATCCTTCAATGGTTGCATGCCGTTTAAAAAAGATTTGTCACTTTTAGATTCCATATCACCATCATATTCATCTTCACCTACATCTGCTTTTTAATCAACAAACTCTTGAAAATCACATCTGGTATTCTGTACGGCCTTACACACCGTATTTCCTCTGCGATCAGCCCAAATATTCTGTTTCTTTATCTCTTTCACATCATCTCTCAGATCCATGTTCATCCTAGACAACAACTCCAGTTTCTAACATAACGCTCGCAATTGGAAAGCAACATCAGCATCTTTGTTGCTAATTCGTTGTTCTCAGACATCATTTGAATCTGCAAAATTCGGTTAGGCGCACAAAATCTATCCTCACACCTCTTGTGTATCACACAACAACAAATCGAGGCTTTTCACTCTAATAAGCTCACTACGTACCACACAACTCTTGTGTATCACATAAAAAAACAAATCAAGGCTTTTTACTGTATATGCTCACTACGCCTTTTACCTCATAACTTGCTTTCTTTTGGTTTTTTCGGAACTAAAATCAACAAATCAGACTCAGTAGCCTTCGCAGCGCACTCTAATTATGATTTTCAGATTCAAGAAGCAATAAAAATACTCAAAACAAAGCAAGACAAAACTACGATTACGATTACGATTTCTCAAGTAGCAATGCAAAGTCGTACGAATTGTGGACGATACGAAGACACGAAATAAAACAGAAGCAATTACTTGACTCCTAGAAAACTGAAAATAGAACAAAAACAGAGAATTGGGCAAAACTAAACAGTAAGGATTACTTTTTGAGACTTGAGCAAAATCGAACCTCTTACGCAACTTTTACGTAACAAAATTGAAACCCAGACGAAACAACCTCGAAATGACCTCAAATTCGATATTTAGTATTCTAATACTAAACTAAAAAAAACAATCAACTTATAGGTCGTTCTCTTACTTCTACTACTCAAACCCTTGTGTGATCAATTTGCGGCAAAAACGAACCTCCAATTGAAAACTCTAGTATACGATATCAAAATAAGCCCCAATTTAATATATCATGCGATATCAACCCCAACACACAGTATGTAAAGTTTCAATTAATGCAAAAGTGTCAAACCTCGTGATCACGTGGTCACGCAACCCACAACTAAGAATGAGATTTGATACCGGAAAGCTGAAATCGGTCTAATAGGAGTGTGACACAATGGAAACCTGCCTCAAGACACCAGCACTATTGGAATGAGTAGAATGACGCCACGAAGCCAGTTAATCTTCGATAAGTCGGATTCAGTTTGTTCAAATACTAAAAAATGCAAGAATCACTCACACATAAACTGAAAAGTTCAGAACTAAATTTCATCAATCGCTGCTGAAATTTAGCTAACATGAGTTTAAATAGTCTTTTAAAAACTAACCTTAATGGGCCCCTTATGTAGATTTAAATGAGGTCCACTCAAAACTGACCAAAAACCCTAAGTTAGAAAGCCCATGCTTAATTCAAACAAGTATTGGATCCTTGCTGAAAACAAAGTCTTAATTAAACCCAAACAAGCTTACGGGTTGTACTTTTTTTTTGTCAAATAGCATAATTGAGTTTTGGAAAGAATTACTCTGTAATTTTTTAAACTTGACGGACCAAGTTACAATTAAATTTAAATTTTAGTTAAAATGAAATGAGATAAAAACAAAATAAGAAGAAGAAGAAGAAGAAGAAGAAGAAGAAGAAATATTCTTTTAAATAGGTTTCAACAGGGATCTGGTGGTAAGTTTTGGGCTAGATAAAACAATGTCAACGTTGTTTTTGATGATATTAAAAAACATTTAATTTTTTATAAAAACAGATTAGTGAAGTTTTTTTTTTCTTTTTTGTATATATATATCATGATTAAAAAATACAGCTTGTTGATATAAAAAATAATAGTTTAAATAAATTATAAAATAACTTGTACGAATAATAATAATAATAATAATAATAATGAAAAAACTTCAGATACCAAATGAATTTATAAAACAAATCTATTAACATTATGAAACAGCGACCAAAGTTGGCAAACACTTGCTGCTCAAAAATGATATTAGGCTCATAAAGATATAATTTAATCTGAACCAAATGAATTGAATATTTTTTGGATAGTTATATTAATACAAGAATACCAGATACTGTCAAACACAACAAAAAAAAGCTCGCTAAAAACTAATTCAATATATATATAGATATATAGATATTTGTATAAAATTTTATTTGACGGCTCTCCACTATCCGCACAAGCAAATGCATCCCTGACCTGCAATCATCTTTAATTATGACCAATCTGAATTGGAAAATGGGCGAGGAGCAACGGCATGAATCTGCTCAGTAAATTCAGACCAACTATAGTAGTATAGACAATAAGCAAATCAGAAAGAAACGGATATTCATTGAATCCAACAAACTTGAGGAACTAAAACAACTTTCCACTTGCAAAGTTACAGTTGCCAATTCTAAACCATCCCACGGAATAAAAGAAACCTGAACAAGCCATTCCTTTAAGCAAGATATCGATACAATTTTCTGTCCACACTATCCCTCTCCAAGAAATCCCGTTCTATTAGGGATTCAATCCTTTTCTTAATCTCTGTGGGGTTGGCTAGGAAACGTGACTGCAACTGCTTTGTTACCTCAGTGATTATATTGTTGTGATCCAATACCCTCCTCGACTTCATAATCCTAACTATTGCAGCTTCTATCTGAGGCTTCCGGTCCTCCTCTACTCTCTGCCGTGTCTCCTGCTTTTCAGGTTCCGATTCCTTCTGCGCAACTACAGTTCCTATCTTCACCTTATAGAATTTGCTTGTGAATTTGTCATTAACAAAAAAAGCATCTTCCTCACCAATGTCTTTACTCATGGGTTCTTTGCGAAGAACATTCTTTCCCTTCACACAGGCCATGGATTGCAGGCACCTCTTCAAGTCTGCTGCAGGAATCTCAGTTGCTTGTTCAATCTCTTTGTAGCTGAGCCTCTCAGCATTATTAAAGAGCATGAGAACACACATTTGGTAAGTGGAGACATTCAACTCATGCTTCTGACCACCCTTCCCAAAGGTTGCTTTAATGTCTGCTGTGCCCATATTAGTTTGCCATGACAATCTCCGCCCAGTATGGGTCCCAAGGTAATATGACCTGAACTTCTCACACAGTGCTGACATTTCTGCAGGCAAGTTGCATGTAACACCAGGTTGAGTGGGCCAAGACCCTGTTGTCAAAACCTGAACAACCAGTGTCCTTGCATCCCCTAGCTCCAGGTGGCTTGCATAAAACCCGTGCATTGTATCCTGGGAGGTTTTCATGTCTGTAAACATGCCTTCTAATTTCGAAGTGAACTGGTATCCACATTCTGTCTTAAGTTTGACTATCAGACTTCTCTCCGCATCATCAGAGACTGTTTTCCCTGACAACAGCCGCTTAGCCAAATGCTGCTTATAATACTTTTCAAATACATCTTTCTCCTGCAAATAGCGGAACAGCATCATCACCTTGTCAAGAATGACCTCCACATCCTCCTCACTAACTCCTTTTAGACCTTTGCGTAGTTTGTCATCCACGAACAATGAAATGAACTCAGGAGAACGAGCATTCAAATTAATGAAATACTCAAAAGAGGAGTTCAAAGCATTCTGGAATGTCTTGTCATTGTTAAATGCATTGGTTATGATGCTATCGTACTTGTCTTTTTCATCCAACAAACGCTGGACAAATTCTACTGGATCCTTCAACCTTTCTGCATCAGTAACAAGTTGCTTGCCTGTCTCCCTGAGGTGAGAAGTCATCACTTCTCTTATTGTTGAAAGACCATCAGGAACCCGGCGGAACAGGTTGTACATCCGTCCCAAGTCTTCATATTTATCATCAAGAAGCATGTTTACCAAGCCTGAATTCTCCATGTGGACTAGTCTCAGCATGTGGTTAGCAATCATCTCCTTCTCCACCACATTAGTTATCTTGACTTCACTCTTGGAATCCAAATAATGAGTCACTCTCTCTATCTCTTCATTTAAACGTTTCTCAGCTTTCTTCAGATAATCACCACAATCACAGCACTCAATGAACTTCTGAGATTCACCCTTATAAAACTCGGCTGAAACCTCAAGAAATGGCTTCTCAAAATCTTCTTGGTAAACAGAACAGCCTAGATCCATTAGCATCTTGACAATGTTCCTCATCAAACCTCGATCAATAACTTCACCAGTCCGTTCCCTGTGAACCAGTTCAAGAAGTGTATTTTGAAGCCTTGTCTGGATTTTGCTGGAGTGTATTATGTTGTCCCTCCACAAGTTAAGCCCAAGTTCATGAACAGGGGTTTTGCGTGTACTTGGAATATATGTTCTATCCATATACATCAATATGTCCCTGATCATTTGCAATGCTTTGTTATGATCATTCCATTTCCTGTTCAGCTCCTCCAAGAACGAATCCCCCTGAGCAGCCTCAATAGATTTAGATATTTCTCTTAAATGTGAAGTCATAGTAGCAACCAGACCATTATACAACTTCTCACCAAATTTGTGAAGCACCATGTTGTAAGCATTTCTGAAACCACAAAAAACCACGAAATTTAAAACACAACTTAGGATAATGTCAATGGTTTGACAGGATAACCAGCCAAACATCAAATCTAGAATTAAGATTACTGACTTGAGCAAAATATCTAATTTAATACATTTACTAAGTGCTTCGGATTTCAAAGCAAAATAAATAAAAATAGGTAACAAAAAGGAGTTTGAGAAAAGATCTCAAGGCCATGTCCACTTCCTTGTCACACACACACAAATAAATAGAGAGAGAAAGACCTACCATTAAGAGGAAAAGAAATGATTTTTATCAACAGCAGGAAAGCCATCTGGATGAACCATCGTCAAGATTAATTCAAAATTTATCATGTAAAATAACAAAATAAGCACAAGAAAAACTGAAAATTCAGACTATCATATGTTTTTTTAACCTCTATGGTGGATTTAATGTACTGTATCCAAATGTTATCCCCTTTCTGTAACTAAAAAAATTACCATTTACATGTCCGTTCTGTAAAAGAGAGTAAGATTAGCCAACTATATGAATTTGTTTTAAAAGAAAGAAACCTTTAAATCTTTCTTTGATTTTCGGAGAGAAAGATAAATAAAGGCATAAGGCAAGAAAAGAAATTTCCAATAGTAAAAAAAATTTAAATGCTGAAACAAAGAAAGGTTTCAGAGAAAAGTAGATATTTTAAAATTTATTTCAAGGGAACAAAGGAAAGAGAATAGATATATTATTTTCTGGTACCCATGTGTTCTTTCCAATTAAGACAACCATTCTTAGGGATAAAAATGAAAAAAAAAAATGTATAAGCATTGGGCATTGCATATAGAAGCTGTGATAGGAGCAAAGATATAGCAACATATCCTTAGAACCCATGAAAATCTCATAAAGAACAAATTATGCATCCTTGTGTATGCTGCTTCAAAGAAGTTAACCTAGAAGTACTAAATTGAGTGTTGAGCCTGGCAAGAAAAAAGCTCTAGCTAGCTGATGGGCGAGGCTGCCACTCTATTGAACCTAATAATAACCACCAATGCAAAAAATCTTATATAAACAGCAATTAATTCTCTACCTCTCTGTTGGTCACTTGCATCATTATTTTTGGATTTTTTTTGCGTCATTAATTAAGACGCTTGCAAGGGGGTATTCATTTCAGTGAAACTGGAAAAAAAGAGTGTTTGTTTGGCTGACTTTACTGCACAGCATCATCTTATGGGCAAACAAACTCAATCATCACCAACACAAAATTTTAAAAATAAAATACGAATACAAAACATATAATCATAAGGAAACAAATGAAAAGACTAAAAAAATGTAACAATGAGTGAATTTGAGAAGAAGAAAAAGAATTGGATTCTTGTGTTCAACAATAACCTCAATCATCAGGAACATGCCTGAAGCTGATTCTACTCCACATAAGCAAAAAAAAAATCACAGCCCACTGCAGCAGATACATACCTTTTGCATAAGGAACTTTACATGTTAATCGCAACCAACCAAGGTCACAAAAACCCAAAAGCAACAACTAAGTTTAAGGCAATAACTAGTAAATTAAAAAAAGAGGAAACCATCATCAATTCATCTTCATCATCATCACCATCATCATCATCATAATAATAATAATAACAATAATTGAAAGAGAGAGAGATGGTGAGGGGGACCTATAGAGCTCTTCGAAACTGAGACCACTAGCATTATGATTGTAAATCTCATGGATAGCGTGCTCCAAAATCTTCCAGGTCTTATCGGCGTATTTCGGATCCACCACCACCCGGTGTTTAAACGCCTCTATCTGGAAATTCCTCTTCTTTTGATTGCTCATTTTCTCCTATTTCTTTTTCTGTTTCTTCAATCGAAAAATCCGAACCTAAACCCGGATCGAAACAACCCAAGCAACAACGTCGATTATCAAAAGATCGGCAAAGCTTCAACCATAATTTACAAGCAAGCTGGTATATTAATCTCAAAGAGAGTTTAGGGTTTCAAACTAAATCAAAATCAGGTAGGAGGCGTATTTTTGTTTTTTAATTATGATTTTTAAGGGCTCTAAAATGACAGTTTTAGTTACAGGCGGAGATTCGTCTACTTTGGGTTGGGGTTGGGATATAAAAAAAAAATACAGGGCAAAGATGTTTGGCCCCTTTTCGTGATTTTTGGATGCCGTTTTCGTGGTTTTTGGATGCCGTCTGTTGCCAGATGAATGAAAGAATCATTATTAGTTTCAAATAAAAATAAAATTGATTAACCTAAGAAGCTCATATGTGGAAAGTAGTTTTTCGAGATTTTTTAAAAACTTTCTCATATTTATTTATTATTATAAAATTTGGTGAATAAAAATTATTTTCTAGTTAAATAAAAATTTGACCTAGTTTATAGTTTGTTTGTTTATTTATTTAGGGCAAAATACACTTTTTATAAGTTACTAGTTAAATTGTACGCATTACATTGCAGGCTAAGTAAATAATTTTTATAATTGTTGGAATTGAAACAATTAATAGTTTTTGCTAGTTCAAAAATAAAATATAACATTCATACATGAAATATTTGAATAATAAAACACATCAATACACCCTATTATAACAGCTGCAACATCGAAGGCTTAACATCTAAAAATATCATTATTATTATTTCTAAAACAATAAAAAATATTAAATTACCCCAAAGAAAGAAAAACTCAAAAACATTAACAAAAGAGAAAGCATGAAAAAAAAACTAAAATTATAATTATTATCATGGCATGAACAATGGGAAAACAAATTCAATAAAAGAATAAAAAAAAACCCAAAAACTTTAACAATAGAGTAAACAAAAAAAAAATGATAAAAAAATAAAAATTATTAGCTAAAAAAATCATTTGACATGAAAATAAAATAAAAACTAATAAAAAAACCCAAAAGGAAAGAACAAAGGAAAAAAATAATAAGAAATAACAATTTTCAAATGATCATATAAACACAAACTAAAATTTAAGAACAAATTTTTTGAAAAACATACCATCTCAATAAAAGAGAAAAATTAAAAATTAAAACTAAGAGCACATATATATAAACATGGACAAAAATAGAGACTATTTAAGAAATATAAAAAAATTAAAGGGATTAAAATAAAAAATTAAAAGTATAAGGGTAGAAATGAAAACCAAATATATTATCAATTTCAATCAAATGATAAAATTGAAAAAATAAAATAAAATCTAACATTTATACATGCAAGGTTTGATATAATGAAACACATCAACATACTATATTATAACAACAATAACATAGAAGCCTTAATATCTAAAAATATCATTATAATTACTGAAAAAACAATAAAAATTATTAAATTACTCAGAGGAAAAAAAATTGAAAACATTAAGGCAAGAAAAAAAACTAAAAGAAAGAACAATGGAAAAAAAACAAAAATATCAATTTTAAAATGACTGCAAACATAAACTAAAATTGAACAACAAATTTTTCAAAAAAATACTACCTCAACAAAAGAGAAAATAATAAAAATAAAAAATCAAAGCTAAGAGCACATATATATAAACATTGACAAAAATAGGGACTATTTAAGAAATATCAAAAATTAAAGGAATTAAAATCAAAAATTAAAAGTATAAGGGTCAAAATAAAAATCAAATATATCATCAATTTCAATCAAAGGGCAAAATTGAAAAAATCAAATCCTATGTACCAAAAATATTAAGGGATTTAAAACCAAACTCAAAATTAAAAGAATAAAGACTCAAATGAAAAAGTAATATATAATCAATTTCAATTGAATGACATAATTGAAATAAATCAAAACGTTCATAACAAATAACAAAAATAAGGATCATACAACACAATTAAAAGAGAAGGGACTAAAATGAAACAACCATAAAAATGGGGGGCTGTAGTGTAGTTTAGGGTGAAGGAGAGAGAAAAGGGAAAACAAAGTTCAATCGCCCACCGTCATGTTTTCGGCCACCATGTGAGGCTCCACATCACACCATGAGGAAGAGGACATGGCGGTGCATCCACAGAGACACCAAATGGATATTGTTGTCAACACGTGTGTCACACGCACACATAGTATTCAGAGGAAAATAATTTTAAAAATTGGTAAATTACCATAACAACTTTATAGTCAACTCTTCAATTTTGTCTTATTGAGGGGTGGATTAGTATTTAGATATTTTTTAAAAATATGAAACATCCCTGCAGGCAAGCCATGGTTTTTGTCTTATTGGAGGGTAAAAAGGTTATTTTACTGTGCAATGGAATATGAAATTACCATGGCACCCCTGGCTACTGTTGTTTTTTTGTCTTATTTGAGGGCAAAATGATTATTTTATCATGCAAAGAAATATAAAAAAAATCAATAAACCAGTGACCCGACTTGAAACGAAAACTGAACCGACCGAGCAATACTATATTAATCTACGGTGAAAACTCTCACAAGCTATAGTAACCGACTTATTCTTTCTTAGTATATAGTCTAATAAAGAGTTTAAAAATATTTGTTATTTGTTGATTATAACAAATCTAGTTATTAATTTTTTTATTGTAATATATTTTATTTTAAACTTTTTTTTTTAAATCCATCCCTTATAATTTAATTTTTATATCAACTTTGATCCTTATTCTTTTGATTGTTTTTTATTTTTATTTTTTTAATTGAGATTTTTTATCTATCAAATTTTATCCTTATTCTTTATATTTCTATCAATCTTATTTGAAATAATTTGTGAAATTAGATTTATTTTAATCAATTTTATCATGTTTCAACTTTTTATCTGATAGATTTGGTCTTTATTTTTTATTGTTATTTTTTTATTTAAAATAACTTATGAAACTTTTTTTTTTAATTGTCATACTTAGTACTTATTTTTTTAATAAACTTAAAAAAATATCAAAATATCAATAACTTAATCTTTAATTCATTTCTTATATTATAGTCAAACAATGAAAAATGTTTTCCAACTTATTTTTTCAAACATTGTCAAAAATCATAAAATAATCTATCTTTCATGAGTTGGCTTTCCAAAAAATCTATTTTTAAAAGAAAAAATCTTACATTTTAGCAAACAAACAAGACCTTTGTAACTATACTTTATCATAACTAATTATTAGAAATAATTAAATAATCCTGAATTAGTACATACCTCTTTTCTCCATCAAAGTCTTCCATGTCACTTTCTTTTTTTATTATAAAAAAAACATAAAATTGATGAAAAAATAAAGTTATAAAATGATTTGAAAATGTAATCAAATAAAACTTTTATGAAGTCATATTTGTTATTTGTTGATTATAAAAAAATCTAGTTATTAATTATTTTATTGTAATATATTTTATTTTAAATTATTGTTTTCAATTTCATCCCTTATAATTTAATTTTCATATCAACTTTAATCCTTATTGTTTTTTATTTTTTATTTTTTTATCTATCATAGTTTATCCTTATTCTTTAGATTTCTATCAATCTTATTTGAAATAATTTGTGAAATTATTTTTTTTAAATCAATTTTATCATGTTTTAACTTTTTATTTGATAGATTTGGTCTTTATTTTTTATCGTTATTTATTTATTTAAAATAACTTATAAAACTATTTTTCTTTAAATTTCATCATCCTTCAACCTTTTCAATTGTCATACTTTATCCTTATTGTTTTTAATAAACTTAAAAAAATATATCAAAATATTAATAACTTAATTTTTAAATCATTGTCAAACATCATAAAATAATCTATTTTTCATGAGTTGGCTTTCCAACAATGTTATTTTTTAAGAAAAAAACTTACATTTTGGCAAAAAAAAAGGCCTTTTGTTACTGTAATTTATCATAACTGCTTATTAAAAATAATTAAATAATCCTCAATTAGTATCCAACATCCTCAACTTATTACCCCTTTTCTTCTAAAAACACCTCTTTTCTCAATCAAAACCTTCCATATCACTTAATTTTCTTTTTTATTATTATAAAAAAAAACATAAAATTGATGGAAAAAATGAAGTTATAAAATGATTTGAAAATGTAATCAAATAAAACTATTAAAGAAGGTATTGTATTGTTTATTATCATATTTATAGTTCAATGTTTTATCATATTTATGTCTTTTATAATCAAACTAAATTTATTTTCAAAATAAAAATCCCAAATAATTTCTTTTATTTTTTATTTAAAAAATCTATTGACATGGATTGTGATGAAAAGGAACTACATGCTCTCTCTCTCTCTCTCTCTCTCTCTCTCTCTCCACACACACACACGAAAGAAAAATATGAAATGTTATTGGAACATGTTTTAAAAGTATTTTTTTTTAAATAAATTTTTTTATGTTTTATTTTAAATTAATTTTTATATTTTTAAATCATTTTAATACGTTATATCAAAAATAATTTTTTAAAAATAAAAAATATTTTAATATAACTATGAATAAAAAAAAAGCTTAAAAACTAAATTCAATTAAACTTCTAAACAGTTCCTTTGAATGTGCTTGAAGGGTAAGTGGAAAAATCGGTAGGGTCGCCCTTCCCCATTTGAATTCGGGTGGGCAAAATAGTCAACCAAATCTTCTATCGAGAAAGTTATAGCCATTGAGTGCGCTTTATTTTGTATGAGCTTCCCTCTCATTCTTTAACCATTTTTACTTGTACCTTTAGCTTTGTTCATCATTGATTGCACTTTTCGAAATAACAGAGTCCTTAAGACTGACTCTTCTTCCCCAAAACACGAGTAAAACAAACTCAGAAAGAGAGCATTGGAGATCTGGAGAGTTTCTTTGATGCAACTGCATCAACACAAGTTTTTTCAATCCTATGTGGGTAAGAACAATTCCATTTCCTTTCCCTTTTTTTTCTCTTCTTTACTTTCTTACATTTTTGTCAGGCCAGAAATGGAGAGCGCTGAAGAAGCTGCAATAATGCGAGTCACGTAGGTATCCTAAGTCTCCTTTCATCAATGGTAGCATTTTCTTTGCTTTTTGTACTTGCTTCGAAGAACAATGAAGATCGAGAAGTACTGAAACGTTCCTTCTCGAGCTTCTGTTTTTTTCCTCTTTCTGATGCAGAATTGTCACACTTTTGTTAGTGGAGTTTGGTTAGAGTTGGCAAATTCAATAAATGATGACAAAAAAAAAACTAGAACAATATTCATTGCAATCACTTCGAGTTATAGTTACTCCATCAGAAAACAGAAATACAGAAAACTTGCTCTATACCATTTGCACAACCAAAAACAACAAATAGGAATCCAATCAGCTGGTTAATCCTCCTTTCCCCCCTTCTTTTTCCATCTGTTTCTTTAATCATATGTAGGCGAGTTGCCTGTATGTAATTACACTCTGTCTACGGACTCAAATAAAAGGGTCTGTACAAATGGAAGGCCAAAAACTGGATGAGAAGATAGAAAGCCCGCAATCAAATCAAGACAAAAAACTGAAAACAGACCTCGGATCACGTTGTTAGATGTGTCCAAGATGCTAGAATGTACCACAACATTCTAGCCCGGCGTCCTGTCCTGGAATGCAGATCTCAATATGCCTCTTAATAAAACTCCAGGCCATGGTAGCTGCAATCCTAGGAACTGATGGTAAACAAGAGAAGACACAACTCAATAAATGCTATACGGTCCTGGGCTATTAAAGACCAGATATGATGGGCTAGACCGTGTTCTTTGTATGAGATAATTCGGAGAGGTTTACTATAGACTTTGCAGAAGTGCTCGTTTGCAGAGTGGTGGTTGCAAAGGATTGATGCTTGGACTTGGGCCAGGGGACTCCACTCCAAGTGTTTTTAGTAGGAAGTTTCTCTCCTGAAAAGAAAATCATCAAATAAAATGGTTAGCCTCACATGAAATTTTGAAAAATATCCATACCTAGGTATGACATGAGTGTTTATAGGATGCTAGTACTTGTACCAAAATAAAACAAACACGGTGTGATGTTACTGGGTAAGAGGCTTGCATTATATTGATCTAAAGCATGTTTCTCCTTTTATTTCATCAACAAAAAGGATTTAAAAATACTTTTGGTGACAATTTAACTTTATTTGCAGTGCAAGTTTGTGGAAGCTTACAAAAGATTTTGTAGGATAAATTTTGCCTTGTGCATTCAAAACTTTGGCTTCAGGTTTGAAATTGACAATTCAAAAGGTTGACTTTAGCAGTGTTGACGTTGAAGAATGTATCTAGGCTATGGGATAAATGGAATTCATGAATTTCTGCTGAAATAGTTATATACACAGTAGCTACTACTACTATGTTCGTCATCTGCACAATTACGAGCTATCAAAATAGTCCTGGTGATTTAATTCCTGACCAGCAGATCCATAGGAACACCACCTTCTAATAGCTTGCTGGCTTGACACTTGACACCTAGCTTTGAATTCATGGTAATGACTTGATTACCATCACATAAAAGCCCATTTAGTGATTGATAATTAGCCAACACACAAAGTGCTATAACCCTTACTGCTAACGCTAATGCTTGAATTACCACAGCAAACTCAATGTCCTACAGTAGTATGAATTATTAGTAACATTCTTAAGCCCCTTTTAAATTTTATATTATTATCTTTATAGGAGTCTTCATAAAAGGTAAAAATAATTAAAAAAAAATCAAGTACTTTGGCTGCCAGTGATTTGATAATCACTAATCCTCAGCTTCTTGTTCCTATCACCCCTAAAATCAGCGGTAATGTAGACTCAAGTCAGTTGTAACTATTCATAATTATTATAGTTTAATGTTGTTGCCTAGTGGTAAGCTCTAACCCTGCAAGCCATATGAAACTAGAGGCTGAATCTTTAGAGAGACAGTTCCTCCTAATACTTCTAGCAATAAGGGATAGGTTCACAAACTAACAACACTTGATTAGAACTAATGGATTAATAGTCGGTAGAATTGATGGTCAAAGTTGACTTACACTCTCTGAAAATTTTGGGCTGGGAATCCCTGCTGATAAGGATCTGAAAAGTGGGGTAACTTGAAGTGGGGAACTAAACTCTGTACTCGACGAGGCAGAAACAACTATGTAGTTTTTTGTTTGCTCATCACAGGATGGAAACATCTCCACTGCAGTAGATTTAAATTCATTAGCAGAAGTAGTTTTAAGGCATTTTAATCTCCATGTAATAAGAAACAAAAGTACATTTGATCAACCCTACCAGACATGAAAACTTCATTACCTTGGGTTATATTTGCACTGGAAAGAACTTCTTTACCACATGCACCCACAAAATGTCCCTCAATATGAACCATTTGCATTTCAGTTTCAATATCCTCATGCAGTGCACCAATCTCAGCTTGAGTTTGTTCTGTTTTATCAGGGGCTGGGTATGGCAATTGAGTTGATCCTGTAATGTATTCAGAACTGGCTGGAGACTCCTCATACAAACCAAGTTGCCTACAGCATTTAACCATAAATTAGACACTTTATGATGAGTAGTTATGCTTAATCCCAAATATTAAACCCCCTGTTTCTATTACCTCCAAGATGGTCGACTTCCATCATTACTACTCCTTAGATCCTCTATGAGGTCTTTAAAATCATGAAATTTAAAATCAATGTCACAGATTTTTTGTCCAAGTAGATCATTTTCTTTGCTCCGATTCAGGAAATCTTGGAGAACCTGAATGTCATGTTTTATAAACATGAGGACAGAAACAAAATCTGTGTGCATAATAAGAGTCAAGGAGGAATGCACTTGGGGGCACTGTTGTACTGAGTCTGTGAGATCAACATTATCAGTTCAACTTTCCATGTTACAGCATATACTTGGTGAGACATGGAAGTTGATTGATCTTAGGTAAAAACCAGTTTGACATTATAATTATGCTTATATCTATAACGGTGAAGGTCAAATTGATAAACTGCACTGCACCTACACATGTGGTCAAGTGCATTGGATGTTTAGATGTTGACAACAAAAGCTCACCTTCCAAGCATTTTCCATACTCTGGTCTGTATTTTCTTCACTAACTTTCATTGCAAGTGAGCTGAGAAGCTCTGCTTGTTGCACTAAAGCAGTTATCTTTGGATCATCCTTTTTGAGAAAGGTTCTTTGAATCATACTGTTTTGAACTGCCAAATGAACAGCAAGGAAAGAGATTATTGAACATTAAAGATTTATCACAGGGAATGATCAACAATAAACACTAACTAAATTGACAGAGATTATAGATTATGCGTGTTATTGGTTGTCTATCATAAAGCCCCTGTAGCGTTCCTCGGTTCTTGTAAAGCTGGAAAAAAAACTAATGCTTTGAAAGCTGAATTGTGGTAGTTTGCATGAGGCTTGAGCTAGACCTTACATGGCCAAAGGTGGATAAGAATGAGGAAGTGGAAGTTGATTCAGAGGTAGTATTCAATGCATTAAACTAAAAAGGTAGCAGTTTGGCTACTCATCCTCTTGTTCAGGAATTTTTTTGACTTTAGCAAAGGGATTGGAGCATCAGGATTAGTCATGCATATAAAGAAGGATATTGGTATGTGGACTAGCTTGCTAATGGAGGCTTAGAGATTGATAGTGGCATTCAATATTTGTCTCAACCCCTGGGTCTTCTTTCCTTGCTTCCGCAGGATGAAGCAAGGTATCTCAACCCTGTTTATGCAGGGTGTAAGTCTCTCGGACCCAGATTTACTACACAAAAAAAAAAAAGGATAAAAAATAACCAAGTCCTAATTGGAAAGTCTTTGTTTCAGGTGTTTTACCATCAATGGAGACCTCCTTGACACCGCTGGCATGACGTTGAGAAGCCACGTTAACATTATGAAAGTTTTGGGCCGACACTGCAAATGGAGGTCTAGGTTGGTGGTTTCCACATTGTGGGTATGATCTGTCTCCAAAGTTGCAATTTCCTGCAAGACCAGGGATGTGGGATTTCCTGCATTTCAACAAACATGAAGTTTACTATGCTATTTACTTTTCAAGATACTATTGTCTACTAATACCAAAACTGCACCGTACCTTATCTTCTTAAATGGAGGATCACTTTCTGGTGCTCCGACTCCGTTTAACCCATTATGTAACATGATTCTTTTGTTATTTAAGTTGATATGTGTGTTTTTGTTCTCTTTTGCTAAAACCTCGTATTTTGCTCTCTTCTTGCACAGCGTGGAGAAACGGTTCTTCACAGCATTATCCGTTCTGCAGAAGTAGCATATTTTTGAAATAAGGATATTATAAGCATTGAACCACACAAGAGTATGTGGATAATTTCAGAAGAGGGGCATGCAAAAACATTGTATACCTGCCTGAAACAACCTTTGCAATTTCTGTCCATCTGTTTCCAAATATTTTTTGTGCCTGCAGACCATCTCAAGTTATCAGATGCAGTGATGACCAAACAAGACAACTTAACATGCTTAACTAGGGAAAAGAACAATCAATAATAAAGCAGAAAAACCAAGCCATAATTTTGACTTTGCAGATCGAAGCAACCTTTTTCCCATTAAAAACATTTGAAGAAAAAAGACAAGACAGGGCTATAGCATACTAAAAAGTGCAGAAAAGGAGGGAAATCAGAGCACCTCGCACAAGAGCATGTCTTCCTCTGGTGACCATCCGCCTTTCTTGAAATCAGAGTTCAGATATGTGTACCATCTGAAGAAATTAATAGCTTAATAAGGCCCAAAGCAGAGGAGACAGTATAAGCAGAGCGATGATATATGTGTGTATATGTCGCAATAACCCACTGACCTTCTTCTGCATTGTCTTGTGGTTTTATCCTTGAATTTAGAGGCAATGATAGCCCAGCTGCAGCAACATACAAAACCCCTCAAATTATTTAAACCATTGAAGAACAATCAAAAGAAAAACATCAATTTGGTTGTTCTCACTTTTCAGTCCCATTTAGGCTAATCTGCTGCCGAAGAATATCATCTTCCTGTTCTCCAATAAATCACTCAGATATAACATCCACTGCAACTCCAATAAACAAGAAAGAAAGAAATTGCTTAATTACCAGTTGAGTCCATGTGACTACATGTCTCTCCTTCTTCTTTGATTCTTCTTCGTGATTTCCACAAGCATTCTTCTTCCACTTGTTTGTGGCTTGCATTCTTTACTCTCCCTCTCTCTCTCGCGATCACTAAATTTGTTTACGTGAGTGTGTGCCTCTCTGCCTTCGACGCTCCCCACCCTTTATCAATGATATGCTATTAAATAAAAGCCAAGAAAAAGAGAGAAAAGAAAAGTGTTTCTTTTTGTAATCTTTTACACGGATGGTACCGAGGGAGAAGTATTACTGTTTGGTTCAAACGGAGTCTCTTGGATTCTCGACTGGCAATCAACAACGACTTCTTTTACTAGTCGCCACTTCAAAAAAAATTTAATTTACGAAAACTGGACAATAAAGGAAAGGAAAGGTATGGAAACATTCGTATTCGCTGGCCACTGGGAGGCGTAGTGTACCACTAGGCTGTATAGTGTATGTAAAAGCGTAGTTGCATGCAAGGGCTAAGGCATGACCAGGATACTATGTGGGTGTTTGCCGGCCAAAACACTGTTCGATAAAAAATATTTATTTAAAATATTTTGTTATAAAGATTGCAAAAAAAATAATTAAGCAATAAAAATATATATTAAAATACAATATCTATGCAGTAGCAGATGAACACTGTATTTTCCTACTTTTGGGAGTGTTTTTCGAAAGTATTTTTGAAAAAAAATTGAATTTTTATTTTATTTTTTATTTTAAATTATTTTTTTATTATTTTAGACAATTTTAATATGCTGATATCAAAAATAATTTAAAAAAAATATATTATTTTAATATATTTTTAAACAAAAAATATTTTTAAAAACAACCACAACAACACTTATATCATTACAAAAGGGCCACGACGCGGAAAGATTGATCAGAACTTGTGAGCAAATTAACCAACTGCTTCCCTCTCTCTCACTCATTACTCCCACGATGGGTTTAAGTCACGTTTCTGCCCCTTTACTTTTCTTTTTCTATGGATTTTGCCCCGGCACCGTGTTTGTTTTTAGATTCTACCCCTCCGCAATGAATCTCCTTACAGCTTGCATTCTAAACCAGAAATTAAATTTAATGCATAGAGTTAAATGAATTCTTGTAGTTTAAATGTTTCTTAATAATATTCATTTGGATCTTAGATAAAATTTATTTTATTAAAAAGATATAAAGATAAATTAGATATGAGATTCTATAATTTATTGCGGTAATCTCTCTTGAAATTAACATTTTAAAGATACACAAACCTTGTCTTTGCTTTGTCTCTCTCATCCATCTCTGTACTCTCAAAAATCCTAAGCAAGGTTATCAATTTCGTTGCTGTTGGTATTTTATTTTTTTTAATTATGATGAAATATTTCAGTTTTGAAGTGTTTTGAAATTTCATTTCAAAGTTATACTATTTATATATATATATATATATATATATATATTCAAGAAAAAAATTAGTTTAAATCCAAAAATAAAATATTTAGATTTGTGCAATTTAAATTTGAAACATAAGTAAGAAAATAAGAATTTAACTGATATAACTCGACCGACTTGATGAGTTCAAAGATAGTATAGAAAATTGATAAAAATATAGTTTAACTAAGAAAATCAAGTTGACATCTTAAAAAAATATTAAAACAACGATATATTGAATCAACTGAGATCAACCTAGGTTAACCTTTCAAATATGTGACTTGTGTTATAAGACCATAATAACCTTAAATAAAACAAATCAAATTATAAAGTTCCATTTGTAATAAAATCAATGTTGAATAATGAAATTGAGAAAAAATATTCTAAAAAAGACACAATAAAATGATTTTTCAAAACAAAATTATAAACTTGTATAATATTACGAGAATATCATCATCAATATCGCAAGGTCGTTACAATCTCTGATTGCTCTGAAATTTTAATATAATATATATAAATATGTTAAGAGACTCCTAATAAAATTTATTCTCAATCTAATGTTCGGGATAAAAGATATGATTGATATTATAAAACTATTTATTATTTTAAAAAAAAACACTATATGGTTGGAATGGAATGAGTAAAACAAAACCGGATTATTTTGGCCAAGATTTGGACGAAATTTTCAAAATAGATCAAGATTTTAAAAAAGATAAAATTTGCTCTGATTTATTATGTTTTTTTAATTAAATAAAATGTATCGATCATTTTGAATAGAATATAACGAAATTGATAACCATGATCCTCCATGATGCAGTAACATTTTTATCTCTGCATGGCATCATCCCTCGTCAAGGTATTTTTGTTCCTCGTAAAGAATGCTATTAATACTTCCTTTTGTTTTTTGCCCGAATCTTTCCTTTCCTTTTTTCCCTGACCCTTTTTTTTTGCTCCGGCAATTTTGAAGCTGAGAGCTCTCATCGCATGATTTATACGGTAATATTTTTTTGAATTATTATCTAATATACTAAAAGAGATCATGAGTTCTTAGTGTTTTGACTGTGGATTGAAATAATATTATTTAATTTTCGGGCCGGTTCGGTTCGGGTCGCTCAAGTCGCTGGTTCAGTGCTTATTTTCGGTTTTGTACAGTGAATTAACGTTTTGTCCCTTGAAAATGATAAAAAACGGTTTCTGGGCGGAGGGGTATGGAGGTAATTGCACGCGTACATTCCAGCCCGGTCCGCTGAACTTTTTAATTTTTTAATATTTTTTGAAAACGGCTAAATACGGATATAACCCCTAATAAGATAAAATTGATGACTTATGCACAGGAGTAGGCTGGTAATTGACCATCATTTTTTATTATTTTTTTCAAATGCTGTCGGCGCGTGCGGAACACGCGACCGACATTATTCTGCCTCACGCCTCTTAAGGTGGCGCGTGAAGGATACTAGGGTCAACGGAAATGGGCTACCGACGTCTCTGTAGAGGCGCCTCCGTGTCTTCTTCCTCTCGGTGCGGCGTGTTTTGTCAATCGGTTACCGTGGACGACGCGGTGGCCAGTTAAAGTTGTTTTGTCAATCAGACCCCCGATTTTGTTGCCTTTTCACTTTAGTCCCTGTACTTTGAATTTTGTGTATGGTCCTGATTTCTGTTCTATAAGTTTTGATTTAGTTCGATTGAGTCATTCGATTGAAATTAATTAAATATTAATGTTTCACTTTGGTCCTCTTTCTTTTAATTCTGAATTGGGTTTAAATGGCTTAATATATTCGGTATAAAAGTTTCAATTTGTTTAATTTTGTCTTTTGATTTAAATTGATAATATATTTGATTTTCATTTCGGCCCTTATACTCTTAATTTTTTATTTTAATCCCTTTATTTTTTTTTATTTCTTGAATAAGATTTTTATTTTTTTATTTTCTTATTTGTTGAGGTGGTATTTTTTTGAAAAATATTAGCTCTTAAATTTTATTTTGTATCTATGATCATTTGAAAATTGATATTTCCGTTTTTTTCTCTCCCTTTGTTCTTTCTGTTAGTTTTTTTATTGTTTTTTTTTATTATTATCAAATCAAATGAATTTTTTTTGCCTGATAATTTTTATTTTATTTTTTGCTTCATCTTTTGTTAAATGTTTTAGGATTTTTTTAGTCTTTCATTTATTTTTGTTTTTTTTATTATTAACACAACAACAACAACAATAATAATAATAATAATTTTAGTTCTTTTTCTTACCTACTCATTTGTTAATGTTTTTGAGTTTTTTTCTCTTAGGATAATTTGATAATTTTTATTGTTTTGACAGTAATAACAATGATAATTTTAGATGTTAAGACTTCGATGTTGCTATTTTTATAATAAGGTGTAGTGATCTGTTTTATTATATTAAATTTTGTATATATAGATATTATATTTTAATTTTGGACCAGCAAATCCTATTAATTTCTTGAATCCCAACAACTATAAAAATTGTTTTCTCAGTCCGTAACGTAGTGCGATCAATTTTTTAAATTTTTAAGTCAGATGATTTTTTTTTCAACTAATAATTTTTATTTTTGTTTTATCATTTATTTTATTTTTTATTTTCTCTTTTGTTAATGTTTTTAGGTTTTTTTTAGTCTTTGATTTAATTTTGTTTTTTCGTTATTAATGCAATAATAATATTAATATCAAGAATAATAATAATATTTTTTTTCTTACTTTTTTTTTTCTCGGGTTAGTTTAATATTTTTTATTGTTTTGGCAGTAATAGTAATGATACGACTTCAATGTTATTGTTGTTATAATAAAATATATTGATTTATGTCATTATATCAAACTTTACATGTAGAAATATTATATTTTAATCTCAATAATTATAAAAATTATTTGCTCCGCTCGCAACGTAGTGCGACCAATTAACTAGTTAGAACCAAGAATTGTGGTGTCCTTTTCAATTATCAACAGTGTGAGAATTATGTGGTCATCGACTTGTAGCAGTGAGAGATTACTTAAAAGATTATGATTCAAAAGTGTTTTATTAAATATATATTTTTTGTTTTATTAAATATATATTTTTAAAAAAACTAATATTTAATTAAAAAAATTATAGGAGATGGGTCTGTTTATATATTCTTTAAAATACATGTATTTCATGTCATCTTGACTAAATACCCTATCTTGTAAAAAACTGATTTATCCAATAAAATAATTTTTACATTAATAAGAAAATTACCCAAATTGTTAGTTCAATTTATTTATACGAGCGTGTCCCTAGGATAGTAAGATTAAATTTAATTTTGTAAATCAATATTTTATTTCAAACACTAAAAATTATCATAACCCAATTTTGGGTCATTCCCTAATTCTACCAAAAAATAACAAAAAAACAAAATAAAAGAGGCTGGTGTCGGTAGAAAAATCAAGTTGAAATTTTAGACGTTTTGATAGCTCAATCGTACTTTTTTGTATGCCTAGAAATGAAAGGAAATGCAGATTAAAACTAAAATAATTTATTATTTGATAAATCCGCAGATATAATTGTTTTTTTATGGGTCAATTGGATTTAATCGTTTGCCAATTTAAAAATGTAATTAATCGATGACCAATTTAAAAGTGTAATTATCCGATCGTACCTATTTTATGCTCGAAAACGAAGAAAAATGCAGATTCAAGGCTAGCATAATTTATTATTGGATAAATCTGCATAAAAATTAAGTCGAAAGATATGCTTATATTTATATGGGCCAATTTGATTTAATCGTTGGCCAGTATAAAAGTGTAATTGTGTTGAAGAATTAATTTAGAGTTCAATCAAAGGATTTAATTAAGTGCAAGGACTTAATTATACTTTAAATTGATCAAATTAATTTTATTAAGGGCTTAGTCGATGAGAAATCAAGTTCTTGAATTCAATTCGGTCTCTGAAAATTCAATAAAATAATTTTTAGATTAATAAGAAAATTATGCAAATTGTTAATTCAATTTATTTATACGAGCGTGTCCCTAGGATAGTAAGATTAAATTTAATTTTGTAAATTAATATTTTATTTCAAACATTAAAAACTATGATAAGTTATCAATCAAATTCATTTTTCTATGAATTGAGATTAATTTAGCATGTGACATAGCGTCGTGCTAATGTTTTAACCTTATATTATGTATTTCTATTAAATTAAGTGACACGTGCTAAAATAAGTTTGTGAGTCGATGCTTAAAATATTGCATACACTTTATTAAAAAAGAAAAGAACAATAATAAACCTGATTTTTCAATATGAATGCATGATTTTTTTTCTTATTATTTTAATTAATCCTGATAATAGAAACGAAACTAATTAGCTAGATATTGGATGATTATATCCATGAGTTAATATATTTCATATTTTTATATATTGTCAAGTGTGATAAGATATATTCACATTTTCAGCTTGAAAAAATCTCCTCGTAACAGATGTCACATTGGCCATTACTTAATAAGAAAGATTTTGTAAAATAAGCCCTGTTTCTAGCATTATTTTACGTGCATGGAGGTAATTCCAATCATGGTGCATAGGTGCATAGTATTTTTTTAAATATATTAAATTTTTATTATTATTCTGAACATTATCAAATCAAAATTATTAACAATAATAAATTAATATTTTTCTAATAAATATACTTTTGAAAAACGATTAAAATTTTGGAACTGGAACTGGGCAGCTCACATGCATGCGTTCCTCGCTTCCACTCCAATAGGGTGCCTTAAATATTCCGCACAGTCACACATTTGCTGTAGAACGTGTTAAAGCGTTTCGAGCACTTCATTTGAAATTTCAAAGTTTTTGTTACGGCGTGAACGGTGCTGCCTGTACACGTCGCCTTTACAGTGTGATCGAGACTCTTCACTCTTGTAGCCCAAGGTGTCTTAATTATACAAGTAGCCTCGAGAATATTGATATTTTATATATGTATTATCATTATCATTTTTTTTTCTAATTTTAAATTAAATAAAATAGAATAGTTAATGAGGTATCAAAATCAATAATATCATGAGATTTTTTTTAACATGAATATTCAAATTAACTTGCACGTATTTTAACTATATAAGTTTTCATTAATTATTATATTACAAGTCCAACTTGAATAAGATAGCTAGACTTGTTTTGTTGTTGTTGTTGTTCTATGAAGCGGTAGCATGAGGGATATCAATTATCTTATGAGGAATCTTGCTTGCACTCTTTAGCTGAGGAGAGGTTAAAGGCTTGGCAAGTTGTAGCTTTTAATAGGGCATAACATGGCTCAATGACAAGCCTTTATGTGCTTGTAGGTTGAAAATGTGTGCGAGATATTTTTGGTATGTTGATGCATAATATTTTTAAAATATTTTTATTTTAAAATATTTTGTTATTTTAGATATTAAAATATAAAAAAACATGAAATTAATGTTTTTTTCAATAAAAACTTGCATTTAAACCATATAAAAATACAGAAACATAAAATTATACCATTATCAAACACTCACAGATGATATACACCATCCTCTACGGGGGAGGGGGTTATGTGATGTGAGGTTTGTATATTAGCAAGTAATAAAACTGAATGTGCTAATTGTTTTGTTTCATTGAGGATCACGAGGAGAAATATTGTTCGTTGCTGTTTTTTGTTCATATAAAGGTTTTCTTTATGCTTTTTGACAGAATTTAAAACTTGAATACATGTTCACTCCTTTTTCCTCCATAATATCCAGGACCGGCATGCGCTGTCATGGGAGATTTCATGTCTTTTTTTAAAATATAAAAAAATATCAAGCAAACCGCAGAAACTCTTAAACCTGATTTAATTTCTAAAAATAGTTGGTAATTTTTTTTTTTTGCAAAAACAACAACAAAAAAAAGGATAAAATTTGATAGAAAAAACTCAATAAAAATACAATTTAAAAGGATAAAAAATGATGTCAAATAAAATAAAAAAAATTGAAAAAAAATGATTAAATTTTAAACACATGAAAAAAATAGGAGGTGAGATTGAAAATATTTGTAAAAAACAAGTAAACTCGGGGACATGTACTGAATCTCATCAAATTTTAAAACCTCACAACATGTGAAACCTTGTGCCTGTTTGACATTGCGATCCTACCAGTTTTTGGCTGAAATTTGATTTTTTTTTTCATTTTAAAGACCGGCGGTTTGGTGTTTTTAGATCATTTTGATGTGCTGATTTCAAAAATAATTTTTTAAAAAAATAAAAAAAATCATTTTGATGTATTTCGACACGATAAGCACTTTGAAAAGCTACCGCAATCGCACTCCCAAACAGGTCCAATTGTATTTGGGTCTAGTCAAGAAGTTTAATATGAATTAATTAAAAAAATATTGTTTTTAAAAACTCGTGAAATAGGAAAAAATAGCAACCCAACGAAGAGGGATTAGATTTGGTAGAAAAAAAACAGAATTATTTATAATTTCAAATAAAAATTACGAGGGCTAAAAAAATAGAAATAAAAAAGGACACGGATAAATTGTAAAACAATATTAATTTAAAGAATATAAAGAATAAAGAATAATTAAAAGAATAAGGACAAAATTTTATATATTATTTAAAATAAAAAAACAAAAAACACGAATATGAAGATTCTTAGATTGTTAAGGACAACAAATTAACTAACTCTATATAATTCGTATAATATACCATAGTGGAAAAGGCTACCAACATCTAAGTTAAAGGATTGGATGAACAAGCAACAACATAATAATTATACTATTATTATTTATGTGTTGCGGGTCACCCCTACCTTCCTTTTTTCTTTTTCTTTTTTAAAAATAATTAACACTCTATTATAAAATTTGTACGCTGACACGGCAATTGAACCTTCAATTCCTTCTACCATTCCACGCATCCTAAGCGAGTAATACTGTCCTGTCATTCTGGGAACGGAAGAGGCGCTCCCAAGACGGCCAAGGCCCGGGAGCAGAACAACAGCAAAGATAAATGAAAGATAAAAAATAATAATAAAAAGTACAAATTAATGGCATGGCCATCTCAATGGACGTCGTTTTCCTGACAATAAATCTCCCGCCAAAACTATGGAGAAAAGGAGTGGTTACTGGTTAGTGATTGGATGAAACAGACTCCATACCGGAGAAGCGCTACGAAATTGAAATGGGAGATAGAAAATATGTGAATTGACATGTCAAAGCGGAAATAACCGGCAGCGACACCTGGGGGGACGGTGATATTTGTCCCACAAGCAGCCACCAAGAAAACCCCGAGAAAGACCGGCCCCCTTGTGGAATCCTATTTTAAAACTTTCAAAAGCACTTTCTTCGAATAATTAACCACACGAAACGCATACACAAGGACCCTAGAAAAGTTTCTTTTTTCCCAGGAGAGTAAAAGGACCCTAGCAAAGTTAGGCAGCGTTGAAAAAGCTAAAGAAATACTGCATACCCTTATAGCCTCATTTTCCGGCTTTGATCGAAGATGAATATCGATTTTTGTTCTTTCGGTACTTTATCTTGTTACGGCTGGACGCTAGCTGCTCTCTTCTGGTATATCATTGTTTTATTCCACCGATAAACATTAGCGCGCGCGAGCACAAAGAAAAAGGAGCTGGACAACATGTGGTGTACTGGTGTAAATCTTTCTTTCTTTGTGCACTTCGACAAACATAAGTAAAGATAACTTGACATGCAATGCTAGATAGGGTGCTCACTGCCCAGCAAGGAGTTATGAATGTGAAAAATACCTAAATCTGTCAGCATACACCATCAAGAATCTCACAACGAAATTCATGGTGGTAATTGTTCTTATATATTTAACTAAATAAAGAGGTGGATTGTGGCAGTCAGACAAACTATTAATTATTTGATAAATTTGAGATTTTTACATCGGTATGAGTCCCAGAAAGGAGGCTGATATCAAGCTTCTTAACAGCCTGTTCATCTTTTGAGTAGGTTGATCAGTGTCCTCAAATTTACTGGACAAGAAATACTGTATAATTCACCAGAGTTTAAGGGCCTGTGTCAATCCAATTAAATAGAAAACCTTGCCAAAAAATAACATGTTTCAAATTCATCTTCTGTATTTCCACCAAGTTTCTCAGTTCAAATACATATCGAGTAACTGGAACCAAAATTCATAAAAATACACACACACATCCTTGGGTTGAGACATCACAATACAAGCTTTGCCATAATACTTCTTGTTGTCAGGTGTGGTTCTCATCTTCAAGATCGTAAGTAAAGCCGTCTTGTTTCTATTATAATTTCTTGCATAGAGACATTGGCACCAGTACCAACACAGACAATTTGATTCACAAATAAACGAGATGTGAGGATTACGATTGTAAGCGAGAGAGAATAATTTTGAACAACTTGTTATAGATATTTGATGAATAAGGGATTCAGTTTGATGCTTAAATTAGTTTTAAAATATCATCAGCCGTGTATCCAGGCCCTTGTTTTTAATAAAATACAATTCTTGTTTTTTAATTTATATTGTTTATGATATTTTTGAATTTTACAAAGAAAGAATTAATTCCTCAAATAATTTAATTTGATTTTTTAAAATATTTAATGGAAGTTATGTTTTTTTCAATATTCAAACAGTACAATAGTGAATTATTAAGATTTTATTACCCACAACACAACAGTGCAAAATCAAATAGTTTAACGCTTAGCGGAGAGCAGTAGAGCAACAGCTAAAACAGGGGCCACAGATGCTCCAATGATGAGTTTTATGGAACGAAGCTTCGAACCGAGATGCTATACAATTACCCCAAGTTCATATGCTAGTCAAATACTTAGCCAGAAACACTCCAAAAACAAAAACAAAAAAAGGAGGAGGAAGAAGTATTGAACTGCTAAACTCAGGTAAATATGCTTTCTGAAAAAGTGAAAATACTTGCCATGATTCGTTAAGCTTGGTAGAGGCCCAAGTTCCGAAAGAGATTGATATTTTGACTGGATGGGGCAGGGCTTAGGCGTCATCTTATAGCATACTCATGGTGTCGAGCAGAGCGGCCAGCTCAGCAACTATCGTCTGCCATGTGTCTCTCCTTTCAAGTCTTCTTTACCATGGGGGAGAGAGAGAGAGAGAGAGAGAGAGAGAGAGAGAGAAGGAATTAACACGAGTGCCTTTTATACGCTCCCATTCTCAAAGAAAGGAGAGGTGAGAATGATGATTAAGTGCTCAATATTCAGTGAGCACATGATAACTCACCTTAACTTTGGACTGCATAAACGGGGCTCTAGATTGTGTGTACATAAAGTTTTTCACTGTAATTCGACTCCATTGATGTAGTCTTTAAGTTATATTGCTTTTTTGTTTTTTAAATCATCTTTAAATGATGATGTTTTTTATGTGTGAAATCGATAAACCAACACCTGCATGGAAAAGAAAGAACCCTATTTCAAAAGCTTAAATAAATTACAAAAGCAAGAAAAGACGCCTTTCTTTGTCTATAATTTATCAACTCTAAGCAAAAATAATGAATCGTTGACACTTAAACTCTTATAGTTTGTTAATTTGGTCGTACAGAGTTTAATTGCAGTAATCTTATTTAGCTTTTCATTTACAGGTTATGTTTTAGTCATTGTTGCGATTGGTTTCGTTATTTTTTAGAAAGGAATTTTTTTTGGTCCGAAAAAACTTTATGATCTGGTGATCAACTGCCTTTTCAGTGGACTAATTTTACCCTTAAAAAACATAATAATTTGTCTTGTTGTTCGTGCAAACTATATTATATATTCAAAATCCCAGTAGATAAGTTTTTCAACAAATTATTGTTCTTTCTAAGGGCCCACTTTGTGATTTGTTTGAGCGCTTCCTTATCATTTCCTTTTCATCAATGCAAGTTGGACTGTCAAAAAAGAGGACAGCAAAGTAGAGAAAGAAGGCTGAAAAGAGAGAGTGTTTTTACCCTACAATTAAAACTATTCAACAAAGCCTAAATCAAGAGCACATACTAATACTACCGGATACACCTTTTCTTGCCATATTATTGTTGCTGTTTTTTGTTTTTATATCACAATTTACAGGTTTGATTGCCAGTATTTAGTTGTTTTCTATGTTTGACATATGATTTTCAATTGATCGAACATGAAGCTTGAACCACAACGCAACTTGGCGTGTATATGATTCAATCTTGTCCCTCATGAAAAAGAAAAAGAAATCTTATCCCTACTGTTTTCTCCTTTTCTTTCCTTTCCTTGTTTTTTTTTCTGGAATCAAAGGGTTTGTTTTTATCCAGGCTGAGTTTATCGAGTGCCAAAATATTCCTTGATCCCATAAGCAAATATTTAAGAAAAGGAACAGGAAAGGACCCCACGTGTGGAACCAAAAATGGCACAGCATGTTTAGGAAGGAGATCACAGCACTTTTGTTTATTTCATATTTTAACTTTGATGCGAGCTTTGGGCCGGTTCGCTTGCTTGGGATTCCTACCACACCTATGCAGGCTCCATCACTGCTATTAGAGCCACCTTTTGAAGGCTGGAGTTGGATCTTCACTTCACTCCCTCCCTCCCTCTCCCTATCTTTTTCATTTTTTGTTTTGCAAAGCACGCTCTTGTTAAAGAGAAGTTTGGGGAATCCTATGCCCCCTTTCATGCCTGTGTATTCCCAATATTCCCATCACTTGGTTCTTATTGCTGTGTCCCCTTTTCTGATGACCAGATTTTCCCTGTTATCATATCACTCTCATGCTCTACTTTCATAAACGTGTCATAGACTCGTAATATACAGCTGTCTTTTTACCAGTCTAGTGAATTGTTTCTAATTATTACAGCAAGAAGGGGAAATCTACGCTAGTTTATGATATTTGCTATGCTAATTACCTTCAAATCTGGTCAAAACACATCCTAGTGAGAAGATCCGTAAAAAAAAATGTATCTTCTTCTGCATGACCTAGCAGGTCCGAACCCTAGCCTGTCATGCCTACTCACACGATCATGTGCGAAAAGAAACTCAACCTCCTCTTCGAAATTTGTTAAGTGTTACTACTACTCGAAGACATAAAAACAATATGTCAATGCAACAGTGCTGGTGAGCAGGTAGCAGTACTGCATAAATCAAGGAGTTTTCAAAGTACAGCTTTTGACTTGAATCATTTATACGCAGAATATGGATCCAAACAATGCTCTTTTATTGCCACTTTTATTATTTAAATTGTCCAAATAACTTAAATGCTGTGATATCTTTGTGTTTGGAAAATAGTTTCTGGTTGCTTAACAGGCAGCATGTGCGTCTCTCTCACAGCAGACCATGATAGACACATACACCACACTTGAAGAGTGTATTTTGATTCAAATCGAGGGTCCCATGAAGTTGCAGTTCACAGTCATGCAGAATACCTAGGTGCCTGATGCAAGGGATCCATCCCCGCCATTTTAATTTTCATGAGAGGGCAGGGTCCAACCTGTGCCCTGCTAAAATACAAACCTTGCTCCACCTCATTCTTCGTCACCAGTAAAACTAATGCAGTGCGCTGCAGGGTATTTATAATTATCCACTGAGAAAAAACACACTCGGTTCCAGATAATGATGTAGACTGAAATTAGTTTTATTCTCACGTTGATGGTGGGCTCCAGCCCCAGTGATAAATAGAAAGCCACAATAATAATAATAATAATAATAATAATAATAATAATAATAATAATAATAATAATAATAAACTAGTATTTTGTCTTTTCTTTTGCTTTTTTAATACTATATAAAAAGATTGTTTTAACACTTCTTGCAAAATATCAAAATGTTATTTATTACAATGATACTTTTTTACTAGTTTTTTTTTTTAAATTAAATCCATTTTTTTAGTTTACTTCTTACAATATTATTTTAGTAATACATGTTATAGGTTTGACAAGTTTATCAGTATTGACTCAATTTTTTTTAATTTTATTATTTAATATTGTATTGATTAGAAATTATTTTGGTTGTTTTAATATTCACCAAATCAACTATGTCATATTATATTGTTAAAATAGTTGTGTATCAAATATATTATAATACAATAGACTTTTTTAAATGACTTTTTAACATCAAAATTATATATATTACTTAAAAAACTATATTACCAATTATATTATTTAATATTATATTAATTAAGAATTATTTGAATTGTTTTAAAATTCACCATGAGTCAACTTTGTCATATTATATTATTAAAATAGTTGAGTATCAAATATATTAAAATACAATTAACTCTTTTAACAATCTTTTACCATTAAAATTATATATCTTATTTAGAAAACTATATTACTAATTTGAGTGTTAGATCATTTCTATTTAAAACATTAATACTCCCAAAAATTGCCCATTATATATACACACACATATTACATAATACACAAAATAAAGTCTATACATTCAGCCTCGTGCAATTATATTTCATTTGGATTGTACCGATGAAGCAAAATTTTAGTCTTGTTAGAGAATGTTTGTTCTTGTGTTTTAAAATTATTTTTGAAAAAAAAAATATTTTTATTTTTTGTTTTAAATTAATTTTTTGATGTTTTTATATTATTTTAATATGTTGATGTTAAAAATATTTTTTTAAAAAATAAAAAAAATTATTTTAATATATTTATAAATTAAAAACATTTAAAAATCAACTTCATACACTCTTGGAAAATGATTCATTACTTTTTTACGGGCAGGAAAGAGCCAAGAAGAGCAACTGGCGGAGAGGATCTGATGATGAAGCTACAACCTGTCAATCATCTTTCACTAAAGAGATATGCGTCCATAAAAGAGTTAGCCCACTTGGCAGACCCCCTTAACTCTTTGCCATACAATGACTCGACGCCTTCTCCTCTTTCTTCCTGATAGTCCATGCAAACTCTCATTACAAACAGGTAACAGAAAATAGCCCAAACGTATTCAAGGTAGCAAACCCAGAATTGAATGCCCAGTTAAAATCCAAGGCCGGGCCCCCACTATCCTTGATTCATCGAGTCAAAATCTTTTTATACCAGCAAGAGGTTGTTTTTTAAGATCTCTAAGAAAAACATTATTTACAGAAATCAAATTAATAATATAGCTTTTTAAATAGTATAAATATAATATTTTTTTATATTTGCATTCTAATAAAAAAAATTAATTTAGAGAAGTTAATTTTATTTTAATATATATAATATTAATAATAAATAATTAATACAAATACAGTCAAAATCACTTTTTTCATAAAAATATATTAAATATTTTTTTTGACTCTTTTGATCAAATATATAGGAATAGCTCTTCAACTTATAAATGTTATTTTAGCTCTTCAATATATATCTCCCTTGAAGCTATGAAAATGAAAAATGAAAATTTTTTTGTTTTGTTTTTTCCCTTTAACTTTTCTTTTAACTCTCCCATATGGATATTTTTATAAAAATATGCTTAAATTAAAAATATATTAGATATATATTTCTCGATATTTTATATGTTTTTAATATTAGCATATCAAGATCGTTTTAAAATATCAAAAAAATAATTTGATGTTCCTACAGTCTCTTTAAAAAAATTCTCAATATAAATGTATTGATGCTATCCCCTTCAATAATGCCATCCATTTGTTTCCATCCCAGCACTGAGATATCCAGCCTTGTTGAGTCTTTAAGTTTACTTCGACACGTAACAAAAACTATAGTCATTGATTAGGACTAAATTCCAAAAAAGTTTTGATCGAGGACAAAGTAGTAGTCCGTTCACGTCAATAAATTTATATTTTTTATTGAATACTAGAAGATATTTTTAAGTTATAGTTTTTATGTCAATCAACACAAAATTCTATCTCTAGCGATTTTAAAATCTACCGTTAACATTGTCTCGATGCATGCGCATGAATTATAATAAATTATCTTAGATATTTGTCTATAATCTTGAGCTCGAAAGGTGATCGACGAAAACATATTCTCTTAACACTAACACTAAACATATTAATTGCATTAGACACTGTTAAACAATAAGTTTTTAATTTAGTCATTTTTCTATATTGGATAAATTAAAACTCTGAAAAACATGAAAATTAGCCCGCTCGAGAGCACGACACGCTGTTCAAAATCTCACCACCAAGCCCGGTTTTTAACGTCCCACCTCCCATCAAGCCAAACCAATCCCATGAACCCAATACACAACCGTTGCCAAGCTTCTAGCCACCAAGTCTGAAAGAAGACAGCTGGAGAATAAGAGAGGAAAATAAAAATAAAAGGAGGATAGGTGGTTAAAATAAAAACTCCGACCTGCCGGATTCGAACCAGCGACCTAAGGATCACAGCAACTACTACAGTCCTCCGCTCTGCCAACTGAGCTAAGGTCGGATTTTAAGATTTCATTGCTGGAACATTAGTAATGATTATTATAGGAGATGATACCATTGAAAAGGATAAGACTGGATTAATATCCTTATCGACTCTCTCTTCTAACAAGAACTCGAGACGCGCTTAGAGAATGGTAATTAGCTTTGGAAATGCCATATTAACATGCCGTTCATGGTGGCCTTTCACGTCTTCAAGAATGTGGTTATTTGATGTTTAAGACTACAGTAATGATTATGTTTTTGTTAAAAATATACATTAATTTAAAAAAAAACTATTATTTATATCAGTATATTAGAACAACCTAAAAAGAAAAGAAAAACTAATTTTAAGTAAAAATAAAAAGTAATATTTGACAATATATATATATATATATATATTTGTGTGTTTAATATTGCAACCCAAATGATTTTTATTTGAAAATAATTTTTTTAATTTATGTCATCGCTTATTAAAATCATAAAAATATATTATAAAACATTGATTTAAAATCATAAAAATCGACAACGTTTCCTTTATATTTTTTACAAAAGAAAAAATCACCCAAAAAATATGACGGAACCCCATAAACATTGCTACTTGCACGTCGAGCTTAGTTGTATTTATAAGTGCATTAGTTTTTTTTTTAACAAAAAGTTAGTTTGTTTTGAAAATATATTAAATTATTTTTTTAATTTGCTAGTGTAAAAAAGAAATAAAAATATTTTAATATATTTTAAAATAAAAAATATTTATGCCACGAAACCAAACGTATTGTATCATGCCTTGCTTTTATTCCCACGAGGTATTTTTTTTTATTTTTTTTGTAATAGCTAACCGGGTTATCGGAATCCTTCTCACGCGAGTTACTCTTCTGGGATTTTCGAAATCCTTTTCCGAAAAAATGAACAAGCACATGACACGTGAATAGTGAGGATGGGCCCTGGGCCGATTGTCCTTCTCGCGAGACAGAGAATAAGTATATACCCATAGCTTAGCTTGTTCATATTTTAGATATCTTCTCCGATAATTATTAGTTTGAGTTGTTTCAAGATCAATAAAGGTTTATTTAATTATTAATTTTAAATTCAAGATTTATACAAACTAGTCCGGACATCATAAATATCAAAAAAATATCAAGGATACAAATTAGGCATGCTCGGTGTGTTGTTTTTTTATTAAAATATTTATGCCACGAAACCAAACGTATTGTATCATGCCTTGCTTTTATTCCCACGAGGTATTTTTTTTATTTTTTTTGTAATAGCTAACCGGGTTATCGGAATCCTTCTCACGCGAGTTACTCTTCTGGGATTTTCGAAATCCTTTTCCGAAAAAATGAACAAGCACATGACACGTGAATAGTGAGGATGGGCCCTGGGCCGATTGTCCTTCTCGCGAGACAGAGAATAAGTATATACCCATAGCTTAGCTTGTTCATATTTTAGATATCTTCTCCGATAATTATTAGTTTGAGTTGTTTCAAGATCAATAAAGGTTTATTTAATTATTAATTTTAAAGTTAAGATTTATACAAACTAGTCCGTACATCATAAATATCAAAAAAATATCAAGGATACAAATTAGGCATGCTCGGTGTGTTGTTTTTTTATTAAAATATTTTTGTTTTTGCTATTTAAATGTTTTTTTATAATTCAACATTTTTATTGGATTAGGTAAAATTTTATCTTATATGAATAATAAACTGAAGCTGACAAACTTGTATTTCAAGGGTCACTTTCCCATCTCAGCCCGTATGTGAAGATACTATTCATAATTTTATATCCCTGCTAAGCCAATGTTAATGCATGTTTAAGAGGGTGATTTCAATTGTATTTTAAAGTATTTTTTACTATTAAAATAATTTTCAAACACTCAAAAATAATAATTTAAAACCAGAAATAAAAATAAAATAATTTTAATATTATTTTTTTCAAAAATAATTTTATGTCAAACCATCACTAACTTCATCGTTTCCTTGCTTGACATCGTGCATCAAAAGTGTTTTTTTTAAATAAAAAAATATTTTTATTTTTATGTAAATATTTTTTGATTATTTTGATGTGATGATGTTAAAAATAATTTTTAAAATAATTATTATTATTTTGATGCGTCACTGAACAAAAATCACTTTTAAAAATAACCTCAACCACACTTTAAAACATGATCTTCATCATTTTAGGGTCTGTTCAGCACTGCGTTTCAAAAACACTTTTAAAAAAAATGAATAAAAAATATTTTTATTTTTTATTCTAAATTATTTTTTTTAATGTTTTTAGATTATTTTAATGTGCTGATGTCAAAAATAATTTTAAAAAATTTTAAAAATTATTTTTGACATGAGAACATTAAAATAATCTAAAAACAAAAAAAATATTTTTAAACATTAAAAAAATTAAAATAAAAAATAACTTATTTTTTTAATAATTTTATATTATTTTAATATGTTGATATCAAAAATAATTTTTTAACAATAAAAAAAATATTATTTTGATATATTTCTAAACAAAAATATTTTCAAAAATAACCTCAATTATACTCTCAAATACCCTTACTTAACACTTATAGACGACCCGTTTCAAAAAATAAAATAAAAAAGTCGGATCCTGAACGCCCAGAATTAGATAAAAAGAACCAATGGAGATATTCATATATTGATTTTTCTTTTTTCTTTCGCTGTTTATGGATAACATTGATGTGAGCAACACCTGAAATCTTATATTTGATTTCCATGCACCCATGATGAATACTGTTATGATAAGTCCTAAATAAATTATTTAAATCTATATCGATGCACGCTCAAAGATAATTACTTCTACATGATCTTTCATAAAATTCAAATGTTATTTAATAAGATTAAGAACAAATCCACTTGTTAACCATATTAGAGCGTGTTTATCATTGCATTTCAAAAACATTTTTTAATTAAAAAAAATTATTTTTATTTTTTATTTTAAATTAAAAAAATAGTGTTTTTAGATAATTTTGATGTGTAGATATCATAAATAATTTTTTAAAAATAAAAAGCATAATTTTAATGTATTTATGAACAAAAAACACTTTAAAAAACAATCACAATCATACTCTTCAACAGTCACATAAACACTCACCGACATAACCCAACCATTCTTCAATGTATATTTTTTTATTTATTAATATGGATGTCTAGGTCAACTTGAACATATCTCGATTAATCTTACAAGTTTTAAAATTAATAATTATGTAAGTTTTCAACTATCATCATATTTAGATATCGTTTAGTTCCGCGGTTCACGCTGTATTTGTGTTGAACCACAAAGCCAAACACATGTATTACCAAACAGGAACCAGTTTTTTATTATGAGTCCCACCTAAAATCTGCACCGCATTGTGAAAAGCATCTGTAGTCATGGTTTTCACACACCACACTTAACACGAAGTTGTAGCCATGGTTGAGGGGTCTCCTACAGATGCTCAATTGGATTTTCATCAACGTGGTATTTTTCTTATTTTATTCTACAGTATCATCTTTGCTTTTGTTGGTCACTTGCATGTAAATTGTAGCCATTTCCATGTTAAAATACTTTCTGTTTGTATGATTGGTTATCTACTTGTGTAGGTGATGTTGCTGGTCCAAGCAGCAACTCATCCTGGAGCATGGATTGCTCAACTGTCTTAAGAGTTAAGAGTATACATACCTAAACACACATGAGGAACAACTTCGCTTCATCAAACATGCTCAGAGAGCACTGGCTCGTAGCTAATATATCGAGGTGTATTGGTAATGGCGATCGAGAGCTATAAGATGGTGATAAAGAATGAGTAGCTGTTGCCCATTTCTTTTTTCTTGAATTTTATTTCTGATTGTTACTAGTAATGGAGGCTCGGAGCTTGATTGCTGCGAGGAGAGGAAGCACACAAAATCTGTGAGAGCAAGAAGACGATGGCATAGTCGGTTACAGGTTCCTCTCACTAAAAACAGCCATGGATGTAACCTTTCGACAATTCTACCGGCAACCATAGGGTATCATTTGTGACGCCATCACCACAAAAAGAAACACCTCGGTCTCGTCTACATGTCAATACCGGCCGGTGACCCTCTCGCCATAATAGACTATGTTACTGTTCACGTGAACAGTAACATAGCTGAATAATTCAATACAAAGATGAAAGGAAAAATGCATGACTGAATAATTCAAAACACCGACGAAAGAAGAGAAAAAATGTGTCCTTTAAAATAATTTCATAAGTTAATATTAATATGAAAAACATAATAATCAAACACTTGAAATTGATTTTCATTAAACCTCAAACTCAACTACAGTTTTAACCAAACACTTCAATTTTAATTTTAAATTATAACTAAAAATATTTTTTATATATTTTTTTTTTCAACCTCCACAATCTAAACTTCAACCCACACCGGGAGTCAGGACAGGCCTTGAGATTTTTCAAAACCGGGCTTCGGTAAGGGAACATTTGGAATACGCTTTCAACGTCATGGCATGATGGAATGCTATTTTTGGCAGCTGAGTGGCGTGATACGTGCCTTCAAAAGTCGCGGGTCCACATGTAAATGTGTGCTATGTAATTACCGATAACTTTTATTTTTTAATTATTATTTTTATCTGTTAAAAGATTAACTGCCCTTAGTTTATCAATAACTTTTATTTTTTAATTATCTTATATATCTATTAAAATATTCAATTAGATTCTTAAACAATAACAAAAAAAAACTTTATGAAAAGAAAACTTTTTCAAATGCATGTCACTGTATTTCAAAAATATTTTTGAAAAAAATATTTTAAATTAATTTTTTGATATTTTTAAAATTTTAATATATTTTTAAACGAGAAACACTTTAAGAAATAATAATTGCACTGTCAAACAGGTACTTAGTTTAAACTTTTAAGAGTATCTAGAAAAAACCATTTAGAGAAGCAAAATTTATAAATGATTTTTTAAATAGTGTAAATATAATATTATACACACACACACTCCAATGAAAAAAATTATTTAGAATAGTCAATTTTATTTTAATATATATAATATTAATACAACTATTTATTAATAATAACTAATTAATAAAAATCCAATCAAAACTATTTTTTTCATAGAAATATATTAAACAAATTTTTATTTTTTTGATAAATATGTAGACATAACTTTTCAATTTAAAAATATTATTTTGGCTCTTTAATATAGTTTTTTTTTAAATAAGGGATGAAATTTTTCATACTTATCTTTTAGCTTTCCCAGATATGTTCTAAGAATAATATGTTTGTTGTTTATTTATTTTTTATTATTTGCAAATTTCATAAAATACTAAATTATTTCTCACTTGACATGACATCTGACTAGAAATTATTGTGAAAATACGAAAATATCATTTAAACTTAGTTTTATTTTTATTTTAGATTTTAAAAGTATTTTACTGTATAATCTTAAAAAAGATCTATTTGCTATTTATTAATCTGATAATTACAAAACATATAATCGGCGTAGGGTTGTGCACTGTTCACACTCTCACAAAACACTGTGGATTGTGACAGTGCACGCCCGAAATTGGCCTTCGTCCCCGCGGCAAGAGGAGGGGTTTGACCGGGGCTAATTTCGGTTTTTCCTTTCAATTTTCTTTTTTTTTTTTAAATAATCAGGTATGAACAGTGTATTGACGATTTCGTCCCCGGTAATAAGACAAAATACGGCATCGGGCTGAGGGGCACCGGCGTAATTGCGCGCGGCCGGACCGGTCCGGTCCGGTCCGCCGCAACTTTTTATTTTTTTAATATTTTCTTAAATGGCTAAATACGGTTTTAGCCCCTAATACGACAAAACAACTGAATTGGGTGCAGGGGTGAAACGGTAATTGGCCCTATTTTTCCAATTTTTTAATCGACGATTGTCAGGGCGTGAGGCGCACGCGCCAGACGGTTGTCCGCCTCACGCCCTGTTGAAGCGGCGCGTGCGGCCTCCGCAAGTGGACGGAAATTATCTCCCGACAGACAGAACGATGATCCGCCGTGTGTTCTTCCTCCCGCGGTGGTGCGTGTAACCACCAGATGTCTGTGGACGCGGCGGAGGCCGGTTAAAGCCGCCGGCCACGTTTCTCTCTCTCCTGCACGTCAATGTGCAGGAGAGTCCCCCATGTTGTTTTACTTTTCAGTTCAGTCCCTGAACTTTTAATTTCGTTTTTGGTCCTCATTTCTTTGATAGAAGTTTTGATTTTGTTCGATTGGGTCCTCCGATTTTAATTAATTGAATGTGAAACTTTCACTTCGGTCCTTAGACTTTCAATTTCCAGGTTGGCTGTATATAACTCAATAACTTCGGTACAAAAGTTCTGATTTTTGCAATTGTGTCCTCTGATTTCAATTGACAATAAATGTAACTTGCATTTCAGCCCTTTGACTTTTAATGTTTTAATTTAAGCCCTTTATATTTGATTTTTATTTCAGCCCTTACACTTTTATGTTTTTTTAATCCCTAATTTTGTCCATGTATATACAAGTGTATTTAACGCAACAACAACAACAACAACAACAACAATAATAATAATAATAATAATAATAATAATCATGATTTAATTATTTTTCATGCTTACTCTTTTGTTATTTTTTTTCCCTCCCAATAATTTGATAAAAAAATTTTTTTCCAGTAATAACAATGATAATTTTTTTTTTAGTTTTTATCTTTTGTTAAAGTTGCTGGGATATTTTTAGTCTTTCATTTATTTTTGTTTCTGTCATTATTAACATAATAATAATAATTATAATAAGAATAATAATAATAGTGATTATTATTAATATTATAATAATAGTGATTATGTATTCTATTATTATAATAATAGTGATTATTTATTCTGTCATAATAATAATAATAATCATAATAATTTTTAATTGGTTGTTCTTGCTTGCTGTTTTGTTCATGCTTTTTATTTTTTTCCCTCGGTATAATTTAATAATTTTTGTTGTTTTTATTCTGGCGGCAATAATAATTTTAGATATTAAGACCCCGATGTTGCTATTGTGATAATATTTTAAATTAATATTGCTTCCTTTTCCCTTTTTTTTTTCTTGCTCTTTCTATTAATTGATTTTTATAATTTTATTATCTGCACAATAATGATTTCAGTGATTTGTTTTTTTTCTTATTCAAATATTTTTCTCTTTTTTCTAATGTTATTGCGCGCTCTTTTGTGATCGTTTATGACGCAATATCTATATTCTAAAAAATATAATCTATGCTTACGTGATAAATTCAACTCAAAATTTTAAACGTTTTATCTTTTAATCTATAATTTTAATTTACTTATATCATATAAATTTATCATTGTAGATTTAATTATGTTAAATTATATACAAAAAATTACCCGCGGCAACGCGCGGGCAATTAGCTAGTAACTAATATGACATGTAACAAAAAAAAAAAGTGCAACGATTTCACTTCCAGTAAATATACCTCCACAATTAGCCAGTTAAAAGAACAAGACATCGCTGAACTCTCAGTTTTTTCCTTAGTAGCAAGAGCAAGATTCATCACTGTCCTTTCTTCCGGGTACAGGATATGTTAGAGAAATTCAAATTCCACCCTTTTCACAGGAGAGCAGGAAGCATGGATATTTCACGAACTCTCAGGCCCCGTTTATTTGCTGAAAATTGGTTTCTTTGGGAAAGTGAATTTCGGGGAAAGTGAATTTCGGGAAAGTGAATTCCTGAAAAGTGAATTCCGATGTTTGGCAGTGTTATGGAAAATGAACTGGAAAACACTTTTCAGTATTTGTTTGTGTTATGGAAAATGAACTGGAAATAATTTATTAATAAATTAATTTTTTTTTCAAGTTTATTAAAATAATGAGGAACAAATCTTACAAATTAAAAAGTTGAATGAGAATGAAATTGAAATTGAAAAAAAATATAATTTCATAAATTATCTCAAATAAAATAAATAATAATCAAAATAATAGAGATCAAATCTAAAAATTTAAAAAAAAATAAAAGGTGAATAAATTAAAATAATAATAATTAACATTTCATAAATTATTTCAAATAAAATAAGTAACAATAAAAAAAATAAGGACCAAATTTGATAGATAAAAAAATTCAATAAAAAAATGATAAGAAAAAAGCAAATAGCAATTATAAAAATAAGGAACAAAATTAATATAAAAATTAAATTTTAAGAGATGGAATTGAAAAATAAATATTCAAAACAAATTATATATAGCAATCAAAAGTTTGAGGATCAAATTTGATATAATCATCAAATAATGACATTTTTAAATTTTTCACAACTTCCGGATAGTGTTTTCCGCCCAAATTTTCCGGAAAACACTTTCCTGAAAACCAAGCTAAATTTTTCTTTGACTGGAAAGTGTTTTCCGTTGACCGGAAAGTGTTTTCCGTTGACCAACTTTCCGGAAGGCAAACAAACACAGGAAAGTTTGGAAAGTGGTTTCCCGGAAAGTGAATTCCGGGAAACAAACACAGCCTCAGTTTTTTCCATAGTAAAAAGAGCAAGATTCATCACTGTCCTTTCTTCCGGGTACAGGATTTGGTAGAGAAATTCAAATTAACTAAAATATAAATGGAGTTGCCATTTTACTGTTTCTCTACTATTCACCTAGATACAATTTACTGTATATTACCATAGTAAAATGACTATTTTGCTCCCAGGACAGAAAAGAATTTAACCCCCGAGATCGGGGGTATTTTTGAATTTTCAAGGGGACATGGATGATATTTCTGGATTTGTTGCATAGTAAAATTACGAAAATAACCCATAAACAACAAAAAAAGGCACTCCGGGCCAGAGGTATTTTAACAATTTCTAGGGAACATAGATGGTATTTCTGATTTCTTTGCACAATAAAACCACTAAATTAGCCCCAGAAAATGCAAAAAATAGGCCCCGGGTCCGAGGGTATTGTTGTATTTCTCATAATGGTTTTTTTTTTGTAGTTATCAATGGGTCTGGGGTATATAGGTAATTGTCCATTATTTTATTATTTCTTTTTGAAAACATTACAGGCGCGTCGTACGGACGCGTCTGCAGTGTTTCATGCGCACACGTCATTCGGGCAACGCGTGCACATAATTCCGATGGTCAAAAACAGACTTCTACTGTGTCACATGATGTGTCTGTATGTCTTCTTTCTCCTGGTGCGACGCATGCCTGGTGGAGGTGACCGGTGAAGTTCTGGTGGACGAGTTTAAGTTTTTTTTCCCTTTTCTCTTTACTGCCGCCCGAAAATATGTTTCGGTCCTTACAGTTTGTGAAAGTTTTATTTTGATCCCTGATCTTTTGATTTCACTTTTATTATTGTTGTTTTCAATATAGTTTTTGATTTGTTGCAATTATGTCTTTCAATTAAAACTGATTATATCTGTTGAGTTTTTATTTAGTCCTTATTCTTTTGATTTTTGTTTTGCTTTTGGTTATTTTAATTATTTTGGTATGCAGGTTTTAATTGCTTCTAAAAATCTGGGAAAAATAATAAATTCGTGTAGAATTCCTGTGGAGTGCGAGTTTTCTTTAAAATATTTGAATTTTAAATCAATATAAATTTATCTATTTAGTAGGTTTCAACGAAATTAACAACATAAAATTATCATTGTTATTAAAAAAGCAAGAAGATTCAGATACTTGAATTATCGAATTCATTGTATTAGGATTAATTCATTTTATAATTAAATTTAAATTAAATACAACAAACAAAATATAAGTTATGAAAGCACTTATAATAAACAAATAACAAAAATGAGTAGTTCATTTTTTATCTATAAAGAAGAAAACATCATTGAAAATCTATCGTCACGTTATCATCATTATTATGACTATAACAATTAAAATTATTATCAACATTACTAACCAAACAATTAAAATCATTAAATTACACAAAAGAATAATAAAAAACAAAATAGTTTTACAAAAAAAATAAAAAAAATAATCACTAAAATTATCATTATTATTGCGCAAATAATAAAACCATAAAATCATTTGATCAGAAGAACAAATAAAAATAAAAAAAAACACCAAAAAAAAAGCAAAGGGAAAAAGAAATATAAATTTTAAAATGATCACCAACATAAATTAAAATTTCAGGACTGAACCGAATACAAATAAAATCCCAACAAAAAATAAAATAACAAAAATTAAAAACAAGAACTAAAAGTATAAATGCAGGTAATAAATAAATAATATCTAAGAAGGATTGAAAAATCAAAGAAATTAATATTAAATATAAAATTAAAAAAATAAAAATCAAAATAAAAAGTAGCACTAAATGCTGCTATTTCATCTATTTGGAATTCTTTTTCAGAAGTGTCTGAAGGAGAAGGGTCTGTGTTTGTTGTAGCTTCAATGTACAAGTTTTGTATCTTATTGATGGTTTCTTCATCAATATGAAGTTCATATAGTTTGATATTGATTTTGTAGAATCGAATGTATGTCCTTTTGGTTGTATTTGTAACAGGTGATATTTTTTCAGGTTAAAGTGTTTGGGCTTTGACTGAAAAGGTTTAGAGTTTTTGGTGAACTTTTTGTAGAGTTTTTCTTATAAATTGGCCTGGAGAAGAATTATACAGGGGTGACTGTTCATTATGCCAACCAGAAATAAGACCGGGAAATTCCAACAATTTGACTAAAACAGATGAGATTTTTTTTTTTGGAAAAAGAGCAAGTTATTAAAAATATAATAAAATATTATTTAATAATTTATCATACCTCAGGGACTTTTTATTAGCTCAGAGACAAATTTATAACTAGGGAGTGTTTTACACTATATTTTAAAAATATTTTTTTTTAATTGTAAATTGAAATTTTTTATTATTTTTAGATTATTTTCATATGTTTATATCAAAAATAATTTTAAAAAAATAAAAACAACATCATTTTAATATATTTATGAATGAAAAATATTTTAAAAAATAACTTTAATTATATTTCAAAATAAATACTAAATAGTAAATACGACTTAAAAGAAAATATATTACAAACAAGAAATGTTTGGCACGTAACCAGTATGAAATTATGAATAATTCGATGAAAATGTAGCCTTCACATTTTATGTGGGGCTATACACATATATACGCTCCTAGTAATTCTATACAAGTGTACGGGCAAAGGAAAAAGAAATAAAGAAAGAAATCTTTCAGCATCAATAAATAAATAAAAACTCATCACCACTGCCAGTTGTTATAAATATCTGGGAAAAATCCCCTTCCTCCCCCAGCCCTGCTCCACTCAACTCGACTACTCCATGACTGTACTGAGTCCATAAAAAGATCAACAAAATCAGAGAGAAAATCTAAGAAAAATGTCGGCAGTAAGCGCAGAGCCTTTCCTTCGACACTCTCGCTTTGAAAAGCCAGAATTTGTTCGTAGCAGAAGAAAGGCTGCAGTCACTCTCACTACTGCTGCTCCCATCAAAGCCTCTTCATCTTTTAGTTATTGCTGTTCACTGGTACCAAGACGAAAAATCCTGTCAAATGCATCCTCCCCTTTTCCTAACCTTCATAGGGTCATCACCCACGCGGCTAGAGCTAGCTCCACCGATACGGCTCTTGCTGAATCCACTAGTGATGTCTTATTCAAAGAGACCTTCCCTCTCTCTCGTACTGAAACGACTGAAGGAAAGATCTTTGTACGACTAGATCAGAGTAAGGCCAAGGAGAAGGAGGACCAGTGGCAGCAGCTTACTGTAGGGTGTAGCCTTCCAGGTAAATGGATTCTTCATTGGGGTGTTTCTTATGTTGATGATATTGGCAGTGAATGGGATCAACCACCTGAGAATATGATACCCCCTGGTTCGATTCCTATAAAGGTAAAACTTATTTATTTATTACCTTCTAATGACCACGGCATTTGATTGTCACTGGCTGGAATGTAATGTAACGTTTTGCTTTTGCAGGACTATGCCATAGAGACGCCGTTAAAGAAGGCATCAGAAGGAGAGAAGTTTCACCAAGTGAAGATTGAGATTGATCCCAAAAGTCCGATTGCAGCCCTGAATTTTGTTTTGAAGGTTTTGAGTTTAGCTTAGCATGCTCCCCCCACCTATCCTAATTATTTTTCAATCTTATGTTGGTGGTAAATATTATTTCTCTCTCTCTCTCTCTCTCATTTTTGCGGGGTGGCTGGCTGGCACAGGATGAAGAAACTGGAGTTTGGTATCAGCACAAAGGGAGAGATTTCAAGGTGCCTCTCGTGGACTGCTTCCTCGATTCTGGCAGTGGAAACGTAATAGGAGCAAAGGGGGGCTTTAGCATATGGCCAGGTTATAAAATTAGTCATTCGTATTATTTACACAAGTTGCTATTTTCATGATCTCTTTTCCTCTTCCATGTTTTGTACTACAGATTTGTTACCATTTGCGAACAACATGCGTCCGTGTTTATTGATTCGGTTCTTTAACAAGATTTTTTTTCTAAAACAATCACAGAGGTCCTAATGAGAGATATTAATCTGATTGATCCAGTGTCTGTACATAACAATAAAGCAGTGCCAGAGGAAGGAAAATCACAATTTGACCACCATGTGAATGAATAGGATTGCTGGAAAACTAGAACTTAATTAGTTTAACTTTCCTTTGCCTGTTTTCTATTATAAACATAAAGAGTTGCTGAAGAACGAATCAAATTGGTCCTTTTCCAGTTCTTCACTTTCCTTTTCCAAGTTGCTTGGCATAGTTCAATGCTACACTGCTAATTTCTCATAGTTTGTTAAGCACTCTGTTGCCTGATTTCATCGTTAACATAAATCTTGGTTGAATTAGAAATCGATGGGGAAAATAAATAGGTGGCATACTTGTGGATCCCAAACTCACGCTTGCTATTATGTTGGTGATGAGTTGGATCATGAGGTAGTGGTTTATGATTTCTGTTTGTTCTTCTCTGTAGATTTCCCTCTTCCCCATTTTACATTTGATGATGAACAGCAGATTGTAATAACTCATGTTCAATTCTAGGGGCAATGCTTTCTAACATGTTCCTCAAAGCAGACACATTGGCTTCTGAAGGTAAAGATAGCAGCAGCAGATCCAAAGACCCTAAACAAGAAACCAGGAAGGTAGAAGGATTCTATGAAGAGCTGCCTATTGCAAAATATGCTGTGATTGAAAACTCAGTGACTGTTTCAGTTAGCAAGTGTCTCAAGACAGCCAAGAATCTTCTCTATTTAGTAACTGATCTACCTGGAGAAGCTGTTGTTCACTGGGGAGTTTGCAGAGATGATGCTAAAAATTGGGAAATTCCAGCTGCTCCACATCCACCAGAAACAACTGTGTTCAAGAATAAGGCTCTGCGGACTATGCTACAGGTATAGAACTGCATTTACTATATAAAGAGGAAACTGAATAGCGCACCCAGACATTTTTTCCAGAACATGCACTGTTGTTGCCTTGTATAAATATTCATTGCATGTAATTATGGTTGAATTAGGTATGATTTTATACAAAGCTATAATTAAAACTGGCATGGACTTGCCTTATTTCTGGATATAGTAATAACTGCCCATTTTATGTGGTACTATGTAAAGTTCATCAAATGAAGCTAGGACACTTATTGCCAAGGCTAAAAGCTACTCTGGCACGGACATGTAGGCCAACCGGCACCTCTCTCTTTCCACAAAGTGATGTCATTGGTTGGAATAGTGAGGAAAAATACATGTTAGAGAATTATATAAATCATATCTTGAAACCTCACTTAACAACTCAAGCTTTTAAATGAGATATTCTTTGACATGGTCAGAACCTTGTTGATCAAGTTGTTATGAGTTCGAATCTTGTAGGCCCGTGCAAGTTTCAAACTCAAAAGGCTTATCTCAAAGCGTAAATGTTTAGGTGAGATGGTTTTTTGATATTATAGACCAAATGACACCCTGCAAAAATAAGATAGAATTATATATAAGTATATCCAAATTCTTGCTTCTTTGTACCTTGTGTTTTCTTGCCATAGCTGTATTGTGTTTCTATTTTTATTTACTCTGTTTTATTGGGCAACATTTGTATACTATTTGAAACGTATCAAGAAATTTAATGTTTTTACAAGTGCATGTCAGCATTGCTGATTGATTCTTATTTTACAGATATAAACTTTACCATTGGAAGTTTAATTTATTAAACATGCACATAAATCTTCACTCACTTTATATTTGGTCCAATTGTTCCAATATGTTTGGACCTGCATTCATCTCGTTAGGGAGTGAGTGTAGATTTTTTAATGATCTAATATTAAGGATAAAGAAAATTACTGGTAATAAACATAACTCTGTGCTATCTTTCACTAACATAACCTGCATTCATCTGCTGTTTCATCATTTTTCCTCCTCCACCATTGTTGATCCTCCCTTTTTGCATAGAAATGGGATAAGGTGAAGTGTTTGTTTCTCAATTACAAAAAAATAAAGGAAAATACCCATTGCCAAGAACACAATATGTGTTACCTGTATTGTGGGCTTTGTAGCTTCTCTTTTACTTCTTATTCTTCCTCCTTTTCACTCTTTAGTGGCAGTGTATAGTTTATCTGGAAGTTCAGAAAGACAGGCCTTACATCAAGTGGACGTGGTTGTCAAATTTTCTATTTAGCATTCACATACACTCAAATATTTGTATAAATATACATGATACACCACCATATATGGGTTTGGTTGGAAGCATTATTTGGCTTGTAATTACCTTTTAGGATGCATCATTCGTTACTTGTGTTTTCTGTTGATAACTTGAATTTAGGGTATTTTGATAGGTGGTATTGTTGACTTATCTATTCAGTGTGTTAAGAAATATTATATCTTGCTTTTACTTTGTCACTTAAATGGTCATCCCATTTTGCAGGCAAACGATGATGGAAATGGATGTTCAGGGTCCTTTACTTTGGCCAAAGATCTTGTTGGCTTTCTTTTCGTTCTCAAGCTAAATGAAAGCACTTGGTTAAATTGTATGGGAGATGATTTCTTTATCCCTCTCCCAATTTCAAGCAGCATTCCTGCTCAATCAGTACCCGGAGAATCTGAAGGTGTACCAGTATCTGCAAACACTGTAGGAGCAGATCAAGAAGTTTCTCATGCTACATATACTGATGGTATAATTAATGAAATCCGGAGCTTAGTTAGTGACTTTTCCGCTGAGAAGAGACATCAGACAAAAACAAAAGAAGTACAAGAAAGCATTCTCCAAGAAATTGAAAAATTGGCTGCTGAAGCATACAGTATCTTCAGAAGCTCAACTCCAACTTTTATGGATGAAACTGTTTTGGAATCTGAGGCAATGCAGGCTCCTAAAATATGCTCAGGAACTGGAACTGGTTATGAAATATTGCTCCAAGGCTTTAATTGGGAATCCCATAAATTGGGACATTGGTACATGGAGCTAAAACAAAAAGTTGAAGAAATATCATCCCTTGGATTCACTGTGGTTTGGTTGCCCCCACCGACAGAATCTGTGTCACCTGAAGGTTACATGCCAAAAGATTTGTATAATCTTAACTCCAGGTACATATTATAAAATTGTAAAAATGCATTATACTACTGTCACTGTCTTCTTTAAATGATTTTCAGATTGGACTCTGTGACAGAAGCTGATGCTAGTACAGATCCTAATGTTCCTTTTGTGTTTGCTCCAGAACTAACCATACCTTTTATGTTAACATAATTGACATGCTCTTACATAGAAATGAAGTTCTATAGTTTTTGGGTATTTTCTTCCTTATCTTATAACCTTTTGTCCCTGGAAACAAGTATCATATTTTTAAGCCATCAAATTCGTTCTGTCATTCATTGAAATTGTTAGTAGGTTATCAGATTTTTTATTGTTTTTCTGTATGACAGATGATGGGCTCTATCATCATACTGACCTTGAAGTACTATTTGATTTCTATCATGTTGTATATATCAGATATGGAAATATTGATGAGTTGAAGGATCTTGTGAAGATATTCCATAGAAAGGGTGTTAAAGTTCTTGGAGATGCTGTTTTGAACCATCGTTGTGCACACTACAAGAATGGGAATGGTGTTTGGAATATGTTTGGGGGCCGCTTGAATTGGGATGACAGGGCAGTTGTTGCAGATGATCCACATTTTCAGGTACTTGAATTTTTTAATGTGATTCCCAAAGTTGGATAGCTGTGTTGTGGTTGGATGAAGAGTCGATTACTCTAAAGGATAACATGGTTGCTAATTTCTTATGACTCAAATATTGATGCTTTTGCCAGAAAATGCTAGTTGTTAATGTGCATAGAAAAAATGCCTTGGTGCCTTCAAACATAGTTCTAAAACTGATCAGCAAAGGAAAGAGACCTGACTCGTATTTACTTCTAGAAAGCACCTGTACTTTTTTTTGCCCATATATTGAAAAGATCTCGGGTAATATTTGTCAATGCATAGTGAGGTCATAAATAGTCATAATTTTTTGACATCTATCTTATCCAAAACTCTAAACTTCTTTGGAAAGAAACTGTCGTTCATATCTGAATATTTCAAACTAAAGAGTGTTGATACAATACTCAATGCCTGAGAGTATTCTGTTTGTTCATTATTCTATCCATATGAACTGGTTTTGCTTTAAGTTTTGAATTCTTAAAGAGGGCATGATAACTATGAACACGGATCCATGTGCATACATGATACCTGTAGTTGTTTTTACCAAATTGGATTTATGGTATAATTTTCAACAGCATGAACTTCATTTATAGGATTTCCCATTGCTTGCTTTCCAAATCATTAAGCAATTCAATGAGTATCTTTGCAATTGCAAACATGCGGTCAATCACCACTTTTATTATAGAAAGACAGTTTAATGTCTTTGGATATTTCTGAGACAGCCAAGAATAGAACCTGGTACACTTTTATATGAACTGCAACAGGAACCTGGATAGCAAAGAAAGGGAACTCTTTTGCTGCTGTTACTTCAAGTTACTTATTTTTCTCAGATATTTATACTTAACCTGTCCTTTCCTAAACCAAGATAGTTGAAACTTGTGTATAAGTACTCTTTTGTAAGCTAGCAGTGGCAAATAATATTCAAAGTGAACATGTCATTGACCACTACTTCGCTGGATTGTGCTGCGGATATTAGTGTTACATGTGGATTCTTTGTTCTGATATCCTGAACATACCCCTCTACTGTCAACTGCAGTAGGAAAAGGGAACTTTGTGGGGTGGTTAAATCAGTTTATGACTCGACTGTACATGTTTAGATTCATTTATGTTGTATTTCTGGAGATGGATCTGAATGTCTGAAGTATGGACGTGGGGGTACATTTCCTTGCTGACACAAGAGACAATGATTAGCATTTGTTTGTCATTTAAATTCTATGATGCAGGTTTAGTTTGATACTTCATCTCTTTGCTGGAAATTTAAACTGTCCCGTGTCACATATTCTTGTCTTGGAATGTTTTATTTCCTTTAAACTTGTTTGCATGCTTGCAAATTATGGCTTAAAACCTTGTGTTTGCAGTTAATCTATAATAACAAGACTTGTACTTTCAAAGGAGATTTGTCTGCTGATTTGATCTGCCAACTGTGCATGTTTGCTCTTGGTGCTTTATTTATTATTTTCATGCAAATTTAGTGACAAAACAGCTTCAGGACTGTGTACTTATTTCTGAATCACAATTTGCACCATGAAGCTATATGTGCCCATGAAATATACTCTCACATTTGTGTAACTCCTGGGCTGTATCATGCAGGGCAGGGGAAACAAAAGTAGTGGAGATAATTTTCATGCTGCCCCAAACATTGACCATTCACAAGAATTTGTGAGAAAGGATCTCAAAGAATGGTTATGCTGGCTAAGGTAATAGTCCTCTTCCTTCTGTCTTAAGGACTTGTATATTTATTCTCCTTAAATCATTAGTGAACGCCAAGTAGAAAATATTTATCATCGTGAGTGAATGAAAACTGAACTTTTTTTATATCAAAGCATTTCTAAGTCTTCAACTGTCAAACTTGGTATCAGCATCCTAATTTTCTCATTTAGCACCGCAACCATTTTTCTTCCAAGAATTAAATGGCATGATGCTGCGTGAAATCCCTGCTGGAGAAGATCATCATCATATGTTTCCATTATATATATCCTCTGGCTTTTCTAGCTCTCTTATCTGAAAGCAGGTTCGCTCAGCTCTAGGAAGCATATCATATCCCCCAAATTTTAAGGAGTATAATCCCCCCCCCCCCCCCCCCCACACACACACACACACTTTTGTGGCTAAGATCATCAGATTTTTCTTAATGACTCATGCTATTAAAGTACTGGATATTTTCTCTGGATTTGTTTGCTTTCCAGGAAATTTGCTGCACATTTTTTTTGTTTAAACCCTATTTTATACCATTTTCAACCAAACTCTGCTGTATTTAGTCTTTTTGTAAGAATTATGTTGGGCCTATCCCTGCTGGTCTGCTGTCAGTGTCTTTCTTCTTATTTCTGATACCAATTCTATGGAAATTCTAGTTAATGTAGTTCTAATGATGATCTAACCTTTGTGTCATTTGCAAATTATGATCTATCCTCTTGTGCCTGAAAAAAAATTATTTATGGTGTGAAGCTTCACCCCCTCCTATTCTCGTGGTTTTGATTGCTATAATTAGTGGATTGGTGGTGCCTTCCATATTGTTTGAAGATTGAGATGAGCTACACACAATGAGTGGAACTTGTATTTTCTGATTTTCTTTGGATTTCCTTCACATGTTTGGTTGCTGCTTTTTCCTTCTGCTTTTAGATTTTGCAGGGAGCTGTAATTTCTATGGTAAGGATCAAGCATTTTTTGTGCTTTGCATGCTTTAATCTGTTCTGTTTTGGAGGCTTAACTGAGCTACTGATAATGGAGTGAAGCTTGTATTTTGTGATTTTTTGTTGCGCTCCCATCCCCTATCATGTTCTGTTGTTGTTTCTGCCTTGTGCTTTTAAATTTTGCAGGGAGCTAATCCCTATGGTATAGATCAGTATTTTTCTCCTTTGTGTAGTTTAACATATTTTATTTGGGTAGCATCATAACTAAGCTTATTTAACTGGTCGCATCTTGCATGCAGAAAAGAGATCGGGTATGATGGATGGAGGCTTGATTTTGTGAGAGGATTTTGGGGTGGTTATGTGAAGGATTACTTGGATGCAAGTGAACCTTATTTTGCTGTTGGTGAGTATTGGGATTCCCTCAGTTATACATACGGTGAATTGGATCACAATCAAGATGCACATCGGCAGAGAATTGTTGACTGGATCAATGCCACCAGTGGGACTGCTGGTGCATTTGATGTCACCACAAAAGGGATTCTTCATACGGTAAATGCTCATTTACATGATTGATCTTGGATTTCTTTGATAAATATGCTTTAAAAGGTCAAAAGGGTGCATCTACGTGTATGTACAGAGTGTGCAAAGTGAAAAGAGAAAAGTGAAGCATACATCTAGATGGTGTTTATATGCTCTGATCCAGTTGGTACTGCATTGAACTGTTTGTTTCATTTCTTGATATCTCTGTTTTTTTTTCCTGATAATCTTTAATTTTATTTCCCATGGCAGTAGATGTTGCTAGTAAAGGGACAGGAATAACAATAGCATTTAGATGATACTTCTGGTTAGACCTTGATACTTCATGCAGGTTCTTGCAGAAAGCAGCATCTCTCGTGGATCTTGTATCAAAATAGTTACTGAATTGTTGAACACAGGATTTCCCACTTCTGATGTTGATCTTTCCTTTTCTTGCCCATAAATGACGAACCTTGTTGGCATTTCCTAGGTTATATATTTTAGACTGTAACCATAGATGGGATTGTAGTTGAAACATAAGAAACAGTTCTTGTTGCAAGTAGCGCCCAAGTACCTAGCTGTGGCATCTAGATTAACTGAGTTGAATTATGGCATAAACTGCTTATCTCTATGTGATCGTTTTATCCAATTAGTTTATGACTTGAGTGGTGTCATTGTATAATCATTAAGTTGGTGACAAGATGTCAGTTTAGCAAGTGTAAAGTCTCTCCATTATACTTCCATGAAAAGTATCCAAGGAAAGTCTAGCTTTTTTTTAGCTTTCCAAATGTTGCAAGCTCGTGTCACATCCTTGCTCTCACTTTTACCTTTCCAGCTGTTTTGGTTTATTTGTTTGGTATAAATAAGGGGTAAGGTGGAGGATATCATATTTACAACTTTTTTTCCCCTTGTAGACACTGGAAAAGTGTGAGTATTGGCGATTATCAGATCAGAAAGGAAAGCCTCCTGGGGTTGTCGGATGGTGGCCATCTCGTGCTGTTACCTTCATAGAGAATCATGACACCGGATCTACTCAGGTTTAAACAAATTCATTTTTTATTTTTCTGCTGCACATCTATTGAAGGAATTGAACAATAATGATCCTAAATAAAAAATTAATACTTGGGAATAATAAGTTAAAATTTGCTCATCCTTGAGGAACAAGATTTCAACTTCTACAATGTTAATGTCGTCATTTGTTTGAAATGGTATTATATATCTTATAATGTCACATAACAACAATGAATAGTGAAAAACACATTAAATAACAGTCATTGTGTAGTGTAATGCCCTTTATATATGTGTATAAATAACCATGGGATGAGCCTTTTCTTCGGTGACTCGGTCCTGTAAAATTGGGTAGTTGTTTCAAGTCCACAGAGAGCGATGAAGTATCACTCTGAATCTTCACTCAGCTTTTCATCTCTGCTGTTACCTTTTGGATTCAAATTATTTTGTGATTGTTTTGAATTTTCAAACGATCCAATTGCGTGAAAGGATGGAAAAATTCCTATATGGAACAAAGTGTGAAACAACAGAGAAGAACTCAAAAGGGAGAAGGACAGACCAAAAAAATAGCTCTTAAAATTAAGGAATTCTTAGAATACCAACTGGAAGAAAATTTGAGGATGTCGTCCAGGATCTTGATTTGGCTTAACTTTAATAGGTGGGTAGGAAATTATTTAAAGGGAGATGCAAAAGGACTGAAAAACCAGTATTTTGTGTTACTGTCGCTGTTTCATACTGTGAAATTATCTTGTTACTAATCAATACTCTTTCTTTCTTAAGGGTCATTGGAGATTTCCCGGTGGAAAAGAAATGCAAGGATATGCTTACATCTTGACTCATCCAGGAACACCAGCAGTGTTCTTTGATCACATATTTTCTCGTTATCAATCTGAAATCGCAGCTCTCATCTCTCTGAGAAACCGGAACAAAATCCACTGTCGAAGTATTGTGAGTATTGAAACTATATATATATATATATTTTGAGCATCAAGATAATATAAGACTCTTTCATAGACGATTTATAGTTTATTTTTATCCTTTTTAGCATATTAAATAGTGTTTGTATTGTGCAACTTCAAATTATAAAGTTGTTTTCTATGATAAGACAAAAAGAAAAGAAATGAAAAGGTCCAAGTAAATAGTACCAATCCTTGATTCTACTTCTCTCTACTCCTTGTTACATTAAAAATAATTGGTTGCATATGACACAGATTGTTTGCTCATTTATTTTCATGGCATCTCGTTACACATTGGTCATGATTCCATTACAAACATATTATAGCATGGAAAAAAGAAAATGAATAAACAGCAAGCAATAAAAAACTGATCTCTTTGCTGGTTTGCACATTTAAGGTTAAAATTACCAAGGCGGAGAGGGATGTGTACGCGGCCATCATTGATGACAAAGTGGCGGTGAAAATTGGACCGGGTCATTATGAACCGCCCAGTAGCTCCCACAGTTGGTCTTCAAAAGTCGAAGGAAGGGATTACCAGGTCTGGGAAGCATCTTAATATATCCATGTTAGTACTGTTCTCAACCCTTTTTTTTTTCAAGTGTATGGTCAAGAAATTGTCCGCCTGGACAAGTCCGCAGAATTATATTTAGCAAGTAAAAGAACAGCAGGACAAGAAAGTCTAATAAGAGCTCATCAGGGTGGTTTGCGCGCAACCAAATGAAGTTAAACCCCATTCTTGACTTTACACAAAAGTGCTGCCGTCAATCGGGAAAGAGGTGCGCGCAGAGTTTACATGCTGGGTGGGTGAGACGATAATGGTTCCCGCGAGTTGAATTTTTTTAATATATTTATTATCAAATAAAAAAATTAAATATTCAGAAACAATAGTATTTGTTATATATTGTTTTTTATTATTTAATAAAAATAAAATAGTTAATATATTTGAAATATATATATATATATATATATATATATGTGTGTGTGTGTGTGTGTGTGTGTGTGTAAAATGAATGATAAACATATGTTTTATATTAATATTATGTATTTATCATTTTGTATTAATGAAATATAAATATATATTTTGGATCTTTTCGGCAGATTTTGGATTGAGTTGACAATATCTATAAAAAAAAATACCTATTTATATGGGTCAGATTGAATTGGGCTAGTATCAAGGCTTGTATCTTATTTGTAATAATAAATAAAAAATAGTATTAAAGTTTTGTGCTGTATATTCATTTGTAATAATACATGGGGGAGATGTTTTGTTGTTGTTGCTACATTGCCAAAATGAAGATGTCAAAGGTTATTGCATGTAGAAACTTTAATGTTGCAGATCATGTGTAAAAATAATTGATACTTCAAGATGGTGGTTGTTGTTGTTGTTCTTGCAATAATTACTCAATTCCAATGCCATTTTAGAGATTAATTTTCATCGTGTTTTAACTATATATTTTTAGTTTTAAATTAATATTATTTTAGTGGGCTTTTATTGTTTTGAGAGGTTAATATAAAACTAATAGAAAAAAGGCTCTTTCTTGAGCTCTTGCTTCTCAAGCCTGCGATGATGTAACTGCACAGCATTGCTTTTGGATCATACATATATCATACCATAACCATGCTACTTGTAAGTCAAGAATTTATTCAGACACAAAACCTCTAGAATTCACCTATACATACCATAGAAATAAAGAGAGGATAATTAAGTGAGATTATACGGTATAAGATTATCTTATACCGTTTCATTTGTCTCCAAACTCATCACCATTAATTAATTTCTATTTTTTTGAGAGCCTAAATTAGTTGTATACGCACAACCAAGAAAGCCCGATCATAGATATTTAACTCTGCCCTGGTTAGGAAACAAATGTTCTGGGTGCTGTCTCGGTTCAACAACAGGTTGCAGCTGGCTCTCAGGACCGTGGCTTAGCGGACAAACTACAGCCTGCAACCAATAAATTAATCAAGGAGGAGAGTTGAAAGGGACAAGAAGAGTGGCAACTCCCAATGGTGTTTTCCTTCCTTCCTTCTTCTATTTCGTATCACTTGCGGTCCTCGATCCAGCTCTGCATGTCCACGATGGTGAATTCGACGCATGCTGGAAGAAGGGAGCCGATGAATCCCGAAAAGCCGCCCAAGAGGCTTTCCACTTGAACATCTCCAACCACTTTTCTATACGTTAACAAACGAGTCTGATTAATTACCCAGATATTACATTTTCATTAATTATTATGAGTGGAACTCCAAACTCGTAGCCAAAACGGTTGCCCATGTTGTCCTTTCTCTCCTTTTTTTTACCAGCTGCATGTCGGGACCGATAGCGCTAGAAGGAGCCTGGTCTGGGTAAGAGACGGAAAATGCTTACCATAGACCTATTGATCGATGGTGGCGGCGTGACCCGAATTGGGCCAGCCATCGACAAAAGTTAGCTGGTCGCGTCCTTGGAGCCACTAAACTGCGTTGTGACAGGAAGTCTGATCACGCTGTTCATATATATGCGCGCGTGTATTTGTATTCGAGTTCAGTTGAGAACTTTTAAGGGAAAATGTTCAATATAGACAGAAAATAATAAGAAGGCGAGCAAAAGAGCGCTTTCTTGAGAACTTTATTTATTTATTTATTACATAGACTAGCGAGAGGAGGATGAAAGAATAGCTTTCATGCATGCTTCTGTTGTGAAAGTTAGAAAAAGTATTTCAAAACTCTATTTCACATTTGGTAAAACACAATTAATCTTTGAATTGCAAAGAGTATATATAGGATTTAATATCTTATATTAGAAAAAAAAACTTTCATTAATTATATATAATAAAACTTGAGATGAGATAGTAATCAACAAAGGAAGTAGAGTGAACTCGCGCATATAAGAATGAGTCAAAAACAAACATTGCACTCATTTGTGAAAGAGATCTAATAAATTTATTTACTTATTTATTATTATTGTTTTTTTTAAAAAAAAAAGCCTTTTGAAATATGTGGGGATTGCTGTAAAGGTTATAAAAGATATTTCAAAAATCTATCCACATTGGTAAAACACAACTAATCTTTTGAGTGCAAAGAGTATATACATGATTTAGTATCCCACATTGAAAAAAGAAGACTTTCATCAAGTTGGTAAGGTCACCAGATATTGAGACCATTTTTAGAAGAAAAAAAAAACATAGATTTTTTTTAAACAACTGAAGATAGGCAGGTCACCAGATATTGAAAAACAATTTAGAAAAACAATGGATTTTTTCAAAAAAAATTAAAGATGGCCACGACAACCGATATTGAGAACAATTTTAGAAAAAACCATGGAATTTTTCTGAAACAACTAAATATGGGCACTCACCCAATATTGAAACCATTTTTAGAAGAGAAAAAATAAATATTTTGTTTTTCTTTAACATATGAATATGGGCAGGTGAACCGATATTGAATATATTTTTAGAAAAACAATGGATTTTTTGTAAAAAAAATGAAGATGGGAGGTCACAGATATTGAGAACATTTTTAGAAGAAAAAAACGTGTGGTTTTTCTGTAACAAGAGAAGATGGGCTGACACCCCATATTGAGATCAATTTTAGAAGAAAAAAAAAGTTGAGTTTTTCTAAGAAAAATGAAGATGGGCAGGGCACTCGGTATTAAGGTAATTTAAATAAAAAAGCATGAAATTTTTCTAAAAATAATTGAAGATGGACAAATCATCCAATATTGAGATCATTTTTAGAAAAAGTACAAACTTTTTTTCTAAAAAAACAGTGAAGTTGGGAAGGTCACCAGATATTGTGACAATTTTTAGAGAAAAAAACATGGATTTTATTTGAAACAAATAAAGATTGTCAGGTCACCACATATTGAAAAAATTATGCAAATGTATACAGTATAAAAACAACTCCACGGCAAATCTGGACTTGCCTCGATAAAGACTCTGATGAGCATATTCATGGCAGTTTCGATCATATCACTATTGAGCTAGCAAAAGGACTATATATCAATAACAATACTGTGTCTAATTAACTAGCCTCAGAGTCAAAAGCCACCACCATATACAGTCAGGTCCATTATCCCCGTATCTCACTTACCATTTTCAGCAAACACCAAAAATCCCTCCTTATAATATGCACCAACAACAAAAAATATAGTCGATGCACCAATAAATTCGAATAATAAAATTCCAAAAGTGTCATGCGGTTGATAAAAAAAAAAGTACGAAAAAATTAACTTGGTTTAGTTTCTAATCCCACAATATAGCTCCAGAATATAGCAATACCGACACACCTTCGCAATGAGTAAATATGAAAATTGTAATCCCAGCGTTTTCACTCGTTTAGAACTGGAAAAAAAAATAATTTACATTCTTTGAAAAGAACGAGATAAAAAGTAAAACCCTTCCCTGACACTTAAAAGTTAAAACCCTTTGGGTCCTGTACTATCCTCCTTCAAAACCGCAGGGTTCTCGGCCATTGAAAGACAATACCCGGCAATTTCTCTGAATTTAGGAACACTCCTGAGATCCACTTTAGTACCATCATTCAAAGTAATAACTACATCGCCCCATTCACCTATGAAACGTGGCACAACCTGAACATCTTTTATCACCTTGTAGGAGAAATCACTCCTATCTTGACCAGTTAGCCCTGAGATAACTGTCACCCTCAGGTTGGTGAACCTGTATCGAAGATAAAATGCCCTAGAAACTGCAGCCAGAGTCAATGGCAGCCAGAGAAGAGTGAAACCCAGTAGCAGGTTGGCTGCGAGGTCACCATAGTGGGCTCCACCGTCGAAAAATATGATTTCTTCAATGGGTTTTTTCGAAGTGGGGGAGGTGACAGGTTTGTTGGCGGGGGAGGACACGTTAAGCTTGGTGATTAGTCGGTGATTTTTGGCGGGGAAGGTATGGAATGGGACCTTGGAGGAGAGATGAAACAATTGGTGGGTAAGGGAGGAGGAGGTTCTGTTGGGAGAGACGGTGGTGGTTGACGGTGAGAGGAGAGGAGTAGATGCCATGGTGACCGACTGAATTATCCGTTTGGAAAGGAGGAGAAAAAATAAAGGAAAATGGGTGGTAGCCGAGGGAAGTGTGTATTTCCTACTGGCTGAGAGCCACTGAGGTGCTAGTCTTTGGCTAGCTAAACTACACGTGGTCCGTTAAACGATCCTTTCCTTTCCCGTATGCTATGGGCCGGTCTCTTTTTACCACCCATACATTTTCAGTTTTTGAACAAATAAATGAGATATCCATTATCAATGGTTTCAAGGAGGATAGGCCCAAGAATGGAAGGCTGTAGGTATTCCCAAAGCACACATCACTTATGACTTGCAAGCCCACCTTTCATACCTGATACTCTTACAAGCCCAAAACATTCCATGGAATGGATGACGTGATAATCTCCTGTTTTTAGGCATTTAGAATGTTTGAAACCTAATTCAAACTTCAAAATGATTTTTTTTTCTTTCCAGTAAAGGGTTAGCAGCTGAAATGATGGTAATGGAGAAGACCAGAAGAAAAGGGTGGAGGATGGGATGCTACTGGAGAAGATCAGCAGAAGAGGGCGGATAATATGCAGTGACATGACGGGAGGCTGTGTGAATTCTCCTTAAGCAAAATATGCGTTTAATATCAAAGCTCAATACCGTCCCTGCATCACAGAACTCATTCGATTAGATCCTTTATTCTGGATTAAAACCTTCCTATTCTCTCCATCACACAACCTCGTATGCCAAAAAAAAAGGTTTAGAGAAATATCTGATACGTCCTTGCCGGAAATGATAATATGACAATTTAGAGGCATAAAAATATTTTTATTAATATGACAATTATATTTTAAATTAAGTTAAATAGTAATTTTCATTGAATTTAATAAATGATTAATTTCATCAACAAATTAATACAGCTCGTCCATCATAATTTTTACTTAATATTCTGCACAATAAAAATTTACAGTTATAAAAACTTGGAGGAAAATGTTTCCTTCCAATATAAAACATAATTAATTTTCCTTATTTATTCACTTAAAAGAATACACAAATATTACTTAAAAGATTAAAGGTGTGCGTTTTTTACTGTGTATATAAACACAAATT